>OX155904.1:52014962-52390857 GCA_944588485.1 Phosphuga atrata
GCTTGGAGATTTATGTGCACTGGGTTGTGATCTGAGCTCAAGTCTGTGATACAGACTATTTCCACGTTTGCTGTGACGTTTTTCATGACGGCTATATCCAAAATATCCGGCATTCGCTGAACTCCTGGAAAGTGTGTCGGTTCGCTCGGTGCAATTACTTGTAGCTTCCGGTTTTCCGTGTACCTTAGTAATTGTCCGCCCTTTGTGTTTGTCACTCTGCAATTCCATTGCTAGTGTTTAGCGTTGTAGTCTCCTGCGGCTATGGTACCTATATTTCTGTCGAATATTTTGTCCAGGTCGTCGGCGTTTATTTGTTTCTGTGGCGGAGAGTACAGTGCGTAGAGGGCTACGGGTCCGTCGGTTGTCTGTACTTCTACTCCTACCGTTTCCGTGTCGGTGGTTGTTTCTACTTCCGGCAGTTCGTGGTGTTTTATGTTCCTTTTGATGATGATGGCGACTCCTCCTCCGGCTTTCTCGCCTCTGTCTTCTCTGTAGACTTGGTAGTTTGCTATGTTCAGTTGGTTGCAACGTCTGAGATGCGTCTCGTTGATCAGTGCCACGTCGACGCTGTGTTCGTTTAGGTGTGCTACCAGTTCCTGTTTCTTGTTTTGTATTCCGTTTGCGTTCCAGAATATAAGTTTCAGATTGTCTCTAGTTCTTCTAGTGGTCATTGTTGAGTGTGAGCATGATGGTTGTGATTCTTCGGGTGAACTTTTCTGTGTCCTCTTTGCTTTGTCCCATTTCGGCAAAATCGAGCATCATTTCCGTCAGTTCTGCTCTGATTATTTCGTTGCTATTCCTTTTGTTTCCGCTTGTTGACGGCCTTGTCTCCGGGTTGGGGTTGTTGTTTTTTCTTACCGGTTTCGGTATTTGGCTAGTTGTCGGTGTTTGGGCTGTTTGTCTCGGTGTTTGGGCTGTTTGTCTCGGTGGGGGTTTTGATCTCGTTTCCTGTTGTCGTTGTTCTGCTTGTCTAGCTATTTCCGGTCTCGCCGGGCAGTTTCTCCAGATTGAGGTGTGTTCGCCTCCGCAGTTTGCGCATTTCGGCGGCAGTGTTAGCGGTTTCTCGCACAGGTGCGTGCTGTGGTTCTGTCCGCATTTCATGCATCTGTATTCGGCGTTGCAGTGCCTCTGCGCGTGGCCGAACAGCTGGCATCGGTGACATTGTACGGTTTCTCCTCGTGTTTTCAGCGGTTCCATTTTCACGTTCAATCCGCAGAATCGATCCATTTGGTAGATGGATTTGTATTCCTTCCCAATTTCTATCAGGACCATTTGGATTGGCGTGGCTTCTCTCCTTTTCATCCTGGTCACTTTTATGGCCGGGTATCCGTTGTCCTTGAGGTTCTCTTTGATTTGCTCCTCCGTCAGGCCGCAGGGAACTTCCTTCACTACGACCTTCAGGTTCCTTTTCGTGCTCAGTTGGTGCGTGTGAAATTCGTAATTGTCCTCTTTCATTAGTTTGTACATGTTTCGGTAGTCCGTGATTGTTTGGGGCTGGATTCTTATCCCGTCCCTGGTCGATGTTGCCCTGGTGTAGTTTATTTTGTTCTTGTTGAGCTTCTTCGAAAGCCCTGCCCATTTGTCCTTGTTTCGTAGAACTATTAGTGTTTTGTTGTTTGTGTTTTCGGTGGGGGTTTCGGTCTCAGTGACTTCGTCTTCGTCGTCGTCGTCGTCACTGTCTGTCTAGTCTTGTATGTCCTGTCTTGTTTGTCTAGTCTTCTCTGCTCAATCTTACCTGTCTAGTCTTGCCTGTCCAATCTCGGTAAATTAAGTAGCCGGTCCTATCTACTCTTATCTGTCCACTCCAAGTTGCCACGTCTACTTTTTTTCTATTTCATCTCGCCTGCTTAGTCTTGTCTGTTTAGTCTTGACTGTCAATTCTATCTACTCTATCTAGCCTTTTTCGTTTATACTTTTCTCTGTTGTGTGTGTAATTTTGTCTATTATTTCTTGTCTGCTTTGTATTGTCCTTCTAGTATTGTCAGTTTTAACTTACCGTATATTCTTTTCCGTCTAGTCTTACCCCTCTTCCAGTGCTATCTGTCTTCTAGTCCTGTTTGTCAACTAGTACGTTTATGACCTGAATTATTAGTTTTGACCTGTCTATCTATTATTAAAGTATTTTCCATTTTAATTCTTTTTTGCATTTGTTTTTAATCTAAAAAACTCGTTAAACTTATAATTCCTGTAATCGTTTGAATAATAACGCAAGGAATGGAAATAAGGAAGAAAATTAATTCTGCGAACAAAAAAAAGGGAAAACAAACGGACGAAAACTAAGCAATTTATTTCTGTCGTTGCCACAAAATGTAATTAATTTCCACAAAAAAAGTAAAAATGTAAGTCTTGGAGTGGACTGTATTTATAAGACTGACTATATTTATAGGATAGAGACAAGACTAGACAGACAAAACTAGACAGACAAGACAAGACTAGACAGACCAGACTAGACAGACAAGGCTAGACAGACAAGACTAGACAGACAAGACTAGACAGACAAGACTAGACAGACAAGACTAGACAGACAAGACTAGACAGACAAGACTAGACAGACAAGACTAGACAGACAAGACTAGACAGACAAGACTAGACAGACAAGACTAGACAGACAAGACTAGACAGACAAGACTAGACAGACAAGACTAGACAGACAAGACTAGACAGACAAGACTAGACAGACAAGACTAGACAGACAAGACTAGACAGACAAGACTAGACAGACAAGACTAGACAGACAAGACTAGACAGACAAGACTAGACAGACAAGACTAGACAGACAAGACTAGACAGACAAGACTAGACAGACAAGACTAGACAGACAAGACTAGACAGACAAGACTAGACAGACAAGACTAGACAGACAAGACTAGACAGACAAGACTAGACAGACAAGACTAGACAGACAAGACTAGACAGACAAGACTAGACAGACAAGACTAGACAGACAAGACTAGACAGACAAGACTAGACAGACAAGACTAGACAGACAAGACTAGACAGACAAGACTAGACAGACAAGACTAGACAGACAAGACTAGACAGACAAGACTAGACAGACAAGACTAGACAGACAAGACTAGACAGACAAGACTAGACAGACAAGACTAGACAGACAAGACTAGACAGACAAGACTAGACAGACAAGACTAGACAGACAAGACTAGACAGACAAGACTAGACAGACAAGACTAGACAGACAAGACTAGACAGACAAGACTAGACAGACAAGACTAGACAGACAAGACTAGACAGACAAGACTAGACAGACAAGACTAGACAGACAAGACTAGACAGACAAGACTAGACAGACAAGACTAGACAGACAAGACTAGACAGACAAGACTAGACAGACAAGACTAGACAGACAAGACTAGACAGACAAGACTAGACAGACAAGACTAGACAGACAAGACTAGACAGACAAGACTAGACAGACAAGACTAGACAGACAAGACTAGACAGACAAGACTAGACAGACAAGACTAGACAGACAAGACTAGACAGACAAGACTAGACAGACAAGACTAGACAGACAAGACTAGACAGACAAGACTAGACAGACAAGACTAGACAGACAAGACTAGACAGACAAGACTAGACAGACAAGACTAGACAGACAAGACTAGACAGACAAGACTAGACAGACAAGACTAGACAGACAAGACTAGACAGACAAGACTAGACAGACAAGACTAGACAGACAAGACTAGACAGACAAGACTAGACAGACAAGACTAGACAGACAAGACTAGACAGACAAGACTAGACAGACAAGACTAGACAGACAAGACTAGACAGACAAGACTAGACAGACAAGACTAGACAGACAAGACTAGACAGACAAGACTAGACAGACAAGACTAGACAGACAAGACTAGACAGACAAGACTAGACAGACAAGACTAGACAGACAAGACTAGACAGACAAGACTAGACAGACAAGACTAGACAGACAAGACTAGACAGACAAGACTAGACAGACAAGACTAGACAGACAAGACTAGACAGACAAGACTAGACAGACAAGACTAGACAGACAAGACTAGACAGACAAGACTAGACAGACAAGACTAGACAGACAAGACTAGACAGACAAGACTAGACAGACAAGACTAGACAGACAAGACTAGACAGACAAGACTAGACAGACAAGACTAGACAGACAAGACTAGACAGACAAGACTAGACAGACAAGACTAGACAGACAAGACTAGACAGACAAGACTAGACAGACAAGACTAGACAGACAAGACTAGACAGACAAGACTAGACAGACAAGACTAGACAGACAAGACTAGACAGACAAGACTAGACAGACAAGACTAGACAGACAAGACTAGACAGACAAGACTAGACAGACAAGACTAGACAGACAAGACTAGACAGACAAGACTAGACAGACAAGACTAGACAGACAAGACTAGACAGACAAGACTAGACAGACAAGACTAGACAGACAAGACTAGACAGACAAGACTAGACAGACAAGACTAGACAGACAAGACTAGACAGACAAGACTAGACAGACAAGACTAGACAGACAAGACTAGACAGACAAGACTAGACAGACAAGACTAGACAGACAAGACTAGACAGACAAGACTAGACAGACAAGACTAGACAGACAAGACTAGACAGACAAGACTAGACAGACAAGACTAGACAGACAAGACTAGACAGGCAAGACTAGACAGATCTAGACAAACTATGTCATATAGTCAAGAATGTATGTACTGATGATGGGTCTAACCTAACCTAAACCAGTTTGTGCTCAATGATCTAGAATCTTCATAAACAATTCAAAACTGATTTCTTGTACCTAAACAAAGCGAAAACCAGATAATTTATTGGTTAACAACCCTTGAAACGAACAATTATTTATTTGTAATTGTTTCCACAACGCATCTTGACTGCGTCCACGGCATAACTCACTCGCGTTGGGTCTTAAATGCATTCGTATGTTCGTTGTGTATAGGTGTCGGGGGGTTTGTCCCGATTTGCATAGGGGTGTTGCACACCGTTCGACCCAATTACTCGCACAACATTGACTTTTCCGCCTTACAAAAGAAACGCGCGTTTTGTTGTGTAATTACGGCGGTCGTCCCTCACACAACATCCTTTCATTAAACTAATTCCTTGTTTGAAATAATGCTGGGAATGGATTAAATGAAATTCAAATTAGGTGGAAGTAGTGCTAGCTTAGGAAGCATTGGGAATGAGTTGTGACAATATAAATTGTTAATGTATAACGGTAGGATAACGGTAGTGTATAGCGATACTGCTATAGCAAGGTTTCCATTAACGCGGTGTCAGCTAGGGCTTCACACGAGACGAGATGGGGTGACACTTTCACAAACTGCAGTGAGACAAGGAGATGGACTTTCCCCACTTCTTTCAACTGTGTCCTTAAAAAGGTTTTGAGAGAATGGCGAGAATGGCGAAGGAACTGATCAATTTGGGTGCTCAGAGTGGTATCTACCTGGGACGTAAGAACGATGGACTGGTTGTAGATTGCTTGACCTTTGCAGATGACATGGCAATGTTTGCTGATTCTCTTGAGATGGCAACTATGCAGGTAAATTGCCTTAAAAAAACAGGCTGCCAAAGTGGGTCTTGAAGTGTCGCTGGAGAAAATAGAATTCTTCACCAACATCCGAGAAGCAAAGAGAGAGATGTTACTAGAGCAGGGAAACATCAAGAGGACTGAGAAATTTAAGTATCTCGGCGAATGGATTGAACCCAACTTATCAGAAAGAGCATCATTATCCAAGAGAGTCAACAAGTTAGAACTAGCCTATCGACTGACTAAGAACACAACAAGAAATGCCTGTCACGCAACCTGAAACTTAAGCACTACAAATCAGTCTTACGACCAGAAGCCCTATATGAGTGTCTCTCCTTGAACCGAAGAGAAATCAGAGAGAGGAGAATCCTCAGGAAGATACCAGGACCGGTAAAGGAAGATGGGGAATTCCGAAGGCCACATAACTCTGAGCTCTACGAACATATTGAGATGCTCTCTGTCTGTGCAAGGAAAAGAAGGGTAGCTTTCTGTGGCCACGTTGCAAGATTGCCTCCAAAGCAACTAACCAACCGTCTGTTCACTTTCTGGCAAAATAAGAAGGTTCGTACCACTTGGTTGGCAGAAACCGAGAAGGATTTTAAAGAACTGGGAATAACAGATCTCCAAAACAGACAGTCTGTGATACGCACCCTGAAGGAAGTCCGATTTCAGGAAAAACCCCGGAAAGAAAAGTACCCCCGGGACAGAAGGGAGAAAGGAGTTACACCAGCAGAAGATGCGACAATACTGGGCAAAGATCAAGGCCCAAGAGTTGAACAAGCGTGGTCCAAAGTAGGCCTATTCGAAAGAAGACGAAGAAGATAATAGGAGTTAAAACAAATCCAGTGGCAGACATCTGCTAGGATCATAACCCAGTAGTCGCCCGAACTCACATAAAGCTAAAATAACTAAAACCCAAAATCAAGAATAACGAGACATCAGCTGAAAAAGTTAAAGATGGAGATATCAAAGAACAAGTAAAAAATGAGGTCAATACAAAAATTAAAGTGCAGCAGAGGGCAATACCAGAACAGCACTAATAGAGGAAACAAGAGTGGATAACAAAAGAAACTCCTCGTCTTATGGAAGAAAGTTTGGTTCTTACGTATTAACGCCACCACCGCTACATTTTTAAATGCTGAAAATCTACACCAAAATTTTTTATAATGAATCACAAAATAAAACATTTTATTGAAAATTAAAACATTTTTAAAACTCAATATTTTTTAACCCCGGTTAGACTAGGTTGCCCGCCGCGAAGCGGACAGACAAATCAACAGCATACGCGCGGTAGCGCGAACTCTCGATTCAGTATATAGCGCTGGTGGCGTTAATACGTAAGTACCGAAAGTTGAAAAATAATGCTAACCCGAAAAGGTACAAAGGGTTGCAGAGACTTATAGCAATAAAACTACTGAAAATAGAAGATAAATAGATAACCGGAAAATATGAACATATAGCGCTATAAACAAAATATTATAAGCAAAATCTACACAAAGAAATCAAAGAGCCAACAGGAACATCAAGGAAAAGACAAACTACCATTTTTAAAGATACAAATTAAAAGAAGATCAGAAAGAAAGATCATAAAATTCCAAAAACTGAAAAGAATATTCCATATATTTTATTAATATTTATTGTTAATTTCTTTGTATAAAATAAATCAACTTATAAAATTTAATTAACATCTGTCTTCATTGTTAACAAAGAGCAAGGTCCTCGCTTTCTTAAAATGTTCATAGCTCAACACTAAATAAACTTCAGTCCAATTTATGTACTGACTGAAATTCTGGAATTATATGAATTATTATTTTTTAAAAATCGATAAATACATTCTGCTGAAAACAGCAATTGTGTGTCGCTCGTGTCGAACAGTTTACACAGCGAGCCCGAAAAACCGATCGATCAATTAGCAACAAAAACGGAAAACACATTTTATTCAAAAATTCGGCAAAGAGAAAAATTCGTGACTCGTCACGATGCATTCATCCAAAATCGAAAAAAAAAAAAAACTTTCATACGGACCATTATTATTGACGTAATTGTGACGATTTGTAAAGATCCAATCGGGCCATGATACGCTTGTTAAATCTCCATCAATTACACCCCAGCTTTGTGCCGCATGTGCGTCGATATTTCCATTGTTCCCCTGACGGGACAGTTATTGTTATTGCGCGCCCGAATTTTTAATTCCCCACGAAAACGATCAGTTCCTCCTTTTTTTTTGGCGAATCTCATTTGCAGAAAACACAAAAGGATCTTCTATGATGGTTCACTTAACGGAAACTTTCAACACCCTTGCTCATTCCATAGATCAATTATATCAATCTTCGTCCGAAATGTAGTTCACCAATATAGTTCACTGAAATAGAAGAGTCCAAATATCTAACTATATAAACAGAGATTCATATACATTTTGAGTGTAAATCAGTTAATATTGAGCTAATTGACTATTGAGCTCTTGACTGACCCTGTACATCTCTTCTCGCCCACCTAGTCGGGTTTGTCTAGTCATATCTGTCTAGTCATAACTGTCTAGTCTATCTGATATTGTCTTCTCGGTTTTATGTGTTGTCGAGCTAGTCTTGTCTGTGTAGTCTTGCATGTCTAGTCTTGTCTGTCTAGTCTTGTCTGTCTAGTCTTGTCTGTCTAGTCTTGTCTGTCTAGTCTTGTCTGTCTAGTCTTGTCTGTCTAGTCTTGTCTGTCTAGTCTTGTCTGTCTAGTCTTGTCTGTCTAGTCTTGTCTGTCTAGTCTTGTCTGTCTAGTCTTGTCTGTCTAGTCTTGTCTGTCTAGTCTTGTCTGTCTAGTCTTGTCTGTCTAGTCTTGTCTGTCTAGTCTTGTCTGTCTAGTCTTGTCTGTCTAGTCTTGTCTGTCTAGTCTTGTCTGTCTAGTCTTGTCTGTCTAGTCCTATCTCTCTAATAGATATATTGTAACTACTGGTGGGGCACGTAGAAGGACCACTTGTGGGGTGCCGCAAGGATCCGTCCTCGGTCCAATATTATGGCTTGTATTTTACGATAAAATATTAAGAACAAATGTACAAACGAATGTAACACAAGTAGCATATGCAGACGACCTTGCCGTTGTGGTATCTGCTCGGACACCACAGATCCTGGAAGATCGCGTAGGACATGCTGTTAATAAAATCAGCCAAGAATTGAGGGAAATGGGTGTCAAGCTCGCCCTTAAAAAACAGAGATGGTCCTCCTAGCCGGCGATACAAGATGCGCAGCCTAATAAATGAAATAGAAGGAACGCTGGTTCAGAGCGTAAAATCTCTTAAATATATGGGGATACACGTGGACAAAGATATTAGAATGACCACACATATTAAGAAGACATGCGAGGCTAACACTACTCTGATGGCTCTAGCCAGAATTATGCCTAATATTGGAGGGCCAAGATCAAGGAGGCGTAGAATACTTGCGCATGTAGTCTCTTCTATACTTTTATACGGGGCGCCTATATGGGCTCAGACACTACGACAGATAACGAGGGAATGATGGAGAGTATTAACAGGAAGTTAGCAATACGTGTAGCAGCGGCCTATAGGACCGCCTCCATTATGACCGTACTTGCAATTGCAGGAATACCACCTATTAAGCTACGCGTCCAAGAAAGAATTTATATCCATGAGAGAGGAAGGCTGGCAAAATCGGAAGCAAGAGAAATAATGTTGAATGCCTGGCAACAAAAATGGACAGAGTTTACAGGGTGGACAAAAACTTTTATTAAAGATATTCGAAAGTGGAGCAATAGGAAGTGGGGTGACTTGGCCTACCATTTAACCCAAGCATTAACTGGACATGGCGTGTTCACTACATATCTGAAGAGAATTGGGAAGAGTGACACTGATGAATGTTGGTATTGCGGAACTGAGATGGTGGATTCTCCAGAACATACTCTGTTCCAATGCCCGATGTGGGAGCAGATAAGAAGTATTGCCCAAAATAAATTCCAAGTGCAAGTTACGAAAGAAAACGCGGCATCACTGCTCCTCCAGACGAAGGACGACTGGAACGCTATAACAGAGATGCTACGGGAGATTATAAGAGGAAAGGAGACTGAAGAACAAAAAAGGAAATCCCTGAACGATTAATTGAGTAAAACAAAATATGAAAACGCTCTCCTCGAGGTAATGCTTGATGGCAGTTCCGGGGCGACGTGGGAAGTCTAAAAGAAGATCTCTCCAGAATGGTTAACTTATTCTGTACTGCATTTTCTTGCAAATAAAAAGTCAGTCAGTCTTGTCTGTATAGTCTTATCTGTCTAGGCTTGTCTGTCTAGTCTTGTCTGTCTAGTCTTGTCTGTCTAGTCTTGTCTGTCTAGTCTTGTCTGTCTAGTCTTGTCTGTCCAGTCTTGTCTGTCCAGTCTTGTCTGTCTAGTCTTGTCTGTCTAGTCTTGTCTGTCTAGTCTTGTCTGTCCAGTCTTGTCTGTCCAGTCTTGTCTGTCTAGTCTTGTCTGTCTAGTCTTGTCCGTCTAGTCTTGTCTGTCTAGTCTTGTCTGTCTAGTCTTGTCTGTCTAGTCTTGTCTGTCTAGTCTTGTCTGTCTAGTCTTGTCTGTCTAGTCTTGTCTGTCTAGTTTTGTCTGTCTAGTCTTGTCTGTCTAGTCTTGTCTGTCTAGTCTTGTCTGTCTTGTCTTGTCTGTCTAGTCTTGTCTGTCTAGTCTTGTCTGTCTAGTCTTGTCTGTCTAGTCTTGTCTGTCTAGTCTTGTCTGTCTAGTCTTGTCTGTCTAGTCTTGTCTGTCTAGTCTTGTCTGTCTAGTCTTGTCTGTCCAGTCTTGTCTGTCCAGTCTTGTCTGTCTAGTCTTGTCTGTCTAGTCTTGTCTGTCTAGTCTTGTCTGTCTAGTCTTGTCTGTCTAGTCTTGTCTGTCTAGTCTTGTCTGTCTAGTCTTGTCTGTCTAGTCTTGTCTGTTTAGTCTTGTCTGCCTACTCGTACATAAATCTACACGCATTTGAATATTGGTTGTAGAAGATCAAACTTTGTTTGAAACTTTGCCGACATTAATGCAAATTTGGATGAATTTTTTATTATTTGTTCTGGCGAATTGGCGAGGGTCATTTGAATTTCCATATTCGGCGTGCGTGAATTTAGTCCCGGGTTAGAAAATAATCCACCGACGGGACGCGCACGTGCCCGCAATGATAATATTTACTCGCATACATGTTCCGCGCTACGGACGGACCGACGTACGTTCCGCCGCAATGCATATTCAAATTCTCGCAATAGATACAAACCTTATGAGAAAAATAAACATTAACTTTTTTATTCAGTTTTGAATATGCATGGAAAACTTGTTGATTTGGATTTAAATAGTTGCTTGTTCAAGCCTGCCTCACAAGTCATAAGCTGCTAGTATCCTCTTATCTAGTCTTGCCTGTCTAGTCTTGTCTGTCTAGTCTTGCCCGTCTAGGAGGACCCAGGACTAGTAAGAGAAAACTGTTGTGCTCGGTGGCCCACTCCGCAATGCTTTATGCAGCCCCTGTATGGGCCAGGGCTATCGACGTGAAAGCCACCAAAGACAAGCTGGCAGCGGTCCAGAGAATGCTAGCAATTAGAACTAGTAGCGCTTACAGAACTATATCAAGAGAGGCGTCCCTGGTAATAGCTGGCATTCCCCCAATAGAGTTACAAGTGCAGGAGAGGCTTAGCATTTACTCAGCTAAAGAAATCAAAACAATTACTGATAAAAAAGAAGCCAAGAGGATTGCAAGGACTGAACTACTACGGGCATGGCAGAAGGAATGGATGGCAAGCGATAAGGGACAATGGACGAGGCTGTTAATAAAGGATGTCGAAAAATGGGTAACTCGGAAACACGAAGAACTAAACTATCACCTAACACAGGCACTCAGTGGACACGGATGTTTTCGAGACTACCTCGACAAGATAGGCAGAGCTGTTGATAGCTGCTGCGAATACTGCGGAGAAGAGGACAGCGTGATTCACACCATTTACATATGTAGCAGGTGGGACACAGAGAGGGACATCCTACCAAAGGACCTAGAACCTAGAACCACTATACCCTTCATGTTAGAATCAGAACACAACTGGAACTTAGTCAAAAAAACTATAACTGAAATAATCAACAATAAAGAGCAGGATGAGAACAACTGGCATCTTGAAGTTATGCGTAGAGCAGTGCCAAGATGTGTGGGTTTCAGGGGGACCACTTGCCAAGCACCGGGGGTGCTTGCTACGTCCCCTCCCCATAAAAAAAGTCTTGCCTGTCTAGTCTTGTCTGTCTCCCAGAGGGACATACTACTCGTAAGCGAGCTTAACAAAATGTTGATCGATCACCCTAACTGGTTCACGTATAATAAAAAGGGCACGGCCATTAGAATCATTAACACTAAGATACCTGTGTTTAAAACAAGAAACGGACCTGGTTTCGTATGGATTGAGTTGCCGCAGTTTATTATATAACAGCTGCTACTTCTCTCCAAACGCAATCATAGAAAAGCTAGCAGAAACAGTAGGAGGACTAGGCCAGGATATAAGACGCAAAGGGAAGGAAGTATTAATAGCTGGGTACTTTAACGCCAAGTCTCCATATTGGGGATCTCCAAAGGGGGATAAGAGAGGCGACTGGGCAGGTGAGCTAGGCCTTGTTTTACAAAACAAAGGAGCTGCGTGCACGTTCGTTAGAAGAAATTCCCAATTCATAATAGACCTTACCTTCTCAAAAATAAGCCTATCCAATATGATCCAAGATTGGGGAGTGCTTGAGAGAGAAAGCCTAAGTGATCATCGATACATTTTGTATAGCGTAGAAGAAGGCGCAAAACAGATACGCCAGGTAAGAATTATAGTATGGAATCTAAAGAATTTTTAATAACGAGAAAATGGCAACAAATCTTGCAATAGAAATAGCACGAACACACAACGAAGCGCGAATACGCTAGTAGACGTAATTACGAAGGCATGTGCTACCACCCTAATAAAGAAAAGAGGACCATCATGAAGAAAATTGATGTATTGGAGGAATTATGAAATTGCGAGCATGTGTAGCTGCAAGAAGGAAATTCCAGCGCAAACGAATTAAAAATGAAGAAGATGCAGAAGACCTGAAAAAACTCTACAAAAAATCAAAAAAGGATTTGGGCGACCTAATAAGCAAGTCGAAACGGGACCACTGGAAAAAACTCTGCGAAGATCTTAACAATAATACATGGGGAGACGCCTTCCAAATCTGTAAAAAAAGCTTAAAATCGAAGCCCCAAATGCACAAATAACGATGGAGGGAATGCTTCAGGTGGTTGAAGCTCTTTCCCCACGCCAGGAGTCCTTACTTTAAAAACAACCCGAAGTAATGGTAACACCATTATTCAACGAAGAGGATTTGGTTAACGCAATAATTCGTATACGTAACGGAACAGCACCAGGACTAGACGGCGTGCCACCAGAAGTGATTAAGATCATAGCCCAGCATCACCCTACGTTTACTCTTGTAGTAATGAACGTTCTCCTAACTACGAAAAACTTTCAAGACAAATGGAAACGCTCAAGGCTAGTTCTCATTAAGAAGGGAGAGAAACCAATTGGGAAAAACATCGTCATACAGATTTCTATGTATACTAGACGTGTCGCGAAAATTGCGAGTAGGGAAAGGTCCTATGTTCTGGAACCGCCTCCGCCTCCCGACCAGTGCGCATGCGCGAACAGAGGCTAGTAATCAGTTTTAATCAGCTAATATACAGGTTTAATCAGGTTTTATCAGATAATTATCAGATTTAATCAGGTAATAGTAATCAGGTTCAATCCGATAATTATCTGATAAAACCTGATGTATATTAGCTGATTAAAACTGATTATTATCTGATAAAACCTGATTAAACCTGTATATTAGCTGATTAAAACTGATTATTAGCCTCTGTTCGCGCATGCGCACTGGTCGGGAGGCGGAGGCGGTTCCAGAACATAGGACCTTTCCCTACTATTGCGGAAACACTCCTACTAACGAGACTACAAAAGGATCTGGACGCCGGACTGGGGTTATACGACAGGCTGTACGGTTTTAAAAAAGGCAGGTCAAACTATAGATGAAGTTTTAAAGATCGCAGAGAATTCTAGAACATACACAAAAAGAACAAGAAAAATTGCGCTTAAATAACTTTTGATGTGCGCAATGCGTTGAATACAGCCAATTGGGAAATAATAATGGGTGAACTAACAAAGAGACGCATAGCTCTGTATCTGTTACAGATGATAAAGCGTTTCCTAACCAACAGGAAATTAGTGCTGCAAGCCCAAAATGAGACATTCAAAATAGAAGTACCACAAGTTACTCAGTGCTCTATATTGAGTCCTACACTGTGGAACCTCTTATACGACGGCATACTAAGGACTAAACTGCCAGAGAGCGCCACATTAATTGGATTCGCAGACGACTTGGCGCTTGTTGTAACTGCCAAAACCGAACAAGCAATAATAAGTACAGCAAATCGTGTAATAGGTATCACAGTGGATTTTGACTAAAAAGCTAAAATTGGCGCCCGAAAAAACGGAGGCAGTGCTACTGACAGGGCAAAGAAGACTGAGACCAATAAAATTGAAAGTAGGAAGCACAGAAATAGTCCCCAAACCACATGTTAAATACCTGGGTATTATAATTGATAAAGGGCTAACATTCGCTGTATACCTTACTGAGTCTGCAGGAAAAGGTCTAAAAACTCTCGCAGCAATGGAGCAAATTTTGCCAAACGTAGGAGGAAAAGAACAAACGTGCTACGTAGGAGGAGCCACTGGAGCGCAATCAGCGATGTTATATGGTGCACCATTGTGGACAAATAAATTGGAAAGAAGGACCAACCTGGATAAAATGGCATCCGTCCAAAGGAATATTGCATTGAGGGTGTGCAGTGGATATCGTACTGTGTCCGGAGGGGCAGCAATTGTTATCGCGGGTATTTCACCTATTGATTAGCTGGCGAAATATAAAAATCGGAAAACAACTTATATGCTAGAAAGGAAGCAAGAACAAGCCTACAACAACAATGGCAAGAAAGATGGACAAATATGATGGAGATGATGATGAATATGATGAATAAGATGGAGAAAGGGCAATGAACTAGGCTATTAATTCCAGACATAAATACATGAACTAAGCGAGAACACGGAGAAGTCAGTTACCACCTGACACAATTCCTAACCGGTCACGGTTGCATCACAGACTTTTTACACCTGATCGGAAGAGCAGCGGATAGCCTGTGTGAATACTGTGGTGAAATAGACTCAGTACACCATACAATGTTTGATTGTTATAGATGGGAGAACGAAAGGGACGAAGTTGTGAAAAACATAGATACTCCATTAAATGCACGAACAATCATTGGACATATGCTAGAGGATAAATAAAATTGGGAGAGGGTACAGATATTTATACAAGCAATTGTATGTCTTATGTTAAGTGAGCAATAGCAACGGTATATTATGATACCTAGAGTCTCTACCCAGACATATCCTTTTCCGCTTGCGCTTCTGGTGATCTTGGTGTCTCTAAAGCCTCTTATTGCGGCACTTTTTTCATTTCTATCGAACCAGGGTCATTTATTGACATGCTTCATGTTAGGTTCCGATATTAGTACCAGATCTAGTTGTAGTGTCGTGGCAGTCTTATATAATAGGTCATGTGCTGGGCCACATTTATCCAGGTTGGTTTGCAGTATCTTAAGAGTCATTTTCGAGTGGTCGCATATCTTTCTGGTTCTCCGCATTTGACACCTTTTTTTTGGATCCTGTTCTCTCTTTTGGAGTTTGGTTTCTTAGTTTAATTACTTCATTTTTATATTTGCCGCTTTCCATGGTGGCCATGGTGACCATGGTTTTCACAGTTTACTGCCAGATGTCCTTTCTTACTACTTTTATAGCACCGGTCTTTTATATCCTTTTTTCCGCTGTGCAGTCCTTCATTTCGTGCCCATGTCCTAAGCATTTGTAACATTTGATTGGGGACAGGATTTCGCTTATTCTGCATCTTTGCCAGCCGATTTTAATTCTTCCAGTCTTAATGATCTCCTCGTTCTTCTTCTTGTATAGACTTACTGTTGCTACGATGGTGTCTCCTTTTTTGTGGCTCTTAGGGTGTTGATCTTTATATCATTGCTCTGGGTTTTTATTCCAGTTGTGTCGAATATCGCTTCCTTGATCTCTGTTTCTGTTGTCTCCTCTAGTATATCCCTGATTATGATAACTTTCCTAGATGGCTCCATTTCTTTGGCTGTGGCAATGTCTTTTAGAGTTTCTAGAGCTTTTTCTTTAAACAGAGTTACTGCTCCTTCTTTTTGCTCTTTGACCGTAATCCTGTAGTTTCCACTTTTAGTCTTCTTGATTTCTTGAAACTGCACTCCAACTTCCTCTACATCTATTTCTTGTCTCATCGTTTTCAAGACACTAATGAAGGTGCTTCCGCTAGAAGTTGTAGGCATTATTTCTATCGTTTTTTAGGGTTCCGTACCGAAAACGGAACCCTTATAGGATCACTTTGTTGTCCGTCTGTCTGTCATTTTTCTCAGGAACGCGTAGAGGTAACAAGTTGAAATTTGTATCGAATACTCGGGTCTGCGGTCTCTTTCAGCTGTGAAAAAATCAAACTTGTAAGTCAACGCGATCAAAAGATATGACCGTTTATGTCGCATATTTTGCGATTTCACAAGGGAATCAAAACCTATAGGGTACTTCCCGTTGACCTAGAATCATGAAATTTGGCAAGAAGCGGTGTCTTACAGCACATGTAAAGGGACAAATCTGAAAACCGTAAATATGTAGTTTAATTACAAGAAAAATGCGAATTTACTATTAGAAACTTATGAAAATACACTAATGTGTTGCGTGGTATTGTCACCAGAAGCATATGGGTTGCATACAGTTAGGTCCTCCTAAAGTTAACTTACTTACAAGTTTGTAAGGAACCCTCGTTGCGCGAGTCACAACTCGCACTTGTCCGGTTGTTTTTTATTTGTTTGGCCCTTCTATGATTTGGTTTAATCCATCCTCCGTTTCCTCCTGCGTTTTCTGTATAGGGCTTGTTTTGATCATCTCCCGCTTGATATTGCGTGTTTCTTTTGTATATATATATACTTTGGTTCTTGTGTTGTGAAAGATAGCTTCTATCACTTTTTGGAATCTTACAATTAGTATGGTCAGACTGGCGAGGTGGAGGATTGCAATCCCATCACAATCACCTGCTTCCTGCTTTATTTTTTTGAGCCTATCCCATAAGTCCTCTTCTGTTCCGTCGTGCATCATTTTAATAATTTTCCTGTGTTTCACTTCCTCGGGATCTTTTGACCTGATTTTCGTTACTTGTTCCAAAATTTCAGTCACCGTTTAGTTCCCCTATTTCAGGATATTTTTCTCGATAGATTCTTTGGATGCTCCTCTCCATCTTACTGTCGTTTGGATCTACGATTACTATCTTTACCGATCCGCCGTCCCTGTTAAGTGGATTTCCCACAATTACCTCGTTATTGGTGAACAGTTCCGCCCTCTATTCCTTCACATCTGCAGAGTGCCATTTTTCTAGAGTGTCTACGCCCTCCAGAGTTTCTAGAAAGTTTCCAGCAGGTACCATCCATGTTCAGTGGGGGTCGTGTCTACTTGTCTCGGTGGTCTGTATACCAGCACAGCATGTTCGTGTAGGTTCCATTTGTGGTCTAGTCTTGTCTGTTTCCAGTGTGGTCTAGTCTTGTCTGTCTAGTCTTGTCGCTGTCCACTTGTATGTCTACATCATAAGTAGGAATTATAATATTTTCTTACCTATGGGATTCAAACCATTCCTGTGCGGAATCCTGTGCATCTTTTCCACCAGAGTCTTAATACTCTCTTCTTGCTAGGGCTTTCATCAACGAGTCTAGCGAGCTGAGCTGCGTGCAGTGTGATCATTTGAATAGTTTCAATAATGTTAAATGCAGTTGGGCACTCCTTCTTTTTTATGGCATCTAATGAGTCGGTAGCATCGAAAGACGTGTCTGCTACTTTCCTTTTTTTCTTTAAAACGGTGCCCATTGAATTGCAGTGCTGTCTTTGACTACTGCTGGTATTCAGCCTGTTGTGCGACTCTATTATTCTCCAGGAAACCGTCAAGGGTTGTCGCTCGTTTGACGCTGTCTGCAGTTCGTCTTACTGTTCAAGGAATGGTATCTTGCACTTCGGCCTGGTTCCCTACCAGAAGTGCTGGGCGGTCGTTGGATAACGGTCGGGGGGAGCCCGCTCGCACACTCACTGCACCGACCGGCACCCTCTGCACCGTAAACGAAATTTCCTTGTCTGAGCTCAGTTCATAATTAAGGGCTATCCGACATAGGCCCGCGCCTATTCCCCACTATACGCCTTCCCCACCCGGCATAATGCCTTCGTCAAGGTGTAGATACTTCGAGGGAGAGTCTTGTCTGTCTAGTCTTGTCTGTCTAGGCTTGTCTGTCTAGTCTTGTCTGTCTAGTCTTGTCTGTCTAGTCTTGTCTATCTAGTCTTGTCTGTCTAGACTTGTCTGTCTAGTCTTGTCTGTCTAGTCTTGTCTGTCTAGTCTTGTCTGTCTAGTCTTGTCTGTCTAGCCTTGTCTGTCTAGTCTTGTCTGTCTAGTCTTGTCTGTCTAGTCTTGTCTGTCTAGTCTTGTCTGTCTAGTCTTGTCTGTCTAGTCTTGTCTGTCTAGTCTTGTCTGTCTAGTCTTGTCTGTCTAGTCTTGTCTGTCTAGTCTTGTCTGTCTAGTCTTGTCTGTCTAGTCTTGTCTGTCTAGTCTTGTCTGTCTAGTCTTGTCTGTCTAGTCTTGTCTGTCTAGTCTTGTCTGTCTAGTCTTGTCTGTCTAGTCTTGTCTGTCTAGTCTTGTCTGTCTAGTCTTGTCTGTCTAGTCTTGTCTGTCTAGTCTTGTCTGTCTAGTCTTGTCTGTCTAGTCTTGTCTGTCTAGTCTTGTCTGTCTAGTCTTGTCTGTCTAGTCTTGTCTGTCTAGTCTTGTCTGTCTAGTCTTGTCTGTCTAGTCTTGTCTGTCTAGTCTTGTCTGTCTAGTCTTGTCTGTCTAGTCTTGTCTGTCTAGTCTTGTCTGTCTAGTCTTGTCTGTCTAGTCTTGTCTGTCTAGTCTTGTCTGTCTAGTCTTGTCTGTCTAGTCTTGTCTGTCTAGTCTTGTCTGTCTAGTCTTGTCTGTCTAGTCTTGTCTGTCTAGTCTTGTCTGTCTAGTCTTGTCTGTCTAGTCTTGTCTGTCTAGTCTTGTCTGTCTAGTCTTGTCTGTCTAGTCTTGTCTGTCTAGTCTTGTCTGTCTAGTCTTGTCTGTCTAGTCTTGTCTGTCTAGTCTTGTCTGTCTAGTCTTGTCTGTCTAGTCTTGTCTGTCTAGTCTTGTCTGTCTAGTCTTGTCTGTCTAGTCTTGTCTGTCTAGTCTTGTCTGTCTAGTCTTGTCTGTCTAGTCTTGTCTGTCTAGTCTTGTCTGTCTAGTCTTGTCTGTCTAGTCTTGTCTGTCTAGTCTTGTCTGTCTAGTCTTGTCTGTCTAGTCTTGTCTGTCTAGTCTTGTCTGTCTAGTCTTGTCTGTCTAGTCTTGTCTGTCTAGTCTTGTCTGTCTAGTCTTGTCTGTCTAGTCTTGTCTGTCTAGTCTTGTCTGTCTAGTCTTGTCTGTCTAGTCTTGTCTGTCTAGTCTTGTCTGTCTAGTCTTGTCTGTCTAGTCTTGTCTGTCTAGTCTTGTCTGTCTAGTCTTGTCTGTCTAGTCTTGTCTGTCTAGTCTTGTCTGTCTAGTCTTGTCTGTCTAGTCTTGTCTGTCTAGTCTTGTCTGTCTAGTCTTGTCTGTCTAGTCTTGTCTGTCTAGTCTTGTCTGTCTAGTCTTGTCTGTCTAGTCTTGTCTGTCTAGTCTTGTCTGTCTAGTCTTGTCTGTCTAGTCTTGTCTGTCTAGTCTTGTCTGTCTAGTCTTGTCTGTCTAGTCTTGTCTGTCTAGTCTTGTCTGTCTAGTCTTGTCTGTCTAGTCTTGTCTGTCTAGTCTTGTCTGTCTAGTCTTGTCTGTCTAGTCTTGTCTGTCTAGTCTTGTCTGTCTAGTCTTGTCTGTCTAGTCTTGTCTGTCTAGTCTTGTCTGTCTAGTCTTGTCTGTCTAGTCTTGTCTGTCTAGTCTTGTCTGTCTAGTCTTGTCTGTCTAGTCTTGTCTGTCTAGTCTTGTCTGTCTAGTCTTGTCTGTCTAGTCTTGTCTGTCTAGTCTTGTCTGTCTAGTCTTGTCTGTCTAGTCTTGTCTGTCTAGTCTTGTCTGTCTAGTCTTGTCTGTCTAGTCTTGTCTGTCTAGTCTTGTCTGTCTAGTCTTGTCTGTCTAGTCTTGTCTGTCTAGTCTTGTCTGTCTAGTCTTGTCTGTCTAGTCTTGTCTGTCTAGTCTTGTCTGTCTAGTCTTGTCTGTCTAGTCTTGTCTGTCTAGTCTTGTCTGTCTAGTCTTGTCTGTCTAGTCTTGTCTGTCTAGTCTTGTCTGTCTAGTCTTGTCTGTCTAGTCTTGTCTGTCTAGTCTTGTCTGTCTAGTCTTGTCTGTCTAGTCTTGTCTGTCTAGTCTTGTCTGTCTAGTCTTGTCTGTCTAGTCTTGTCTGTCTAGTCTTGTCTGTCTAGTCTTGTCTGTCTAGTCTTGTCTGTCTAGTCTTGTCTGTCTAGTCTTGTCTGTCTAGTCTTGTCTGTCTAGTCTTGTCTGTCTAGTCTTGTCTGTCTAGTCTTGTCTGTCTAGTCTTGTCTGTCTAGTCTTGTCTGTCTAGTCTTGTCTGTCTAGTCTTGTCTGTCTAGTCTTGTCTGTCTAGTCTTGTCTGTCTAGTCTTGTCTGTCTAGTCTTGTCTGTCTAGTCTTGTCTGTCTAGTCTTGTCTGTCTAGTCTTGTCTGTCTAGTCTTGTCTGTCTAGTCTTGTCTGTCTAGTCTTGTCTGTCTAGTCTTGTCTGTCTAGTCTTGTCTGTCTAGTCTTGTCTGTCTAGTCTTGTCTGTCTAGTCTTGTCTGTCTAGTCTTGTCTGTCTAGTCTTGTCTGTCTAGTCTTGTCTGTCTAGTCTTGTCTGTCTAGTCTTGTCTGTCTAGTCTTGTCTGTCTAGTCTTGTCTGTCTAGTCTTGTCTGTCTAGTCTTGTCTGTCTAGTCTTGTCTGTCTAGTCTTGTCTGTCTAGTCTTGTCTGTCTAGTCTTGTCTGTCTAGTCTTGTCTGTCTAGTCTTGTCTGTCTAGTCTTGTCTGTCTAGTCTTGTCTGTCTAGTCTTGTCTGTCTAGTCTTGTCTGTCTAGTCTTGTCTGTCTAGTCTTGTCTGTCTAGTCTTGTCTGTCTAGTCTTGTCTGTCTAGTCTTGTCTGTCTAGTCTTGTCTGTCTAGTCTTGTCTGTCTAGTCTTGTCTGTCTAGTCTTGTCTGTCTAGTCTTGTCTGTCTAGTCTTGTCTGTCTAGTCTTGTCTGTCTAGTCTTGTCTGTCTAGTCTTGTCTGTCTAGTCTTGTCTGTCTAGTCTTGTCTGTCTAGTCTTGTCTGTCTAGTCTTGTCTGTCTAGTCTTGTCTGTCTAGTCTTGTCTGTCTAGTCTTGTCTGTCTAGTCTTGTCTGTCTAGTCTTGTCTGTCTGTCTAGTCTTGTCTGTCTAGTCTTGTCTGTCTAGTCTTGTCTGTCTAGTCTTGTCTGTCTAGTCTTGTCTGTCTAGTCTTGTCTGTCTAGTCTTGTCTGTCTAGTCTTGTCTGTCTAGTCTTGTCTGTCTAGTCTTGTCTGTCTAGTCTTGTCTGTCTAGTCTTGTCTGTCTAGTCTTGTCTGTCTAGTCTTGTCTGTCTAGTCTTGTCTGTCTAGTCTTGTCTGTCTAGTCTTGTCTGTCTAGTCTTGTCTGTCTAGTCTTGTCTGTCTAGTCTTGTCTGTCTAGTCTTGTCTGTCTAGTCTTGTCTGTCTAGTCTTGTCTGTCTAGTCTTGTCTGTCTAGTCTTGTCTGTCTAGTCTTGTCTGTCTAGTCTTGTCTGTCTAGTCTTGTCTGTCTAGTCTTGTCTGTCTAGTCTTGTCTGTCTAGTCTTGTCTGTCTAGTCTTGTCTGTCTAGTCTTGTCTGTCTAGTCTTGTCTGTCTAGTCTTGTCTGTCTAGTCTTGTCTGTCTAGTCTTGTCTGTCTAGTCTTGTCTGTCTAGTCTTGTCTGTCTAGTCTTGTCTGTCTAGTCTTGTCTGTCTAGTCTTGTCTGTCTAGTCTTGTCTGTCTAGTCTTGTCTGTCTAGTCTTGTCTGTCTAGTCTTGTCTGTCTAGTCTTGTCTGTCTAGTCTTGTCTGTCTAGTCTTGTCTGTCTAGTCTTGTCTGTCTAGTCTTGTCTGTCTAGTCTTGTCTGTCTAGTCTTGTCTGTCTAGTCTTGTCTGTCTAGTCTTGTCTGTCTAGTCTTGTCTGTCTAGTCTTGTCTGTCTAGTCTTGTCTGTCTAGTCTTGTCTGTCTAGTCTTGTCTGTCTAGTCTTGTCTGTCTAGTCTTGTCTGTCTAGTCTTGTCTGTCTAGTCTTGTCTGTCTAGTCTTGTCTGTCTAGTCTTGTCTGTCTAGTCTTGTCTGTCTAGTCTTGTCTGTCTAGTCTTGTCTGTCTAGTCTTGTCTGTCTAGTCTTGTCTGTCTAGTCTTGTCTGTCTAGTCTTGTCTGTCTATTCTTGTCTGTCTAGTCTTGTCTTTCTAGTCTTGTCTGTCTAGTCTTGTCTGTCTAGTCTTGTCTGTCTAGTCTTGTCTGTCTAGTCTTGTCAGTCTAGTCTTGTCTGTCTAGTCTTGTCTGTCTAGTCTTGTCTCTCTAGTCTTGTCTGTCTAGTCTTGTCTGTCTAGTCTTGTCTGTCTAGTCTTGTCTGTCTAGTCTTGTCTGTCTAGTCTTGTCTGTCTAGTCTTGTCTATCTAGTCTTGTCTGTCTACTCTTGTCTGTCTAGTCTTGTCAGTCTAGTCTGTCTAGTCTTGTCCGTCTAGTCTTGTCTGTCTAGTCTTGTCTGTCTAGTCTTGTCTGTCTAGTCTTGTCTGTCTAGTCTTGTCTGTCTAGTCTTGTCTGCCTAGTCTTGTCTGTCTAGTCTTGTCTGTTTAGTCTTGTCTGTCTAGTCTTGTCTGTCTCTTGTCTGTTTAGTCCTGTCTCTCTAAGATTGTCCAGGTTTAACGCATACATAAACAGATAATTTACACCTAATTATTTTCAAAACGTGCGTTTTGGCCGAATTGCAAATTCTGTCAATTTCACCCTTTTCAACCCCGAACGAACGAAACAAAATAGAAAACTACCCGGCGTGTTGTGAGCGAGCACATATATTAAACGATAAATCAACGTTCACATCGATATAATATATATGAGCGCAGGGGGTAGTTGCAACAAAAAAATATATAACTAGATAAATAAAAAAAAAAAACGTAAACACTTGTGATGCCCAATAACTCACAAATCCAGCCCTGTCGGTAATGTATGTGTGACTGTGTGCGGAATTGAAAATTTTATTTCACGAGAATTCCCATTTTTTTGTCCATCGCAGAGGGTATAAATTTAAAGTTCCTTTTTTTCTCTCCTTTGCAAAATCAATTCCGGTTCGATTGGTATCATCGGCCCGCTCTGATTTACGGACTCGCCCGAAAGTGTTTTATTCGGCAGTAAGTGTCACATAAATTCCGTTCACTTACTACCTTTCGACACCCTTAAATTCACTAAATATTTATTGCCCAAGTTTCCGTGAGGGATGGGTTTCAATTAATTGATTTCATTGCCTCATTTCATACAAACTAATTAAATGATAATAAATATTATCAACGAATCACAATCACAAGACTAGACACATAAATCTGGACAGATAGGATTAAACAGAAAATGGTGACAAAAGGGGAAATGGTACACCGACAACAAACAGACGGAGCAATTTAAACTCCAATCCTGTTAAACAGCATAGAGCAGGGGACAGCTTCGTTTGTATAGAGACAAATAACTCTGTTTTCTTTTTCTTCTTCTTGTTTCGAATAGGCCTAGTTTGGACCACGCACAACTCTTGAGTTTTGATCTTTGCCCAGTATTGTTGCATCTTCTGTCGGTGTAACTCCTTTCTCTCTTCTGTCCAGGGGGTACCTTTCCTTTGGGGCTTTTCCTGAAATCCACGGACTTCCTTCAGGGTGCGTCGACAGACTGTCTGTTTTTGAGATCTGTTATTCCCAGTTCTTTAATATCCTTTTCGGTTTCTGTCAACCAAGTGGTACGAACCTTCTTGTTTTACCAGAAGGTGAACTGACGGTTGGATAGTCGGTTTGGAGGCAGTCTTTCAACGTGGCCATAGAAAGCTACCCTTCTTTTCCTTGCACAGTCAGAGAGCATCTCAATATGTTCGTAGAGCTCAGAGTTATGCCGCGTTCGGAATTCCCTATCTTCTTTTACAGGGCCTAGGATCTTCCTGATGATTCTCTGACTTCCAATTTCTCTACCAGACCTCTGCGGTTTAAGGAAAGACACTCTCCATGGCATATAGGGCTTCTGGTCGTAAGAGTGATGTGTAGTGCTTGAAGTTTCAGGTTGCGTGACAGGCATTTCTTGTTGTAAGTGTTCTTAGTCAGTCGATAGGCTAGTTCTAACTTGTTGACTCTCTTGGATAATGTTAAACAGGTATAAAAACAAATTAATCCCACCCGATAACTTAGTTTCCTATAAGTTTTGCATTCAACTTGTTCATCAATATTTAGTTGAAAACGCAAATAGGATATGAAATTTATTTCAAACAGAAATTAAATTCCGCTTTAATCAAATTTTATTACTAATAGAGTAATTAGTCTCGCGTTGATTTTCTATATAATCAAAGCGAAAAGGGTGGGCGGAAAATAATTAAATCTTGTGTGTGGATCCAGCAATCCTCTCCCGCGCTCTCTCCCCACACGGAGACTACCCGAAGACTCTTCCGGGATTTATATATCCCGGATTATTATTATTATTATACTTTCAAGGCGCGCCAAATCGGAAGTATAGCCGAGGCCGGGAGAGGGTTGCGCTGCCTGCGGGCGGCCGACACCCTTACAAAAGCTGTCACTTGCAGGCTATCAACGTGCGCGCCACCCCTCAAAAAGCCCTCCCGCTACCTCCCCCGCAAAATCCCCTTCCTGTATATATATCTATCGGTAATGCGATTAACACGTTTTTGCAAACACTGTAGCCGAATTGATTGAGTTTTTTTTCCTGCTTTGGCCTCTGTTTTTGAACTCTATCCCTCTAACCCGCCGCTGCTGCTGCCCCTCAGCCCGGAAACTTACTTCCTTTTGTTCCAGCTTCCGGTTTCGTTTCTAGTATTAATAACGTCAGTTTTCTGATGCAATTTGATACGTCGTCGTGGGATGGATTAAAATTTAATTGTTTTGGGATTAAGGGTAGACTTTAATTGATTTAGTGGAGAGGGTCAATACGAGATTCTTCGGCTCAAGAACGGGCTATATTACTAAGCAGATAAAGATAAAAAAAGACTAGACAGACAAGACTAGACAGACAAGACTAGACAGACAAGACTAGACATACAAGACTAGACATACAAGACTAGACAGACAAGACTAGATAGACAAGACTAGACAGACAAGACTAGACAGACAAGACTAGACAGACAAGACTAGACAGACAAGACTAGACAGACAAGACTAGACAGACAAGACTAGACAGACAAGACTAGACAGACAAGACTAGACAGACAAGACTAGACAGACAAGACTAGACAGACAAGACTAGACAGACAAGACTAGACAGACAAGACTAGACAGACAAGACTAGACAGACAAGACTAGACAGACAAGACTAGACAGACAAGACTAGACAGACAAGACTAGACAGACAAGACTAGACAGACAAGACTAGACAGACAAGACTAGACAGACAAGACTAGACAGACAAGACTAGACAGACAAGACTAGACAGACAAGACTAGACAGACAAGACTAGACAGACAAGACTAGACAGACAAGACTAGACAGACAAGACTAGACAGACAAGACTAGACAGACAAGACTAGACAGACAAGACTAGACAGACAAGACTAGACAGACAAGACTAGACAGACAAGACTAGACAGACAAGACTAGACAGACAAGACTAGACAGACAAGACTAGACAGACAAGACTAGACAGACAAGACTAGACAGACAAGACTAGACAGACAAGACTAGACAGACAAGACTAGACAGACAAGACTAGACAGACAAGACTAGACAGACAAGACTAGACAGACAAGACTAGACAGACAAGACTAGACAGACAAGACTAGACAGACAAGACTAGACAGACAAGACTAGACAGACAAGACTAGACAGACAAGACTAGACAGACAAGACTAGACAGACAAGACTAGACAGACAAGACTAGACAGACAAGACTAGACAGACAAGACTAGACAGACAAGACTAGACAGACAAGACTAGACAGACAAGACTAGACAGACAAGACTAGACAGACAAGACTAGACAGACAAGACTAGACAGACAAGACTAGACAGACAAGACTAGACAGACAAGACTAGACAGACAAGACTAGACAGACAAGACTAGACAGACAAGACTAGACAGACAAGACTAGACAGACAAGACTAGACAGACAAGACTAGACAGACAAGACTAGACAGACAAGACTAGACAGACAAGACTAGACAGACAAGACTAGACAGACAAGACTAGACAGACAAGACTAGACAGACAAGACTAGACAGACAAGACTAGACAGACAAGACTAGACAGACAAGACTAGACAGACAAGACTAGACAGACAAGACTAGACAGACAAGACTAGACAGACAAGACTAGACAGACAAGACTAGACAGACAAGACTAGACAGACAAGACTAGACAGACAAGACTAGACAGACAAGACTAGACAGACAAGACTAGACAGACAAGACTAGACAGACAAGACTAGACAGACAAGACTAGACAGACAAGACTAGACAGACAAGACTAGACAGACAAGACTAGACAGACAAGACTAGACAGACAAGACTAGACAGACAAGACTAGACAGACAAGACTAGACAGACAAGACTAGACAGACAAGACTAGACAGACAAGACTAGACAGACAAGACTAGACAGACAAGACTAGACAGACAAGACTAGACAGACAAGACTAGACAGACAAGACTAGACAGACAAGACTAGACAGACAAGACTAGACAGACAAGACTAGACAGACAAGACTAGACAGACAAGACTAGACAGACAAGACTAGACAGACAAGACTAGACAGACAAGACTAGACAGACAAGACTAGACAGACAAGACTAGACAGACAAGACTAGACAGACAAGACTAGACAGACAAGACTAGACAGACAAGACTAGACAGACAAGACTAGACAGACAAGACTAGACAGACAAGACTAGACAGACAAGACTAGACAGACAAGACTAGACAGACAAGACTAGACAGACAAGACTAGACAGACAAGACTAGACAGACAAGACTAGACAGACAAGACTAGACAGACAAGACTAGACAGACAAGACTAGACAGACAAGACTAGACAGACAAGACTAGACAGACAAGACTAGACAGACAAGACTAGACAGACAAGACTAGACAGACAAGACTAGACAGACTAGACTAGACAGACAAGACTAGACGGACAAGACTTGAAATAAATATCTGAACTGGGACCGCTTATAGCATTAGATTCAGGGTGTCAGATGCCAAAACATTTTAAAAATACATGCATACATAGAGGTAAGATTTCGGATGTGTCCCTCTTTTTCCAGGTCCGTTCGTTAGCTTCTTTTGCTGATACGATTTTGTAAATCATTCTGTTGATGATGTCCCAATCTTCTTGGGATTCCCGCATTCTTTCTCTCCCCGCGTTCTTTGTCCCATCTCGGGCAATCGTAGGCTGTGTGGATTACGCTGTCTGCTTGTCCGCAATACACGCAGTCTGTATCCGGTGCCCTCCCAATGTCGTGTAGAAATTCCTTAAAACACCCGTGACCCGTTAGCAGCTGGGTTATGTGATAATTTAGTTCTCCATGTTGTCGTCGGTACCAGGTCTGTATGTTGGGGATTAGTATCCTTGTCCACTCGCCTTTCGTTGTCGTGTTCCAAGCTTCCTGCCATTCTCTAATCAGCTCGTCTTTGTTTGTCTTTGTCTTTGGAGGCATCAGATAGGTATTTTCTCTGTTTGATTTGAAGTTCAATTGGCGGAATGACCGCGATTACTAGGGCAGCATCTCTTGATACGGTTCGATATGCGCCGCATACCCGTAGGGTTAGGTTTCTCTGGTAGGCTGCTAGTTTTTCGATGTTGCTTCTGTTTACGGCCTCGGCCCAGATTGGAGCACCGTATAAATTTGCAGACTAGGCAACTGTGCTGAGCAGCCTACGTTCGCTGCTCCTCGGACCTCCGACATAGGGCATGAGTTTTTCGAGTGCAGACGTGGTGAACGTCTGCACTCGTGTGAAAGAGAGACTCTTGTCGATAATTACCCCAAGGTATTTCATGTGGGGATTAGGTTTAATTTCGGTATCCATCACTTTGAATGATACCTGAGCCAGTTTCCTGTATCCGGTCAGCAGAATTGTCGGTCTTCGTTCGGTCTTTTCCGGTGCTATATGCAATGCTTTTGATTCCATCCAGCAGATAATTTGTTCTATCGCGTGATTGGCCTTTGCATAACTCCTTTTTCCGTTTTTCCGACGATGGTTAGTGCGAGGTCGTCGGAGAAGCCTATCAGCTTAGTTCCTTCAGGTGGTTTCAGCCGAACTACCCCATCGTAAAGTATATTCCACAGGGTTGGTCCTATTACGGAGCCCTGTGGGACACAGCTAGTGACCTTGTAGGGTAGCGTTTCGTGCTCGGCTTGGAGTAGGACACTGCGGCCCTCGTAGTAGTTAAGAACCATTCGTAGAAGGTAGGGAGATATTTTTCTTCTTGTTAACTCGTCCAGGATGTGTTGCCAGACTGCCGAGTTGAACGCGTTCCGGATATCTATCGTTACTAGTGCACATATTGTCCTGGTTCTTTTGGTGCCTGGTTTGGCCTTGTTCATAACGTGGTTTAAGGTATCTATGGTTGATCTGCCCTCACGGAAGCCGAATTGACTATCCGAGAAGTTTATGCCGTTCTTAAGTTCCTTTTTAAGGCGGCTTCCAAAATCCGCGCAATTATCAACTTACATGGCGAAACCCATCTGGGATTGATTCAGCAATGTTGAACTACGTTTTGATCAACTCGAGTATTCGATGTAGTAATATGTACGTGTGATGCGAGGACTGGTTTGTGGATCCGATTATCTCGTCCGAGCCACATTACAGTTACGATTACAACGAGCAAAGACGGAAGCATCGCCTGTGCTCACCCGAGACTGGGCGTGTTTGCAAGACTCCATCATCGGTAAAAAATTCCAAATTGTGTTACACAACAAATTTGCAGTCCTAGAGCAATCGGACGATATTGATGAGCAAGAAAAACAATGTCCGCCGATTCGTCTCTGAACACGAGTCAAGTACATCATTTTTGAACAATATCGCCGATTTAATAAAGAAGTGCGACATCCGATGAATATGGAACGAGAGGTATAATGGAATAATGTCGAAATGATCAAAGCCGGAGTCGTCATTTTCCTATAACGAACTTTTGACCTCCTACTAAAACTTTTGACCTCCTACTAAAAATTTGGTATTCAGAACAAATACCATCGACGTGGAGTCGTCCCCATATTAAAGAAAAGCGATAGCTGGAATTGCAGGAACTACGGTAGCATCAGCCTCCTATCGATTGTTGGGAAGGTGTTTATGAAGATCATTCAATCACGACTACAGAAACATCTAGAGCAGTGTTTCTCAACCTTTTTTGTGCCATGTCCCACCTAAGCCTTTCCAAAATTCTTATGCTCCCCTATGTAACATATACATATTTTTTAATATTAATAAAATGAATTGTTCACTTGAAAAACTTAAATGATGGGTTTTAGAAAGAAATAACTAGGAAATTATTAGTAAGTAAATTTTCAAAACAAAATTAAAAACTGAAATTCAATTTCGAAATAATTAATACAGATTTTTCTATATTAATTTATTATTTTAATTTAGTGAGATCCTTGCGCTTGATGCTTTCTGCACAAAGATTTTATGTTAGGTTCCAATCTGGTTAGCTTCAGTCTCAAGTCTCCCCGTTGTGTTATAGCCAGACGAATTCTTTTTTTTAGCAGTAAATCATTTCTTCTTCTTCTTTACGTGCCATGTCCTCCGAGGACGTCGGCGATCATCATAATGATTTTTATTTTATCAGCAGCGGCACGAAACAGGCTAGTAGAACTGACACCATACCACTCTCTCAAGTTTTTCAGCCATGACGTGCGTCTTCCTGGACCTCTTTTATCTTGGATTTTGCCTTGCATGATATTCTGCAAGATACGGTACTTTTTCCCTCTCATCACGTGTCCAAAATATTCCAGCTTGCGTTTTTTCATGGTAAACATGACTTCAAGTTGCTTCTGGAGACGGGCAAGCACCTCTGTGTTGCGGACCCTGTCTACCCATGATATTCGCAGCAGGCGGCGGTAGCACCACATCTCGAACCCCTCCAGTCGGTCACACATTGCCTTTGTCAAAGTCCATCCTTCCATTCCATAGTACAAAATTGGAAATACATAGCACCGTAGTAATCGAATACGCAGAGGTATTGACAAGTCTCGGGATGTAAGAACCTTCTTCTTATTGCTAAATGCTGCTCTAGCCTGCTCGATGCGGGACCTTATTTCCTGCTTGTTATCCCACTCACTTCTCAACAAGCATCCCAGATATTTGAAGCTCGAGACTTGCTGAATCTGTTGGTTGCCTGTACTCAGGTTTGTTAGAAGCCCTCCATTTTTGCTAATAACTATAACTTTGGTCTTCCTAATATTTAACTTGAGCCCCCTTTCTTCGCTTTTCACCGCAACCCTATCCAGTAGCGCCTGCAAATCAAGTTATTTATTACTTCTCCGTTGACAACAATTCCTTCCCGAGCTTCGTCCAATGCTTCGGCGAAGATATGCTCAGAGTACATGTTAAAGAGCAGTGGAGAAAGAACACACCCTTATTGTAAGAACACACCCTTATTGTAAGTGTGTAAGGGACACACCCTTAGTGTTAGTAAATCATTTACAGCACTAAATCCACATTCAGCTAATTATGAAGATGGAAACAGTTACAATAGTTTTCTTTCACATTTGGTTGATTTCTGTTTCGTCCAAAGCCATGCCATCGCTCCTTTTATATTAAATAAAGTTTTAACTGATTCACCATTTTGAATTTCTGCGAGTTTTTCTTGATACTGCATATTTGATATATCAGACAAATCCACTAACATTGGCTGCATCATCCATTTTAGAAAATCAATTTGTATTAAATCAGAAAGTCTTTCTTTTAAATCATCTGTTAGTCTTTGCGGATGATTGACAATAACAAGTATAGCGTGATCATTTACTTCACATTTTTGGTTCAAAGTGTTTGCTGTTAATATATTTCTGACATAACTCAATGAGGGTAATGAAACGAAATATCTTCGCTTTTGCATCGACAAGAGTTCTATTTGTTCCTTGAAGTTGCTTATCTAATATTTCTAGTTTTTCAAAAGATATCGGATAAATAACTCACAAATGCTTTACCATCGACTGCCAACAGATATTTAATTTCAGGTTTGTCGTTTAAAAAAACACTAAAAGTATCAAATAGTTCCATAAATCTTTTCAAGCAGTTCCCTTTAGAGAGCCATCTTACTTCAGCGTAAAATAAGTCTCCCATGGTTTGCATTTTGTTTTTCACAAAATTGCATGAAGAGACGCTCAAATTTGGCATTAGCTTTAATAGCACTGATACACTTTATTACTGAATGTAGTACTTCATTTAGAACAGGCGATATGTTTTTAGTTACCAAGTTTTCTCTATGAGTAACACAATGCACATCAATCATTTCTGAATTCTCATCTTTCATCAATTTTAAGCAGCCTTTTTTCTTGCCCATCGTGTTAGGAGCACCATCTGCAGCACAAGATATTATATTTTTCATTGGTATATTATTGACCAAATTGTCATTTACCACACCGCCACCACAAAATAACATATTTTTTCATGAATAGGATGGTTGCGACAGTTATTACGTGGTAATCCATACTTACATTGAATTGAAAAATTCACTTTTTTTTTACCGCACTTATATTATGTAAAAATGTTATATAACTTATTATTCACAGTTATATAAATTTCTACACATATCACGACTCGAGTTTCGACGTTTGACGGTCATTTTCAAGTGACTTAACAAATTGATGAGGTTGAATATATACCCTTATAGTTTTGGTGGGGTGGGGTGGCGGTGTTTGTCCGAAGATGAGGACTTATCTGTTTGAGATTGGGTGAGATTAAAAAGTTGGGAAAAGATTAGGTCAGTTTGCTCGTTTAGGAGATTAACTGAGGGATTACGGTTTTTTTTTGAAAATTTCTAATGACTCTAGGAGATTTAGTTTCGGACCTTTGTTGCAATTATGCAAGATTTTTAGATTATCTATTTCTGGGAATTTATGATTGAATTCGAGACAATGGTTTGAAAAAGAACTAGTGTCTTTTTTCAGACGAAAAGCGCGAGAATGTTCTGAAAACCGTGTTGAAAAACTTCGTCCTGTCTGCCCTATGTACAAGCTATTGCATTCGCAACAATGAATTTCGTATACGCCGGATTTTTTAATGGGATCGATTTTGTCTTTGGCATTAAACAATATGTTGGGCAACTTAGAGGAGGGTTTAAATGCCACTTGAAGATTTTGCTTTCGAAGGACATTTGCGATGTGTTCGCTTGTTTTAAAAGCGAACACATCGCAAAATATGTCAGGGAGATGAAAGTTTTGTCTGAATTTGAGGTTTTTGGATAAATTTGGGCCATTGCGAATTGGGTTCGTTTATTATTGATAATGTTTTGGATGAGTTTTGTTGGGAAACCATTCTCTGTAGCGATTGAAATGATTGTAATTAATTCTTTGATTCTCTTTTCTGTGGAAAGGGGGATTGAAAAGGCTCGATGTATCATTGAATGATAGGCCGCTAATTTGTGTGTTATCGGGTGAAATGATGAATACAGGATTGTAGAGTTAACATTGGTGTAACAAATTAAAATTTGTTTCATCCATCCAAACAATTTGTTTCCCCTGCTGTATGTAATGCTTCAAGGATTGTACGTATTCAGCTCGTTTTGTTTTGTTCGCCTCAGTATTCATTGTAACAGGTTCCTTTTATAGTCAACAGTAGGCCTTCTAAGTAATTACCTACGGTTGACACAGATAAAAATTTGTTGAAATTATTCATAACCTTTTATTTTAATTGCTTTAATGTTATGGTACAGTCTTCTTCTATCCACGAAACCATCAAATCAATTTGATCATCAGAAAGAATTTTTGGCTTTGTACCACCTTGGTAGCAACATTTTGTCAATCCCAGATTGGATCTAATCGAGGGGCCATCCACTCTTGCAATACATGTTAATATTTAGATGCATTACCGCGCATTACTTTGCATTCCTTAGCATTACGTAAGTACTACACCACAGTACACACAGTATTCTTGCATTCCTTGAATTACTTTTGCATTCCCTGAATTACGTTCACATTATATTCGCATTACGGCCGCATTAGGCCACATTAGCTCCCCACTACAGCCGCATGAGCTCATCACGCAGTAGGACAGTGAGCTCCTACTAAACTCCTCAAAGAAGCCGATGCCATTTGAAATAAAGTGAAATTGGTTTAAAATTGGGTAGTATAATATTAATAATAAAATTTTAACATTTAAGAATAATATATAGGCCTTTGAAGATAGCTACCGAATTTGCAAAAATATAATATTACATCGGAGTTCCTGGTAGATATCCAATAGTTCTAGAGTACTTTGTGCAAAATTTCGCGCAATAGTTCTGTTTGCAGTTTTCGGTAGAATTCTTAGAAAATCCTTATAATTGTAAAAATCCCAATTTTACTGTAAAGTTAAAAAAGTTGAAAAGATTTTCGATAGAACTCTAGGAGCTCTATTAGGAACTGCAAACATAACTGTTGCGAGATTATTATTGAAAATATCTTTTGAACCAAGGTTTTGATTAAAAAAATGTCAAAGGGATCTTTGATAGAACTCTCAGGGTGCTATTTAGATCCGCGAAAAGAACTGTTTTTGCAATTAAAAATATTTTTTTTGCAAAATATCAATTTTTGCAAAACTGTTTGCAAAATTGATCAAGTTCTCCAGAACTTTGGTCGAGGAGCAGGAATATGTCAAAAACGCACTGTTTTTCTCAAAAGTTTTGGTAGCTCATTTTTTGTATTTTCCATATTTTTAGTACTCTAGAACTATTTCATATCTACCAGGAACTCCGATGTAATATCATATTTCTGCAAATTCGGTTCCTAACTTCACAGGACTGTGACATATGATTTAATATTGATAAGCAATACAAAAATGTGAAAAGTAGTTTAGAATATTGTAATTTTGTTGTATTTCAATCCAATTTCAATAAATGTATAGAAATTCAACAAACTTGTTATTTAATGACGATACTACTAACGTGATGTCTTCTTCATTACTAGCACTCTTATCTTACAGGTTGCACATAGCAATAACAAGTAAATATACTCAAACGTTCAGTGCATTAGAAATTATTTAATTATTTAAAACTAAATATTTCAAATTTCCTTCCTTTACGTGGATTTACTTTTGGAATTACTTTGGAGTACCTAAGCATTTCAAAAATTATCTGACATTACGCTTGTGATTTCTCACAGTACTTCATATTGGCAAAGAATTAGCATAATTACCTGACATTATTACGCATTACGCTAGTAATTTCTTCGAGTACCTCGAATTACCAAAAAAATCAGGATAATTGCGAATACATTGCAACATTTCAGATATTGGCTTACCCCTGTGATCCAATAATACCTGGTCTTATATTTAATTTCTAGCGTTGCAGCCAAAGCTATTCTATCCACACCTCTGTTAGCACAATTTACTATCCTTTTACGCTATTTTTGTTGTATTTTTTCTTTCAATTAGTTCCTTTCCAATCATTATGGTTCAGCAGATAAGGCAAGCACTATCTACAACATCGATTATAGGTTGTGCGCACTTCTTCTGGAATAAATGTAGACGGGGCAGCAATCGTACTACTGGATTCCTAGTCATTACAGATTGGCAAATTGTGTAATTTTCACTAAGTTCCATTTTTATGGGTTTATGCAAAAATTGAGTTTTGAACTGTTTAAACTTTTAAATTAATTGTATTAACTTGTTATATAAATGAATAATTAATATTTATAATTATTAAATATTTCTAAATTACAATTGACGTATTCTGACTTACAATTGATGTTTTCTGAATTACAATTGGAAAAGGTGTAGACAGAGAGGAATAAGCAGTTAAATTTTATGATATTCATGGATGTTTTGTATAAATCCAATCGTCAAAAATATCGTTCTCGCCTTAAGGGCGGCAAATAAAAACCGATACACATATTGTTGAAAAGAGATTCGTCGTAAACCGACACCGCAACTAAAGAGTCTGCAAATATTTGCAAATACTTTTCGCAAATTTTCGACAACCCACAGAAACTAAACACATGTCAGCAAACAACAGCTTTCGACGATTTTGTTTGTTTAATCGTCCACGTTTAGTCATGTCATAACTAAATATCATTGTCTAACAATTTATGTTAAGTCTAACCAATCTTCTTCTATTTCATATTTCTAGTTACTTACTATCTGGCCTATATTTTGTCGCGAGTTTTGCTTGCTTAGTCTAGTATAACTAGTCTTGTAGGTCTAGTCTAGTTTATATAATAACGTTTGCCTGGTCTTTCCTGCTTAGATGTTTCGTTCTAGTCTTTTGGATCTAGTCTTTTATATTTAGTTTTCAGTGTCTACTCTTGTCAATCTAGTTTTCTCTAGTCGTGTATGTCTATTCTTGTCGGTCTAGTCTTGTCTGTCTAAGCTTGTCTGTCTAATCTTGTCTGTCTAGTCTTGTCTGTCTAGTCTTGTCAGTCTAGTCTTATCTGTCTAGACTTGGCTCTCTAGTCTTGTCTGTCTAGTCTTGTATGTCTAGTCTTGTCGGTCTAGTCTTGTCGGTCTAGTCTTGTCTGTCTAGTCTTGTCTGTCTAGTCTTGTCTGTCTAGTCTTGTTTGTCTAGTCTTGTCTGTCTAGTCTTGTTTGTCTAGTCTTGTCTGTCTAGTCTTGTTTGTCTAGTCTTGTCTGTCTAGTCTTGTCTGTCTAGTCTTGTCTGTCTAGTCTTGTCTGTCTAGTCTAGTCTGTCTAGTCTTGTCTGTCTAGTCTTGTTTGTCTAGTCTTGTCTGTCTAGTCTTGTCTGTCTAGTCTTGTCTGTCTAGTCTTGTCTGTCTAGTCTTGTCTGTCTAGTCTTGTCTGTCTAGTCTTGTCTGTCTAGTCTTGTCTGTCTAGTCTTGTCTGTCTAGTCTTGTCTGTCTAGTCTTGTCTGTCTAGTCTTGTCTGTCTAGTCTTGTCTGTCTAGTCTTGTCTGTCTAGTCTTGTCTGTCTAGTCTTGTCTGTCTAGTCTTGTCTGTCTAGTCTTGTCTGTCTAGTCTTGTCTGTCTAGTCTTGTCTGTCTAGTCTTGTCTGTCTAGTCTTGTCTGTCTAGTCTTGTCTGTCTAGTCTTGTCTGTCTAGTCTTGTCTGTCTAGTCTTGTCTGTCTAGTCTTGTCTGTCTAGTCTTGTCTGTCTAGTCTTGTCTGTCTAGTCTTGTCTGTCTAGTCTTGTCTGTCTAGTCTTGTCTGTCTAGTCTTGTCTGTCTAGTCTTGTCTGTCTAGTCTTGTCTGTCTAGTCTTGTCTGTCTAGTCTTGTCTGTCTAGTCTTGTCTGTCTAGTCTTGTCTGTCTAGTCTTGTCTGTCTAGTCTTGTCTGTCTAGTCTTGTCTGTCTAGTCTTGTCTGTCTAGTCTTGTCTGTCTAGTCTTGTCTGTCTAGTCTTGTCTGTCTAGTCTTGTCTGTCTAGTCTTGTCTGTCTAGTCTTGTCTGTCTAGTCTTGTCTGTCTAGTCTTGTCTGTCTAGTCTTGTCTGTTTATTCTTGTCTGTCAAGGATGGTTGCGATTGTTACTACGTAATCCATGCCATCTGAAACATCGACGTTGCTTCACGGAAATAGCTTCGCCGACGTATTTTGGTTGGCATGTACAAGCTTGGAAATCCCTAGTCTACCCCTAAGACGCCTGAGAAAACTTCTCAAGAAAATCAGTAAATCCGTTAATGTTATTTTTGTGAAACGCTAAAAAAATACATATTTTTTTTTTTGTTGTTTTTCCAAAAGATTGAGCATCGAAATGTGCAATCGCGTTGCGTACGAAATAAAAGAAAAAGGCAAAAGAAAACAATTTGATATGTTACAATAAAGGCGACGAAGAAAGCAGATTGTTGACATAAAAAAACCCTAATCGTCGTGTTAATAGCCCGTAATACATAGGGGACCGAAAGCCCTCGGGACTAGAAGACCACCCCAAAACAACAACAAAAAATATTCAGGTCGATTTGTTTTTTTCTTCTTCTCTGTATTTACACTGGAAATTAGATCAAATCCCCGTAAACACACAAAAGGAGCGGACGCAAGGATACATAAACAAAATCCATAAATCCTCCCCGACACAAATAAATCGTTTTCTTTGCCGATTGTCAGTGCAATTTTAACCCCTTAAAATAAGGGTTGTTCAAGTCTTTGATTCTGTTAAACATCCAACAATTAATAACTTGACACAAGAAATAAATTGAGATATATTGAAAGAAAGAATGTACAGGCCAGACTAAATAAAGAAGGCGAGCTAGAGAGACAAGCCGAACATTACTGTGCGAATTAATGCAGCAGGTTAACAACACTAATAAAACTAACTCTTGCCTATCTAATCAGCCTTATCTGTTTTCTCTTGTAGGTCTAGTCTTGTCTTATCCGCCAGGTCTTGTCTGTCTAGTTTTGTCTGTCTTGCTGATCTTTTCAATTGAATTTCCTCTATATGTTTAGTATAAACCTAATATTTGTCCAAACTATAATTGTCAATGCACTAGTAACATTTCAATTAATATGTGAAATGCGTCGAGAAACCCGAACATTGTGAACAAAGAGCAAATGGCGAAAGTTCAAGAAAAACTACTTCTGTCGATTATTCGTAATCCACCCCGTAACGTCAGCCCCACCATTTGGAGCCACCCCCACACACACACGTGCAGGGGGTTGAACATGCAACACACACACACATATAGAATTCGTTTCAATTTCTGTTCTTGGCATATTTGAACTCGATTTGAACGTTAAACTCTCTATATATAATATGAATGCTTTAACTTTGCCCGGCATTTAGAGTGGCGCAGCCGAGTTCTCAGCTCGCCCGCCCGAGTTTCGTTCCCACTGTTCCACTTGGCCCGCATTATAATGCATATATAATGTTATATTGGGGAAAAAAGCGGCGGCAGCGCCGCTCCGCCTCTGTGCTCATTCTTCGAGGAGGTTTCCGGTTTTCCGGTATTTGCCGGGATATCAACCCTTAATTCACATACATATAACAACCCTTATAAAACATATTTATATTTAACCAAACATGTTTTCACATCAATTCAAATTTACGACAAATCTAAAACATGCAATATATTGAAACAATATTAGATCGACAAGACTAGACAGACTAGAGTAGACAGACAAAACTAGACAGACAAGACTAGACAGACAAGACTAGACAGACAAGACTAGACAGACAAGACTAGACAGACAAGACTAGACAGACAAGACTAGACAGACAAGACTAGACAGACAAGACTAGACAGACAAGACTAGACAGACAAGACTAGACAGACAAGACTAGACAGACAAGACTAGACAGACAAGACTAGACAGACAAGACTAGACAGACAAGACTAGACAGACAAGACTAGACATACAAGACTAGACAGACAAGACTAGACAGACAAGACTAGACAGACAAGACTAGACAGACAAGACTAGACAGACAAGACTAGACAGACAAGACTAGACAGACAAGACTAGACAGACAAGACTAGACAGACAAGACTAGACAGACAAGACTAGACAGACAAGACTAGACAGACAAGACTAGACAGACAAGACTAGACAGACAAGACTAGACAGACAAGACTAGACAGACAAGACTAGACAGACAAGACTAGACAGACAAGACTAGACAGACAAGACTAGACAGACAAGACTAGACAGACAAGACTAGACAGACAAGACTAGACAGACAAGACTAGACAGACAAGACTAGACAGACAAGACTAGACAGACAAGACTAGACAGACAAGACTAGACAGACAAGACTAGACAGACAAGACTAGACAGACAAGACTAGACAGACAAGACTAGACAGACAAGACTAGACAGACAAGACTAGACAGACAAGACTAGACAGACAAGACTAGACAGACAAGACTAGACAGACAAGACTAGACAGACAAGACTAGACAGACAAGACTAGACAGACAAGACTAGACAGACAAGACTAGACAGACAAGACTAGACAGACAAGACTAGACAGACAAGACTAGACAGACAAGACTAGACAGACAAGACTAGACAGACAAGACTAGACAGACAAGACTAGACAGACAAGACTAGACAGACAAGACTAGACAGACAAGACTAGACAGACAAGACTAGACAGACAAGACTAGACAGACAAGACTAGACAGACAAGACTAGACAGACAAGACTAGACAGACAAGACTAGACAGACAAGACTAGACAGACAAGACTAGACAGACAAGACTAGACAGACAAGACTAGACAGACAAGACTAGACAGACAAGACTAGACAGACAAGACTAGACAGACAAGACTAGACAGACAAGACTAGACAGACAAGACTAGACAGACAAGACTAGACAGACAAGACTAGACAGACAAGACTAGACAGACAAGACTAGACAGACAAGACTAGACAGACAAGACTAGACAGACAAGACTAGACAGACAAGACTAGACAGACAAGACTAGACAGACAAGACTAGACAGACAAGACTAGACAGACAAGACTAGACAGACAAGACTAGACAGACAAGACTAGACAGACAAGACTAGACAGACAAGACTAGACAGACAAGACTAGACAGACAAGACTAGACAGACAAGACTAGACAGACAAGACTAGACAGACAAGACTAGACAGACAAGACTAGACAGACAAGACTAGACAGACAAGACTAGACAGACAAGACTAGACAGACAAGACTAGACAGACAAGACTAGACAGACAAGACTAGACAGACAAGACTAGACAGACAAGACTAGACAGACAAGACTAGACAGACAAGACTAGACAGACAAGACTAGACAGACAAGACTAGACAGACAAGACTAGACAGACAAGACTAGACAGACAAGACTAGACAGACAAAGACTAGACAGACAAGACTAGACAGACAAGACTAGACAGACAAGACTAGACAGACAAGACTAGACAGACAAGACTAGACAGACAAGACTAGACAGACAAGACTAGACAGACAAGACTAGACAGACAAGACTAGACAGACAAGACTAGACAGACAAGACTAGACAGACAAGACTAGACAGACAAGACTAGACAGACAAGACTAGACAGACAAGACTAGACAGACAAGACTAGACAGACAAGACTAGACAGACAAGACTAGACAGACAAGACTAGACAGACAAGACTAGACAGACAAGACTAGACAGACAAGACTAGACAGACAAGACTAGACAGACAAGACTAGACAGACAAGACTAGACAGACAAGACTAGACAGACAAGACTAGACAGACAAGACTAGACAGACAAGACTAGACAGACAAGACTAGACAGACAAGACTAGACAGACAAGACTAGACAGACAAGACTAGACAGACAAGACTAGACAGACAAGACTAGACAGACAAGACTAGACAGACAAGACTAGACAGACAAGACTAGACAGACAAGACTAGACAGACAAGACTAGACAGACAAGACTAGACAGACAAGACTAGACAGACAAGACTAGACAGACAAGACTAGACAGACAAGACTAGACAGACAAGACTAGACAGACAAGACTAGACAGACAAGACTAGACAGACAAGACTAGACAGACAAGACTAGACAGACAAGACTAGACAGACAAGACTAGACAGACAAGACTAGACAGACAAGACTAGACAGACAAGACTAGACAGACAAGACTAGACAGACAAGACTAGACAGACAAGACTAGACAGACAAGACTAGACAGACAAGACTAGACAGACAAGACTAGACAGACAAGACTAGACAGACAAGACTAGACAGACAAGACTAGACAGACAAGACTAGACAGACAAGACTAGACAGACAAGACTAGACAGACAAGACTAGACAGACAAGACTAGACAGACAAGACTAGACAGACAAGACTAGACAGACAAGACTAGACAGACAAGACTAGACAGACAAGACTAGACAGACAAGACTAGACAGACAAGACTAGACAGACAAGACTAGACAGACAAGACTAGACAGACAAGACTAGACAGACAAGACTAGACAGACAAGACTAGACAGACAAGACTAGACAGACAAGACTAGACAGACAAGACTAGACAGACAAGACTAGACAGACAAGACTAGACAGACAAGACTAGACAGACAAGACTAGACAGACAAGACTATAAGACTAGACACTCAAGACTAGACAGACAAGACTAGAGAGACAAGACTAGATAGGTCAGACTAGACAGACAACTATGAACTGACAAGCCTAAACAGATACGATTAGATGGACTAGAATAGATGAATTATTTTATATTCTTTTAAATTATAATCTGTATCATCCCTTTATTGTCTAATTTTCACCCTCATAAACTATATGAAAGATATGTTTTGAAATAGAGATTGGACACGCGCCCATTATGACCAATTAAACTGTGACCGATAAATATTATCACTTTAAATAGATCGCCGGGTCGACTGGAAGGGGGTTGATGGTGTGCAGCGCGTGGTTTCACCCCTTCGGCTTATTTCAATTGTCTTCGACGGCGAGCGAATTGATCTTCTTTGGTCACGCGTTGCCATCCCGTTGTCTGTGCGCCGCGCCGCCCGACCGTGACCAATTCACCGGCGGGGATGAAAAAATCATCGTTGCGTTTCCACCCAGCCCCGGCGGATTAGTTTCGAATTGGTTTTTAACAATCTGTGGATTTTTTTGCATCGTTTTTATTTTCGTTTCTTTTTTTCGCCGCTGCTGGGGTTGGTGCCGGGAGGGTGAAATTGATATTATAATATTCAATATAATATACATCAACCGCAGACAAATCTGGAAAGATTAATATTTCCAAGGGTTGATACGGCGCCGACGACGATGCAAAAGGAACGTTTTTTGTTTGCGGAAAATGCGAAATATTGTTTGAAGACAAGATTCGATAAAACCAGACTAGACCAGACAAGGCCGGACAAGACCGGAAAAAGAAGGACAAGACTGGACAAGACCGGAAAATACCGGATAATACCGGACAAGACTGGACGAGACCGGACCAGGTCGGTCAAGACCCGACAAGACTAGACAAAACTAAACAGACTTCTCAAGACTAGACAAAACTAGACAGACTTCTCAAGACTAGATCGGTCTTGACAAGTCTTCAGATTGAACAAGACTGGAGAAGGCTGGATAAGACTGGACCAAACTAGACAAAGCTGTGAAAAGATGGAAAAGGCTGGACAATACTGGGCAAGACTGGACAAGGCTAGCCAATCTGGATAAGGCCGTATAAGACAGAACTAAACAAGACTAGACAAGACCAGATAAGATCAAACAAGACGAGACAAGACCAGACAAGGCCATTAAGACCAGACAAGACCAGACAAAACCAGATAAAACCAGACAAGACCAGACAAGACTAGGAAGACCACACAAGACCAGACAAGACCAAACAAATCCAGATAAGACCCGACAAGACCATATAAGACCAGACAAAACCAGAGAAGACCACACAAAACCAGACAAGAGGAGACAACACCAAACAAGACTAGACAAGACCAGATAAGACCAGGAAGACCAGACAAGACTAAACGAGACTAGTCGAGACTGGTCGAGGCTGCACGAAACTGGACGAGACTGGACGGGACTGGACGAGATTGGAGCAGACTAGTCGAGACCGAACGAAACCGAATGAGATCGGACTAGACAGAACGATACCGGAGGAGACCGGACCAGAGCGGACGAGACCGCCTGGATAAGACCGCACGTGACTGGTCAGTACACTCCATGTCTGGGTTTGTCTGTTCAATCCATTTATCATTGAAAAGTTCTTGAATATATTTGCTCCACCTTGCTAGCTTGTCTATCGGCTCTAGTCGCCACCCTAGTCGCCAACTCGCCACTCTAGTCGCCAACCTAGTCGCCATTCATGTTTACCAAACACATCGGGTTGTCGTCTTTTAGTTTTCCCAGCCATTTGTTTTATCTCTTTGTGCATGCTGGAAAAGTGGTATTTGTCCTGATACACCGCAACTTCTCGACACTCATCCAGTATCCATTTTTCTTTAGCCTGTTCCACCTTTCGTTTCATATCATTGTTTATGGTCTTATAGCTTTGTACATCTTTCTTCTTATATTGGCCTCTATAAACTTAGAAAAATGTTACCAAAACAGTTCTCTGATCTGATTTCATACCTGTCAAATCGAACTTTTAAAATAGGCAGGAAGATTCCTTCTCAGAAATCAAAGAAATTAAATCAGGGGTACCACAAGGAAGCGTTTTGGGTCCTATGCTATATTTACTCTACACATGTGACATTTCCTAACTAGAATACAATACTATGAAAGCGTTTTTTTGGTTCGGTGTGATTGCTAACTCGGTGGTGTTCGTGAGCAAACTCTCACCTCACCAAGAAAACGCCATTTTCATCTCTTGTTGTAAAATATACTATTATCAAAATCGGTGTTTGCATGCAACATACCGCGCGATGCGCTTATTTTACGGTCGCCATAATCGTCTTATCAAGAGGACTACTCTGAGTGTGGTGGATACATGTGAGTCAACTGGTTCAGTAAACAATAAACCAACGCCAGTACGACGATTAAACGCAAGATCTGTCCGTGAGAGTGTACAGGAGAATCTGCCTCGGATCCATTTGGCGTCGCTCACAAGAAATCGGCCTTTGGCAGAACACTACTTGGCGAATTTTGCGTCGTAATTTGGGCCTGCACCAGTATTGGGCATAATTCAATTAATTTTTTAATTGTAGAATCAAACAATTACAATTTTAATTGCAACTAAATCAATTGCAATTATATTAATTCAATTAAGTGTTTAATGATGAGATGCAATTGAAATCAATTAAATCCATTAATTGTGGTTTACAATTAATTTAATTGCAATTAAAATTTTAATTATTAGTTACAATTAACATAATCATCAATTGTTTATTATAACAATTAAAACTATTTGATGAATGTAAAAACTTCAACAGTAGGGAAAGATGGTCGTTCTGAGCCCTCCACCTCCACTTCCGGACCACCATGCCCCCACTTCCAAATTCCACCTCACTTACGGTTCCCACCCCACGTCCGGTTCCCAACCCCACTTCCGGTCCCCACCCCATTTTCATTTCGAACGCCAACTTCCGGTTCCCACCCGCTCTTCCGGTTCCCACCCTCACTTCCGGTTCCCACCCTCACTTCCTGTTTCCACCACCACTTCCGGTTCCTACCACATTTCCATTTCATACGCTAACTTCCGGTTCTCACCCTCACTTCCGGTTCCGGAACCGGAAGTGGGTGAATTTTTGGAACCAAAAGTGGTGGTGGGAACCGGAAGTGGGGTGGAAACTCGGAAGTGGATGACCGGAAGTGGAGGAGGAGGTGGATAACCAAACGAGCTGTCGCGTTGTAAACTCAAACTTTCCGCACTCTATAATGTAAATGACTATTTCAGTTAAGCATTGTGGCAAGTGATACAATGGAGTATAATAAAGTTATCTAATATTATATAACTAATATCTAATATCTAATACTATATATGATATTAAATAACATATAAACATATTCTAACCGACATTTATTAATTGTTAATTGTAATTGTAAAAATGCATCAATCAATTAACAATTAATTAATTGTAATTGCAAAATTTTACAATTAACAATTAATTAATTGTTAATTGTGTTATCTTGCAATTACAATTAATTATTTTAATTGCTAGTTGCAATTAAATCTCGCAATTTAATTGTTAATTGTTTTCACAATTAATTTTTGCCCAACTATGGCCTGCACTCATACAAAATTCAACTGACCCCAGTAGCTGAAGGTAAACGACCATAGACAACCACGTGTGTTCAAATCAAATAAATTTATTTGCTTTTGAGATGCACATTAATGTTCTACCATATAAAGAATATATAAGCAACGCTATAATATAAGCAAGGAACATATAAGCAACGCTAACCCTTTTAGTGCCAGAGCCGATATATCGGCCCGCTCCTAGTAGCGCTTTACTATTCGGCATTCGGTATTCAGTTATTGTTCGCGCCACTTTTGTTGATCTAATTGGTTTTTGGCCTCTATCCAAAGGAAGGCGACAGGTACCTCGACTTAGATCAGGACCGCGCTAAATTAGCAAAGAATCACGCCGCGATATGAGATATCGGGCAATGTGTTTTGTGCGAGTCCGCGAGATTTTCGTGCGTCTGACCTCAGCCGACATGTTGGCCACGCTCGCATTTGGTTGTTAATTTGACCTTAATCCTTATTGGGTAGTTCGATCACCGCATGGAAGACAGTATCGGCGTTTCTCCGGAACAGTTAGATTTAAGGTTTTCCATCCTTGTATTTTCTCTGCTCCTATCATTTGTTTCTATGTCCTCCCTTAAATAGGCGACGAAAGGATGTTCCACGGAGCCGGTCAGAGACGCTTGCAGCCTGAAGGTTAGTGACGGAACCATCCCGATTTTATTTGACTGGCGAAAAGTGCCAGAGTCAATATATCGGCCCGCTCCTTGTAGCGCTTTACTATTCGGCATTCGGTATTCAGTTATTGTTCGGGTCACTTTTGGTCTAATTGGTTTTTGGCCTCTATCCAAAGGAGGGCGACAGGTGCTCCGACCTGGGTCGAGACGGCGCTAAATTAGCAAAGAATCTCGCCGCGATATGATATATCGGGCAGTGTGTTTTGTGCGAGTCCGCGAGATTTTCGTGCGTCTGACCTCAGCCGACATGTTGGCCACACTCGCATTTGGTTGTTAATTTGACGTCAATCCTTATCGGGTAGTTCGATCACCGCATGGAAGGCGGCATCGGATTTTCTCCCGTCCGGAACAACTTGATTTAAGGGTTTCCATGCTTGTATTTCCCTGCTCATATTATTTGTTTCTATGTCCTCCCTTAAATAGGCGAAGAAAGGATGTTCCACGCAGCGGGTCAGAGACGCTTGCAGCCTGAAGGTTAGTGACGGAACCATCCCGATTTGATTTGACTGGCGAAAAGTGCCAGAGTCAATATATCGGCCCGCTCCTTGTAGCGCTTTACTATTCGGCATTCGGTATTCAGTTATTGTTCGGGTCACTTTTGGTCTAATTGGTTTTTGGCCTCTATCCAAAGGAGGGCGATAGGTGCTACGACCTGGGTCGAGACCGCGTTAAATTAGCAAAGAATCACGCCGCGATATGAGATATCGGACAGTGTTTTTTGTGCGAGTCCGCGAGATTTTCGTGCGTCTGACCTCAGCCGACATGTTGGCCACACTCGCGTCTGGTAGTTAATTTGGCAGAAGCATTCGAACCCATACTGCGTCCAAACCAAGCAGGCTTCCGCCCAAACCGCTCATGCATAGACCACATAAATTCAACAAGAATAATTATAGAACAATCCGTTGAATGGCGATCGCCACTATATCTTGTTTTCATCGACTTTGAACGTGCTTTTGACAGCCTATCCCACTCTGCTATATGGAAGATACTACGGACAAGAGGCGTGCCAACAAATAGAGAACTGTACCATGACGTATCATATAGTATCCTGCATAGCGGAGCACATAGCAACCTTTTTCCGGTGATATCAGGAGTGAAGCAAGGATGTGTGCTCTCTCCCTTGCTTTTTAACATTGCTCTTGACTATATCCTGGAAAAGTCTTGCAGACCAAACGATGGTATTCGATGGTCTCTTTACTCTAATCTCAAAGATCTCGAATACGCAGACGACATTTGCCTTTTTTCGCATACCTATGAAAGTATGCAAAGGCAACTCACCCTACTATCAGACATGGCACAGAAGATAGGGTTGAAAATAAATGTCTCAAAAACAAAAGCGATGCGAATGCACACAAATAACGACGCACCGTTTCAAATAAACGACCAACCAATTGAGAATGTAGAAAAGTTTCAGTATCTAGGAAGCATTCTCAACGAGACGGGCGGAACAGACCGAACAGAATTCAAAATGCACAGATGGCATTCAGGCAACTAAACACAATATGGAGGTCCAACATCATAAAAACAAAGAGCAAGCTGCGTTTATATAGAACAAACGTCAAAGCAATCCTCTTATATGGATGTGAGACCTGGAAAAACACTAATGCCACAAAACATAAACTTCAGGTTTTCGCCAACAAATGTCTACGAATCATCCTCAGAATCTTCTGGCCACAGAAAATTACTAATGAGCAACTTCTTAAACGATGCGGAGAAGAAACAATAGAGCACGACATTAAGAAAAGAAAATGGGGATGGATCGGCCACATTCTAAAACCAGACGACATTGCAAGGGCAGCACTAGACTGGAATCCCCAAGGAACGAGTGAAGCCAAAGCAATGGCCCAGAATAGGGTCCGCTGGAGGGTGCTTATGGAGGCTCTATGCTCCACCTAGGAGTCCAGAACCCATATATATATATATATATATATATATATATATATATATATATATATATATATATATATATATATATATATATATATAATATTATAAATAAAATATTAGATAAACAAGATAATACAGTTTCCAAATTGAAATGTCAATGTTGAAACATAATGTTGAAACGTCCATGTGAAATTTTCATAATTTTTGTGTAATTTTGTTAAGGGCTGAATAATCGGCAGTTAAGTTTTGTAATTTTTAGCAGGACGACGCGAGCGCCGGCGCCGGCGTCTACGCGTATATCTATATATATACACAAAGGGAGGTTCGCGATATTAAATCGCCAACAGATGGTTCCGTTTTCCGGTTTTCTTTATGACATATTACTTTATTAGAGCAATAGCGGGAACATTGAATTATTAATATAAGATTATGTTCGGCCGGCGCACACATTGCGCACACACATTCGCAATAATAGCGCCGGCAGCAGCAGCAGCTCACCGCCCCCGCCGTCATCCCCTAACGACAATCACAAACACCACCCTCCAATTAACACACGGAAAACAGACGGAATAACTTTTATTCCTATTGATATTTGATGCAATTATTGTTCGTAATTTTCCACGGATTTACTGCATAAATCATTCATGTCTAATATAATTTATCCGCAATATTAAATATAACCTTCACTTACATAATATCACATAACAAATCGACAATATGTATTTAGCTATATAAAAGCCGATTCTCATATACGCGACACTCGGCTACGCGACGTCACGCGACATCGCCTGCCAAATAATGATTACATTGTTTTAAATAGGCAAGTTCTCACTATGGCTACGCAATGTGACCATTTAAAGGCCGATTCTTATATACGCGACACTCAGCTACGCGACATCGCCTGCCAAATAATGATTACATTGTTTTAAATGGGCACGTTCTCACTATGGTTACGCGACGTGCCCATTTAAAGGCCGATTCTTATATACGCGACATTCAGCTACGCGACGTCACGCGACATCGCCTGTCAAATAATGATTACATTGTTTTAAATAGGCACATTCTCACTATAGCTACGCGACGTCACGCGACATCGCCTGCCAAGTAATGATTACATTGTTTTAAATGGGCACGTTCTCACTATGGTTACGCGACGTGCCCATTTAAAGGCCGATTCTTATATACGCGACACTCAGCTACGCGACGTCACGCGACATCGCCTGCCAAATAATGATTACATTGTTTTAAATAGGCAAGTTCTCACTATGGCTGCGCAATGTGACCATTTAAAGGCCGATTCTTATATACGCGACACTCAGCTACGCGACGTCACGCGACATCGGATGCCAAATAATGATTACATTGTTTTAAATAGGCAAGTTCTCAATATGGCTACGCAATGTGACCATTTAAAGGCCGATTCTTATATACGCGACACTCAGCTACGCGACATCGCCTGCCAAATAATGATTACATTGTTTTAAATAGGCACGTTCTCACTATGGCTACGCGACGTGCCCATTTAAAGGCCGATTCTTATATAAGCGACACTCAGCTACGCGACGTAACGAGACATCGCCTCTCAAATAATGATTACATTGTTTTTAATAGGCAAGTTCTCACTATATCTACGCGACGTGCCCATTTAAAGGCCGATTCTCATATACGCGACACTCAGCTACGCGACGTCACTCGACATCGTCTGTCCAGTACTGATTACATTGTTTTAAATGTGCATATTTTCACTATGGCTACGCGACGTGCCCATTTAAAGGCCGATTGTCATATACGCGGCACTCAGCTACGCGACGTCACGCGACATCGCCTGTCCAGTAATGATTACATTGTTTTAAATGTGCACATTTTCACTATGGCTACGCGACGTGCCCATTTAAAGGCCGATTCTCATATACGCGACACTCAGCTGCGAGACGTCACGCGACATCGCCTGCCAAATAATGATTACATTGTTTTAAATAGGCAAGTTCTCACTATGGCTACGCAATGTGACCATTTATAGGCCGATTCTTATATACGCGACACTCAGCTACGCGACATCGCCTGCCAAATAATGATTACATTGTTTTAAATGGGCACGTTCTCACTATGGCTACGCGACGTGCCCATTTAAAGGCCGATTCTTATATACGCGACACTCAGCTACGCGACATCGCCTGCCAAATAATGATTACATTGTTTTAAATAGGCAAGTTCTCACTATGGCTACGCAATGTGACCATTTAAAGGCCGATTCTTATATAAGCGATACTCAGCTACGCGACGTCACGCGAAATCGCCTCTCAAATAATGATTACATTGTTTTAAATAGGCAAGTTCTCACTATAGCTACGCGACGTGCCCATTTAAAGGCCGATTCTCATATACGCGACACTCAGCTACGCGACGTCACGCGACATCGCCTGTCCAGTAATGATTACATTGTTTTAAATGTGCACATTTTCACTATGGCTACGCGACGTGCCCATTTAAAAGCCGATTCTCATATACGCGACACTCAGCTGCGCGACGTCACGCGACATCGCCTGCCAAATAATGATTACATTGTTTTAAATAGGCAAGTTCTCACTATGGCTACGCAATGTGACCATTTATAGGCCGATTCTTATATACGCGACACTCAGCTACGCGATGTCACGCGACATCGCCTCTCAAATAATGATTACATTGTTTTAAATAGGCACGTTCTCACTATAGCTACGCGACGTGCCCATTTAAAGGCCGATTCTTATATACGCGACACTCAGCTACGCGACGTCACGCGACATCGCCTGTCAAATAGTGATTACATTATTTTAAATAGGCACGTTCTCACTATAGCTACGCGACGTCACGCGACATTGCCTGCCAAATAATGATTGCATTGTTTCAAATGTGCACATTCTCACTATGGTTACGCGACGTGCCCATTTAAAGGCCGATTCTCATATACGCGACACTCAGCTACGCGACGTCACGTGACATCGCCTCTCAAATAATGATTAAATTGTTTTAAATAGGCACGTTCTCACTATAGCTACGCGACGTGCCCATTTAAAGGCCGATTCTTATATACGCGACACTCAGCTACGCGACGTCACGCGACATCGCCTCTCAAATAATAATTACATTGTTTTAAATAGGCACGTTCTCACTATAGCTACGCGACGTGCTCATTTAAAGGTTGATTCTTATATACGAGACACTCAGCTACGCGACATCGCCTGCCAAATAATGATTACATTGTTTTAAATAGGCACGTTCTCACTATAGCTACGCGACGTGCCCATTTAAAGGCCGATTCTTATATACGCAACACTCAGCTACGCGACGTTACGCGACATCGCCTGTCAAATAATGATTACATTGTTTTAAATAGGTACGTTCTCACTATAGCTACGCGACGTCACGCGACATCGCCTGCCAAATAATGATTACATTGTTTTAAATAGGCATGTTCTCACTATAGCTACGCGACGTGCCCATTTAAAGGCCGATTCTCATATACGCGACACTCAGCTACTCGACGTCACGCGACATCGCCTCTCAAATAATGATTAAATTGTTTTAAATAGGCACGTTCTCACTATAGCTACGCGACGTGCCCATTTAAAGGCCGATTCTTATATACGCGACACTCAGCTACGCGACGTCACGCGACATCGCCTCTCAAATAATAATTACATTGTTTTAAATAGGCACGTTCTCACTATAGCTACGCGACGTGCTCATTTAAAGGCCGATTCTTATATACGAGACACTCAGCTACGCGACATCGCCTGCCAAATAATGATTACATTGTTTTAAATAGGCACGTTCTCACTATAGCTACGCGACGTGCCCATTTAAAGGCCGATTCTTATATACGCAACACTCAGCTACGCGACGTTACGCGACATCGCCTGTCAAATAATGATTACATTGTTTTAAATAGGTACGTTCTCACTATAGCTACGCGACGTCACGCGACATCGCCTGCCAAATAATGATTACATTGTTTTAAATAGGCAAGTTCTCACTATGGCTACGCAATGTGACCATTTAAAGGCCGATTCTTATATACGCGACACTCAGCTACGCGACGTCACGCGACATCGCCTCTCAAATAATGATTACATTGTTTTAAATAGGCACGTTCTCACTATAGCTACGCCACGTGCCCATTTAAAGGCCGATTCTTATATACGCGACACTCAGCCACGCGACATCGCCTGCCAAATAATGATTACATTGTTTGAAATAGGCAAGTTCTCACTATGGCTACGCAATGTGACCATTTAAAGGCCGATTCTTATATACGCGACACTCAGCTACGCGACGTCACGCGACATCGCCTGTCAAATAATGATTACATTGTTTGAAATAGGCAAGTTCTCACTATGGCTACGCAATGTGATCATTTAAAGGCCGATTCTTATATACGCGACACTCAGCTACGCGACGTCACGCTACATCGCCTGCCAAATAATGATTACATTGTTTTAAATAGGAAAGTTCTCACTATAGCAACGCGACGTGCCCATTTAAAGGCCGATTCGCATATACGCGACACTCAGCTACGCGACGTCACGCGACATCGCCTGTCCAGTAATGATTACATTGTTTTAAATGTGCATATTTTCACTATGGCTACGCGACGTGCCCATTTAAAGGCCGATTCTCATATACGCGACACTCAGCTACGCGACGTCACGCGACAGCGCCTGTCAAATAATGATTACATTGTTTTAAAAGGGCACGTTCTCACTATGGCTACGCGACGTGCCCATGTAAAGGCGATTCTCATATACGCGACACTCAGCTACGCGACGTCACGCGACATCGCCTGTCAAATAATGATTACATTGCTTTAAATAGGCACGTTCTCATTATGGCTACGTGACGTGCCCATTTAAAACAATGTAATTATTATTTGGCAGGCGATGTCGCACGACGTCGCGTAGCTGAGTATCGCGCATATGGAAATCGACCTTATTGATATTTGATGCAATTATTGTTAGTAATTTTCCATGGATTTACTGCATAAATCATTCATGTCTAATATGATTTATCCCCAATATTATATGAAATACTGAATATTACATTGACTTACATAATATCACAAAACAAATCGGCAATGTGTATCTAGCTATATAAGGCTATTAGCGGAATTGAATAACTAATCTATATACAGGGTGCAAGGTAAACAAACATGCAGCAAAAAATCAAAAATGCTTTGGAGAGAATCTTGTATGTTACAGGGACGAGAGAAATTCCACGGTAGTTGTTTGGATCAGTAAAATCTCCCTTTTTGTGAAGCGGATGGATCAGAGCCGATTTCCAATCGGGTGGTAATATCTCTGTTTCTCAGATACCCTGGATGATCTCGGTTAGCTTGCCCACAGCATTGCTTCCAGTAACTTTCCACAGTTCAGCAACGATAGAGTCCTCTCCAGCTGCCTTATTATTTAGTTATTATTATTTTTCGTTCATGCATCACTGTCCAATATATATTATTATTAAATATTTGATAAACATAGCTGACCTGAAATAATTTGACAGATGTAAAAATTCAGGCGAGCGAAGCCGCGTGCTATATCTAGTTTTAGTATAATGTAATCTAACAAACCCAAGTTAAACCAATGTGATCTGTTACAAGTTATTATAAGAACTTATTTGCATAATAAACAATATTTAGGTTACAAATGAAACGTAGTAGAAATGAAAGCAAATATGAAATTAAATATGACACCCTTTTCTTCTACCGTCCCTGTGATGGGTCGCAGGCAGATGAATGCAAATATCGGGGGCGCGCGCGCCCCGTTGATTTAAATATTTATATTAAAAATATTTTAATGAGAGCCGGAGCGGCGGCAGCGGCAGCAGCAGTTACCAAAACACGATTTGTTACGGGTATCTTCGCAGATTTATGTGCGGAGCCCTTTAAATAAACCAAACGGACATTAAAACAGAAATATATGGGGTGCCCATAAGGGCGGCTGTTACTTTCGTACCGACTCGATGCTCTATTACATTAATCGCCTGCGTTCCTCCGCCCCATTAAATTATTATTAATTTTATATTAAAACTTTTTAATGCCAAACACAACTTGATTGGATTAGATTTCATGCATTCAATTACTGAAATTATAAATATGTTAAGATCGGTTTAAATTAAAAAAATTGTGTGTAAACTCTGCGCGCGCGCTTGAATTAAAACTTTTTGGCGGCAGTGGTACTATTACTAAAAATATTAATGTTATTATTAACGCCATACTAACATAAATATGCCATACTAAGATTTAGTTTTGTTTATTGATAATATAAATTGCAGTATTCACTGCAATTTAAATTGTTAGTTTAAACGTTATGAAAACAGAATAGAATTAAATTCAAATATATACAGGGTGTTAGGTTAGGTTAGGTTAGGTAAACATGCGGCAAAAATTCAAGGCGTTATTCCTTGGCCTATTTTAAGAATATTTTGTCGTATTATGATTTCTGAAAAACCCTATGTTTTGCAGATACAGGGTGAACCAAATTTGCGACAGTAACCACATTTTATTACCAAAAAGTACATAAATGCCGATAATAAAAGAACAATAAATGTTCGAAATGCCTTCCTCTATCTTGGATACAGGCATTCAATATTTTCGTCATTGAGTGCCGAACTCTTTCAAACACACCAGGGTTGTTTCTAATTGAGTTACACCCAGCAATTATCCAATTTCGCAATTCGTTCAAATTTTTCACTGGAGTAGCGTAAACTAATGACTTTAGATATCCCCATGAGAAATAATACAGGGGGTTGAAGTCTGGGGATCGATCAGGCAATGTGTGTGGCCCACCTTGACCAATACAGCTATCTCCGTGTACCCGAGGGGATGCGTATAAAATCGCAATGTGAGGGCTGAAAATAAGGCACCCAATTTTACAGATTTAGTCGAACACGTTCAACGTTTCCAGGGTACGCCCGATTGTGGTTCTCATGCGAGACAGCGCAATCTTCGGAGAGGCTTCTTCTGTGTACACCTATAATATTTTTGAGAAATTGGGCAACGGACCCTTATGCCTGTAAGAGGTAACTACATTTGGGTCTTTTCCTGGTTTTGTTATTAGAATTATTTTTGCCGGTCGGCTAAATTAGATAGTTTGAGATGCATTACTGCATTAGATCAATGTTTTATTCTGCTAGTATACAGGTTCTTTGCAGAATCCTTCTGTTGTTTCCAATGCCCCTTTATTATTATCATTAAGACACATTAATATATAGTTTATACATATTTATATACATGTTTATACATATATACATGTATATACATTATACATGTTTATATAAGTCAAGAATTAAACTTTTTCTTAAATGACCCATGAAAATATGTACCCTAATTGTTTTTTGTATCCGGCGTATACACGTAAGACGTCTTCTATACTAGTATAAACGTTATATGTGAAACATATATTTTTTTGTTGGTGTGTTATAATTGTGCAACAATCTGCATACGTTCAAAAAGCGAACACAGAGCGGCCGTGAATCGATTAATTACCGATTTTCCGAGCGGATGGTCTCCCGTGTGCTCCGGTTTCTCCGGTTATAGTTCTCCGACGAGCAACCCTTTGGTCTTTTGTTGGAATTACCCAATTTTCCATTCCATTTCACATACACACACACACGTACGTACGTGGAGGCCAAGTGGGACAGAGACGGCCGCAAAAATTAAAATCTCTGCTGCTCTCTCCGATTAACATCCGACCATTTGCGAAATATTAAAATAACATTATATGAATATTATTCGGTATGAGAAGGGGTTGAACGGGCGTGAGGGTGGCGGAGAAGGGAGAGGCAATCCATGTACATTGCGGAGTGAATAAGCAATTTCATATTTTGTTTAATAACACAAAAAAATATTTTTATAAATTTTATATTTGAATTAAAATTTGTTATTTGTTTTTAGATTTTTTTTTTTCGTAAACAGGCTGTAAAAACATTTACATTTTTGGTATAAACATTTCAAATGTACTATTTTATTATCAAAATACAGATCCTACGACACAGATTCTACTACAAAAAAAATTGTGTTTAAATCGCGGCTTCTCAAACTTTTACCAAAATGTACGATAATTTCACACCGGCGTGTGAAAACGATCTAGTTGCCAAAACTGGTGGTAAGTCTAGCATACCTACTTGCAAACTGAAACAAAGACGAGAAACGATTTTGATAATCTAGATTTTGGATAAATTAATTATACGAGGATTAGTATTGAATCTTAAATATAGCGATTAAACAGTAAGTAATTCTTCAATACCGTCGATTATTCTAGGGTGGGCAGATGAGATTCTAGGGTGGGCATTTTCACGATTTCCTTGAAACTTTTCAAAATTTCCAACGGCACTTAAGGGTCGATTTTGCAAATTTCAATCAAAATCCCAGAATTATTTGTCAAATTACAAAAGAAAAATTATTTTGATCTTAAAATTGGGCAGAATGAAACTTTTGTTTACTTAAAATCCGCAAAAAAAAACAACGAAAGAATATGTGAAAATCAAAATGAAATTTCGGTTCAGAAAAATATGCACGAAAGTTGTCATTGGAAACACGCAAAGTTTAATACGCAAATAAAAAATGCGAGGCGACAAATATTGGGGAAAAAGCACAAATTTTGACCGCAATTTCCTAAGAAACAAATTTAGCCATTTACTTGCAACATTTCCAAATCGCACTTTAAAGAACGATTTTGCAAATTCGCATCAAAATCCCATAATTGTTTGTCAAATTACAAAAGAAAATTGAAATTGAGCGTAACGAAACGTCTGTTTCATTAAAACACGCAATAAAGAAAAACGAAAAACTTTGTAGAAATCAAAATTAAATTTCGGTTTAAAAAAATTTGCACGAAGGTTGTCATTGGAAATATGCAGAGTTAAATTCGCAAATAAAAAAAATCGAAGTGACAAAGTTTGGAGAAACATTGCAACATATGAAAACCGCATATAAAAGAACATGATGTATAATATATGACTATATATGACAATGTGAGTAAACACTCACTGAAGAAATTTCTTAAAATTTAGTGTTGAGTGCAATATCTGTTCACGATAACATGAATTTAATATATTCTTCTAAAAATAAACATCTTTTCTTTTTAATTATTTGGAAATGTACGATAATTTCACACCGGCGTGTGAAAACGATCTAGTTGCCAAAACTGGTGGTAAGTCTAGTATACTTACTTGCAAACTGAAACATAAACGAGAAACGATTTTGATAATCTAGTTTTTGGATAAATTAATTACAAGAGGATTAGTATTGAATCTTATATAAAAAAGCGATTAAACAGTAAGTAATTCTTCAATACCGTCGATTATTTTCGCGATTTCCTTGAAACTTTTCAAAATTTCCAACGGCACTTTAAGGGTCGATTTTGCAAATTTCAATCAAAATCCCAGAATTATTTGTCAAATTACAAAAGAAATATTATTTTCATCTTAAAATTGGGCAAAATGAAACTTTTGTTTACTTAAAATCCGCAAAAAAAAAACAACGAAAGAATATGTGAAAATCAAAATGAAATTTCGGTTCAGAAAAATATGCACGAAAGTTGTCATTGGAAACACGCAAAGTTTAATTCGCAAATAAAAAATGGGAGGCAACAAATATTGGGGGAAAAAGCACAAATTTTGACCGCAATTTCCTAAGAAACAAATTTACCGATTTCCTTGCAACATTTCCAAATCGCACTTTAAAGAACGATTTTGCAAATTCGCATCAAAATCCCACAATTGTTTGTCAAATTACAAAAGAAAATTGAAATTGAGCGTAACGAAACGTCTGTTTCATTAAAACACGCAATAAAGAAAAACGAAAAACTTTGTAGAAATCAAAATTAAATTTCGGTTTAAAAAAATATGGACGAAAGTTGTCATTGGAAACATGCAGAGTTAAATTCGCAAATAAAAAATTCGAAATGACAAAGTTTGTAGAAAAAGGCACAAATTTTGCCCGAAATTTCTTCAAAAATTGCGATTTCCTTGAAACATTTCAAAACCGCACATAAAAGAACAATTCTGCAAATTTCAATCAAAATCCCATAATTATGTATCAAATTACAAAAGAAAAAATAAATTTTCATACTTAAATTGGTTGAAATGAAACTTTTGTTTATTTTAAACCCGCAATAAAAACAACGAAAAAAATCAAAATTAAATTTCGGTTCAAAAAAAATATGAACGAAAGTAGTAATTAAAAATTCGCAAAGTTAAATTCTCAAATTACGAATGCGATGCGACAAATTTTGGGGAAAAAACACAAATTTTGACCCCAATTTAGGCAGAAACAAATTTTGCGATTTCTTGAAACTTTGCAACATTTCCAAACTGCACTTTACAGAACGATTTTGCAAATTTCCGATTTTTCAAAATCCCACAATTATTTATCAAATTACAAAAGAAAAAATAAATTTTCATACTTAAATTGGTTGAAATGAAACTTTTGTTTATTTTAAACCCGCAATAAAAACAACGAAAAAAATCAAAATTAAATTTCGGTTAAAAAAAAATAGGAACGAAAGTAGTAATTAAAAATTCGCAAAGTTAAATTCTCAAATTACGAATGCGATGCGACAAATTTTGGGGAAAAAACACAAATTTTGACCGCAATTTAGGCAGAAACAAATTTTGCGATTTCTTGAAACTTTGCAACATTTCCAAACTGCACTTTACAGAACGATTTTGCAAATTTCCGATTTTTCAAAATCCCACAATTATTTATCAAATTACAAAAGAAAAAATAAATTTTCATACTTAAATTGGTTGAAATGAAACTTTTGTTTATTTTAAATCCGCAATAAAAAAAACGAAAAAATACATAAAAATCAAAATTAAATTTCGTCTCAAAAAAATATGCACGAAAGTTGTAATTAGAAATTCGCAAAGTTAAATTCTCAAATTACGAATGCGATGCGACAAATTTTGGGGAAAAAACACAAATTTTGACCGCAATTTCCTCAGAAACAAATTTAGCGTTTTCCTTGAAACTTTGCAACATTTCCAAACTGCACTTTACAGAACGATTTTGCAAATTTCCGATTTTTCAAAATCCCACAATTATTTATCAAATAACAAAAGAAAAAATAAATTTTCATACTTAAATTGGTTGAAATGGAACTTTTGTTTATTTTAAATCCGCAATAAAAAAAACGAAAAAATACATAAAAATCAAAATTAAATTTCGCTTCAAAAAAATATGCACGAAAGTTGTAATTAGAAATTCGCAAAGTTAAATTCTCAAATTACGAATGCGATGCGACAAATTTTGGGGAAAAAACACAAATTTTGACCGCAATTTCCTCAGAAACAAATTTAGCGTTTTCCTTGAAACTTTGCAACAATTCCAAAATCGCAGTTTAAGGAATGATCTTGCAAATTCCCTTCAAAATCCCACGATTATTTGTCAAATTATAAAAGAAAAAAATAATTTTGATCCTGAAATTGTTCGAAATGAAACTTTTGTTTATTTAAAACCCGCAATAAAAAGCATGAAAAAAATATTTAAAAATGAAAATGAAATTTCGGTTCAGAAAAATATGCACGAAAGTTTTCATTGGAAATACGCAAAGTTAAATTCGCAAATAAAAAATTCAAAGCGACAAATTTTGGGGAAAAAAGCACAAATTTTAACCACAATTTCGGTACAAACAAATTTAGCGATTTCCTTGAAACTTTACAACATTTCCAAACCGCATATTAAAGAACAATTTTGCAGATTCCCATCAAAATCCCACAATTATTTGTCAAATTACAAAAGAAAAAATAAATTTTGATCCTGAAATTGGGCGGTGGTTGAAATGGTTTTAAGTTAACAAAAGTTTAATTTCGCCCAATTCCAGAATCAAAATTTCATTTTGTGAATAGGATGGTTGAGCCTGTTACTACGTGGGAATTCATACGTTGAGTTGAAAATTTCACTATGTTTTTACCACACTTATTGCATATATTAAAATAGTATGGTACGCCTTTCTGGGAGGGAGCGGGAAAAATACGTCAATCGCGTTTGGAGAATGAAAACGAGCATTTTGAGTGATTTTCGAAAGAAATTTTGCCGGGCAAAAGTGGTACAATGTTTAGAAAACTCCAGATAATTGACTAATCTTTGAGATATTGTGGTGCCGCCAATGGCGGCGGAGGTGCGGCACGAAACCGAAATTTCTGTGTCTCGACCGCCGAGCGGCCGTATTTCGACCGACTGCGACGTATCGGGAGCACTGATTTTTTTCCGCACATAACTGTCATCTCGAATTTTCGAGTCTTCGCTGAAAATTTGGAAATAAGTGCGAAAACAGAAAAAAAAAATCACAAATAACGATCTTCTTTGACGTTCTATTGCGAGCCAACCGCTGAATGGAACGCCTTCCTGTTTGCGGATCTGGTTTCGAAGGTTCTTCCTCTCTGGCCATGAAAAAATGGCCATGCGGTAGATTACGTACGTTTGGGGCTGCTGAACCGGAAGCAGGTGGAATTTTGCAATTTCTACTACACCGTTCGATTAAGGTCTTGCCGGAGGATTTTAAGGATTTGTCGATTCGCAGAAACCACAAGCTCTCCACGGCCGATAAAAGGATGTCAATCCGCAATCATGATCTACAAATGTACAAATGGCACAACTTCCTGCCCTACAGTGGCAGATCGAGAGCAGACTGGACCGTGCAATAGGCTATTAAAAGTTGCAAAAAGTTCGCAACTGGCAAAGTTATTGCGAAAAAACGAAATTCCCATTTCGTGTCCTAGCTGGGAGGTGCATACAAATTTTTCAGAAAGTTTTGAATGGTGTACTTCCGCCAGAAATTGCCGATATTCTGAAACCAAGTTTCAATGTGTCGATTCCACCGTGCGCCCCCCAGAGCCCTGCGAATTTTTCGCGCGTCATATTTTATCCGTCTTTCAACTTTAGCAACTTTTATCGTACCAGTTCGCAAACTCCAACTCTTTTCTCCAAGGGTTGTAAATTTCGTTCTTTCGCCTACTGCAGTTCGGTGGAGGAAATTTTTCGTAATTCCTCAAATTTCGGATACGTCGAAGCCGGAATTTTCTTGCCACGACATATCGGATGCAACGAGAAACACCAATCGGTGGCAAACACATTTCCACACATTCACCTCTAAATGACGGCGATTTATTTCTACATTTTCTGTACTGATAATTCACCTAAGAAAACAAGCCGGCGCTACTTGCAGGACGCAATCGCAAACGTCGGCCCAACCGTCAGTCAGTTGACACCAACTACGACCACGGAAAATGTTTTTCTTTGTCCAATTCTGATCGGGAACAGACATTGATAAATCAGTCGTTCATCGATAATTTTGATAAATTTCGGCCGCTAGCCGTTTCGATAACACAAGTGAATTACTTACTAATCAAGTTTTACAAGATTTGCGGAAACGTGAAGCGTGAACCAAATTCAAAGAAGGGGTACGTCGCTTTTAACATTCGAAAAAAATCGCTTTTAACATTTTTCACTTTTGTGACTAAACCGAAAGATTTTGCAAGATCCCAAATGAATACTTTTTGTAGGTACATACGTCCTAAAACCAGGTATCAATATGGAAAGGATCGAGTGCCGATGGGAAGAAAAATGGAATGTAACACCACAGGAGCTGGAAAACAGTCTGAACCGCATGAAGAAAAGAAAGGCACCCGGCATAGATGGGTTCACACCGGAAATCGTCCAAGCGGCATGGGGGAAAAACCAGGAAATAGTGCTAAAAGAAATGAATAAATGCCTTGAAAATGGCAGGTTTCCTAAAGAATGGAAAGTAGCTAGAATGGTTCTGATAGAAAAACCTCAAAAACCAAATGAGACGGAGAAAAAATACAGACCCATATGCGTGATAAGCTCTATGGCGAAAGTATTGGAGAGCATAATAAAGGAGAGGATAATGGAAGAAATAACAAGTAGGCACCTAATAAGCGATAACCAGTTCGGCTTCCTCCCTGGCAAATCAACAATGGACGCGCTCGAAGCCGTCCTCCAATACCCAAAGTGGCTCAAAACGTTACCAACCAAAGGCAGGGAAATTGTTATCCTTATAGCTATGGATATACAAAATGCATTCAATTCCGCTCCTTGGGACAAAATCATCGAAGCTATGAAGAGGAAGAAACTGAGCACATATTTGATCCGAATTATCCAGGAGTACCTGAAGGACCGAGGCATACAACTCCCATCGGGGAAACGCCACAAGGTAACTTGCGAAGTCCCACAGGGCTCAATACTAGGACCCGTCTTATGGCTCATTTTTTACGACGAGATATTTGAGGAGGACAAAGAAGAGGAGAAAGCTAAACTAATAGGTTTTGCGGATGACCTATGTATAGTGATTCATGGCAAAGACAGGGAAGAAGTCGAAAGAATAGGAGACAGGATGGTGGTGAAAGTAATAACACGATTAAACAACATGGAGATAAAGATAGCACCACAAAAAACAGAAGTGATAGTTCTGGAGGGTAGAAGGCAGGTTACAGAAGTAAAGATAGCAGTGGAAGGGCGGGAGATAAGTAGTAAGGAAACTGTACAGTACCTGGGAGTGACACTAGATCGGAACACAAGAATGAAAGCCCACATTAAAAACGCGACGGAGAAAGCAACAAAAGCAATGAACCAAATAGGGAGGATCCTTCTAAACACTCATGGTCCAAAGGCACAGAAGAGAAGGGTAGTTGCTACGGCGGCCTCGTCGGTAGTCCTGTACGCGGCGCCGATCTGGAAGGAAGGATTGAAGATGAAGCAATGCCAACAATGGGTACAGCGGACAGGACGAAAAATAGCCCTAAAAATAACATCTGGCTATATTACTGCACCGACAGAAGCACTATACGTAATTGGGAAGATGATTCCGCTCCAGCTGCAAATAATGGAAAGGGCAGAGATGTACAAGGGGGACAAACCCAAAGAACAGTGCAGAGAAGAGACCATAATTAAATGGCAAACGCGATGGGACGAATACCAGGGCGTCTCGAAGTTGTTCATTAAGGACATTAAATCCTGGCTGGAAAGTGAAGGGGAAGCGAACTACTTCGTTACGCAAGCTCTAACTGGACATGGATCCTTTGGAGCTTATCTGTACAGGTTTAAGCTTCGGGACAACGATCGGTGCTGGTTCTGCCCACGGGAGGACACTGTGGAGCATACCCTGTTTGTATGCGACAGATGGACTCCAGAACGAACGAGAGTCAACTTGTTATGCGGCAGACGAATAGGGACGGAGAATATTGCGGAGGAAATTGCGGATAGTCGGAAGACAAAGTACATTCTGGACTACATAGAGGAAGTAATGAGGAAAAAAGTTAATAACGAAATCGAAGAAGAAAGGAAACAGAGAAGAACAACTAGGGCATGCCAGTAATTGCGACATGTCCGGGCGGCCCCCCTGACGGAATGCTAGCGCGACCGGGGGTGGCATATGGACGCCAAGTGGAATGGGGTTTAGTGAGTAAGACGTGAAATCGCCAGTCTCACACTTTGGCAACAAAAGCTTCCCCTCACCACAATAAAAAAAAAAAAAAAAAAAAAGGTACATACGTCCTACATATGGTAGTTCAAGTCTCAATTTATAAAGTATTGGCGAGATATTTGAAGAGAATCTTTGAAGGAAAAATTATTTCCCACGGGGTCCTCAACGAAGCTCCACCTTTTTTTTTGTTCAAATGTTGTCAGGGAGTACTTTCTTCGGATACTTTCTTTCGGACACTCATGTTCAGTAAAAATTTCATTGCAATTCTTCAAGCGTTTATACATTTTTTTTACAATTTCTGAATATTTTTAAATTTTCGTGATCGGTTTTGGTTAGAAAACCGATGTATCTCGATTCACTAAAAAAATCGGCTTAATAGGTTCCACTCCAGGTGTAACAAAAATAAAATTGTACGTCTTTCTAGAGATAGGATCAGGCGATGAAATCACTGCAAAATATTAATATTGCAAAATATTTTATCAGTCGGTGAATGCAACCCCACAAAGTCAAAGAGCTACAGCTTGAAAATTGTAAGAGATATTTGTATACAATATTTTGGTATCTTCGAGGTCGAGAGGTTTGACACAGGATTTTTTTGAATGAAAGAGTTCATATTAAAGTTTTATAAATATTTATTTTGTCCAACTACAAAATCCTCAAGATTCATACATACTATTTTACCCTTTTCGTACGTCAAAATTTTATTTATATATTGGGAGTAAACCATTTTAAATCCTAGAGGGAAACTACCTCAAGAAAATCGTACCTTCTAAAGAAAATCTTATGGATTGTCTCATGGTCAAAGATATCCGGAGTTTAAAAATTCCTTCGATCGGATCTCCGGGAGGGAATGCTATGGAAAGGTCTGAAGATATGAACAAGCAGATAACATCAACAAAGATGAACCTCCGAAAACGCATCTAAATTTCCACTTGGAATGTTCAGGGACTCGTTACACATCCTGGCAAACTAGACATCATCGAACGTGAAGTGACAAACATCAATATAGTAGGTATATGCGAAACTCACTGGTCTGGTAGTGGACATTTCACCTCCAAAACTGGCAACACAATATACTTTTCTGAACATCAGTCGGACTCAATACATGGCGTAGCGATAATTATTCCAAAATCACTTCATGCAAGTGTGTTAGGCTACAATCCTGTAAGTTCCAGAATACTGACTATAAAAATCAATGCCAAGCCTTGCAAATTAAACATTGTCCAAATTTAGGCCCCAACATCAAAAACCACGGAAGGCGAATTAAATGACTTTTACAATAAACTGGAAAGTACTATACAAGAAATACCCAACAAAGACATAACTCTGATACAAGGAGATTCCAACGATAAAATCGACCAAACTGAAGAATACGAACAAGTCTACCTACCTCATAGACAGATATGGATTGGGCGTCAGAAACAAAAACTCGTGGAATTTTGTATAGGAAACAACATGGTTATTACAAATACCATCTTCCCTCAACATCCAAGACGTCGGTATACGTGGACAGCTCCAGGTGGCCTATACAGAAACCAAATAGACTATATATTGGTACAGTCAAGATGGAAATCTAGTATACAGAACGTCAAGACCTTACCAGGAGCGGAGTGTGGCAGCGACCACAAACTGCTAATAGCTCGAGTAAAAATACACATTAAATCCAAGAAAACAAAGGTAAGAGCTCCCCCCTTGAACTCTGGAAACATTCATTTTTTTAAGGAAAACCTAAGAGAAAAATTGGAAGTAATCCCAAATAACTCAGAATTTGAAAATTCCGAGACAATGTGGCAAACTCTTAAACTATTATGATCGATACCAAAGAAGAAGTAATTAGTGATGATGTATTAGTGAAAAGTACAAACGATGTGAAAAACAAACAGTGGATGACTGACAAAACTTGGAACGCAGTAAAGGAAAGAAAGATGCCCAGAAGAGCAGGCATACGCAAAAACGAACAGATGATCGAATACCAAAAACTGAACAGGGACATTCAACGACTGAGCAGACGAGACAAAAACCTACACTTACAAAAAATCTGCATTGACATTGAAAGATTACACAACACCAATGAAACACGAGACCTCTTCCGAACAATTAAGGAAATTACCAGAGAATTTAAACCAAAAACATGGAAAATAGAAGATCAAAATGGCAAAACTATTACTGAAATAGAGAGAGCTCTTGAGGTATGGCAGTTATATTGCAGAAAGCTCTACGAGAATGAAGACCCTGAACAAGAAAACGAATTACCATCCATGAACGAGGTGGAACAATAGCCTGATATTTTGAGGGATGAAGTAGAGCAAGCCATTAATTATTTGAAAAACAATAAAAGCACAGGCGGTGACAATATAAGCGCAGAAATGTTAAAACAACTAGATGAAGTAGGCATCACATTTCTGTGAAAGATATGCAACAACATGTGGAAAACCGGACAATGGCCAAAGGATTGGTGCACATCGACCTTCATTCCATTGCATAAAAAAGCTTCCAGTCAAAAATGTAACAACTACAGAACCATTGCACTTATCTCACATCCAAGCAAAGTTATGCTCAGAATTCTCCTTCAACGCCTCAGAAGCTTTTTGGATTTTCAGATCCCACAGGAAAAAGCAGTATTTGTCAGTGGCAAGGGCATAAGAGAACAAATCTCTAATGTTCGACAAATTATCGAAAAGGCAAGAGAATTTGCAAAACCATCATATCTCTGTTTCCTAGACTACAGAAAAGCTTTTGACTGTGTTAGCTGGCAAAAGCTCAGGGGGTTCAAAGGGGGTAGTGCATGCGCACCACACGACATTCGTACTGAAAGAGTTTGTCGCATAGCCTCTCCTACCCAATTCCGACTCTCACCTTCACGTCTGGTGAACCCTGGTAACCTGACCACTCTAGCCTGAGATGCGGTAACCAACCCGTATGGATGGTAAGGGTAGTCAGGGCTAGCGAAAGCGGGAGAAATGGTCCTCCGATCATCAGGGGGTTGGGCGTGTGGTTAACAACCAGCACCATAAAACAAAACCTGTTATGAAACCTTCAATAATGCCTCGGAATGGACTGGAAATACGGCAACGACACAAGCAACGGAAAAGGGAGAACGATTGGAAAATTGCATCGAGGAATGTTGTAACTTTATCGAGGCCTGGTGGGTTGAGAACCTTAACGAATGCCCTAAAAATCGGCGGAACATAACTGCTGTTCAAGAAACAAGGTGGCCGGGAAAGAACTTACTAACCAGTAAGGAGTACTCATTTTACTACAGTGGTAAAACGGGCGGCAAAAAGGAATTTGGAGTGGGTTTTATTGTCACAGGAAAGGCCAGAGAGGCAGTAATTGGTTTTAACCCAATAAGTAAACGATTATGCTCCATAAGGCTAAGAGGGAAATTTAGAAACGTCACCCTGATTAATGTCCACGCACCAACTGAGGACAAGGAAGAAAACGTGAAGGACAAATTTTACGAGGAACTGCAGAAAGCATATCGTGATGCGCCAGAAGGAGATATCAAAATCATCCTTGGTGATTTTAATGCTAAAGTGGGACACGAGGAGATATACCGACCGACAATCGGACTGCACAGTCTTCATGCTGAGACTAATGAAAACGGATGATAGACTTTGCGACGACCAACAACATGGTAGTCAGTAGCACATATTTCCCACACAAAAATATTCACAAAGCCACATGGAAATCACCAGGTGGTAGAGTATTGAACCAGATAGACCATGTGATGATAGATGGGAGACACTGTTCAAATATCCTGGATGTAAGAGCCTGTCGAGGCCTCAATGTAGATTCGGATCATTATTTGGTAAGGGCGGTGCTTAGGGCTAGAATTGATTGTCAACGCACACAACAGCCGGCAGTTAAGAGATACGATCTGGAAAAATTTAAAACCGATAAGATGAAAGAGAGATTTCAGTACCAAATGCAGGAACGAATATCCAAACGGCCAGAAAACGCTCTAGTAGAGGTCAATGAAGCGTGGCAAAAGATCAAGCAGGACATCGAAGATACAGCAGCAGAGGTTGTGGGTGGAAGAAGGGACAAAGGCGTAATAACTGGTTCGATGAAGAATGCAAGGAAGCTCTGACAGACAAAAACAAAGCCAGAGAAAAAGTACTACAACGAAATACTAGAGCGAATGTAGAGGATTATCGAAACAAACGGAAAGTTGAGAAAAAACTCTTCCGAAGAAAGAAATCTGAAAAAGATGAAGAAGATTTCGCGGAAATAGAAAGAATGAGTAATGCCAACGAAACTCGGGGACTCTATCAAAAGGTCAGAAATGCGAGACTTGGCTACAAACAGCTGCCACTTCTGTGTAAGGATAAGGACGGCAGAGTAATCGAACACACAGAAAAGTGTATCAAGAGGTGGGGTCAGTACATCAGAGACCTGCTCAACCAGAACACTCGCGTAGTCCAAGAGGAAAGTATAACGCCAACATCGACATCAATATTAGGGACTGAGCAAGTGGAGGAACCCACCTTAGAAGAAGTAGAGACTGCAGTGCGCAGGATCAAGAACAATAAGGCGCCAGGTGCAGATGGCATTACAGGAGAATTGTTGCAGTATGGAGGTAGAGCCCTAATATCGTGCATGCATGATCTCACATTAAACATATGGAGAACAGAAAAGCTACCGGATGAATGGAAGCTAGGGATAATATGCCCATTGTACAAGAAAGGTGATAAGTTAGATTGTTCTTACTACAGGGTTATAACGCTGCTAAACATTGCATACAAGGTCTTCGCTAATGTGTTGTACCGTCGCTTACTACCATACGCAGAAGAGAATATCGGGGAATACCAGTGCGGTTTCCGCACAAACAGGTCAACCACAGACCAACTGTTTGGCATTAGGCAGATCCTGGAGAAATGTAATGAGTTCAATATCACGACACACCATCTATTCGTGGACTTCAGAGCAGCATACGACAGCGTTATAAGACACAAACTGTGGGGGATAATGACAAGTTTCGGATTCCCTGAAAAACTGACAGCCCTAACCAAAGTAACACTGTCTGAAGTATCGTCTGTAGTAAGAATACGAAACAAGTTGTCTGAGACTTTTATAACATAGGAAGGACTGTGACAGGGAGACCCACTGGCAACTTTACTGCTTAACATCGTACTAGAAAAGGCCGTTAGGAGTAGTGGAGTGGATACTAACGGCACTGTGTACTTTAAGTCAACACAACTATTGGCTTACGCAGACGACATTGATATAATTTGCAGAAGCGAACAGGCGACCAAAACTACTTACTCGCTGCTGGAGAAGGAAGCAAGTAACCTAGGACTCAATGTCAACGTAAACAAAACGAAATACATGGTGGCTAACGAAACTCATCGGAAGGTAGGACCAACGCTAGAACTAGACGGAAAGCACTTTGACACAGTAGATACATTTGTGTACTTGGGCTCGCAACTGAACAGCGTAAACCGGATGGGCGAGGAGATTAGAAGGCGGATAACTCTTGGTAACAGGTGCTATTATGGGCTACTTAAACTTTTTAGGTCCAAAACAATCCACCCCAAGCATTAGTGCACACTGTACAGGTCACTGATAAGACCGGTGGTAACCTATGGTGCAGAAGCATGGAGCTTAACACAGAGCGAAGAACAGGCTTTAAGTGTATTTGAGAGAAGAATGCTACGTGCAATATTTGGAGCGACCCAAGAACGAGGAATCTGGCGCCGAAGATATAATCAGGAACTATATCAGCTCTACAATCAACCAGATATTGTGAGTTTCATCAAGGTGGCAAGATTGAGATGGCTCGGACACATGCAGAGAATGGGTGATCATAGGGTTCCGAAAAAGTTGTTCAATGGCCAACCAGAGGGAAGGAAAAGGGCCGGAAGGCCAAGAGGGAGATGGAAGGATGCGGTAACAACTGACCTACAAAAACTTCAAGTACGGGACTGGAGAACGTTGGCGAGTGATACGTCCGCTTGGAGAAACATGCTGAAGGAGGCCCAGACCGGCAATCGGTTGTAGTGCCATTAAGAAGAAGAAGAAGAAGCTGGCAAAAGCTTTGGAGAGCTCTCTTAGAGATGGGAACCCCTCAACATCTGGTGCTCCTATTAAAACATCTATATGAAAACAGCAGTGCAACAGTCAGACTGGAGGACAAAACCTCCCCAACCTTCAGCATACAATGAGGCGTAAGACAAGGGTGTATTTTATCTCCCTTGCTATTCGACATTTATGGTGAATACATTATCAGGAAGGCTTTGGACGGTTGGGAGGGTGACATAAGTATAGGTGGCAGAAAAATAAAAAACCTTCGTTATGCCGATGACACCACACTTATAACAAAGGACGAACAGGAAATCTCTGAACTTATTGAAAGAGGGAAGGAGTAAGCCTGGACTATGGGTTAAAAATAAATCGGCAAAAAACTAAGTTAATGGTATCGCACCAACAGAATAAACCAACAGAATAGAAATGGTAAAAGAAATTAATTATCTGGGTGCTAACATAAACAGAGACAGAATTTCATCTATCGAAATCACAAGGAGAATCGCTCTTGCCAAAACTGCCATGACAAAGCTGCATAAAATCTGGAAGGACAAACAAATAACAACTAAAACAAAACGCACACTTGCCGAAACTCTTGTCTTGCCAATAGCATTATATGGGGCAGAAACCTGGACCTTGAAGGCCACATACATTGCTAAACTGGACAGCTTTGAAATGTGGGTCTGGAGAAGGCTTTTAAGAATCCCTTGGACTGCTCACAGAACCAACGTATCAATATTAGAAGAACTGCAAAATGTAAACTGTCAACCATCGTAAGACAGCGAATTATCAAGTTTTTTGGACATGTAAGCAGGAGAAAGGATGACAATTTGGAAAAACTTGTGATAGAGGGAAAAATCGAAGGCACGAGACCTAGCTATGGATGGATCAAATGAAGCACTTCACAGGAAATTCACTGCAGGACAACATGAGATGCATTACATACAGAGCTAAATGGAGAGAAATCACAATCACCAAAACATGAGTGATATACATAAGATCACGACACTTTAACCAACGAAGTAAACGACTAGGAAGAGAGAGAGAGATTTTACCCTTACTACTTATTCCATCTACAGTTTCAGTCGTTTCACCCGCATCAACTTTTTCACCCTATTCAACTATTCCATCCGCATGTACTAGTAACATGTAAAAATGTTATATAACTTATTATTCATAGTTATATAAATTTCTACACATACACGACTCGAGTTTCGACTGTTACTGTCACTTGAACAGTCGAAACTCGAGTCGTGATATGTGTAGAAATTTATATAACTATGAATAATAAGTTATATAAGATTTTTACATATCACAATATGTAAAGAAAAACAAATAGTAGTTTATGATACAAGTGAGTAAAAAAGGGCTCTTGTACATGAGTTGCTAAGTTTAAAGCCGAAGGCTTGTATAGGGTCTTTCAATTCCAAGAGGTTTCATTTTCAATAGCCGTTTCAATTACAGTTTCAATTACGTTTCAATTACAGTCTTTCTTGAAAGACAGAACCCAATATGTAAAGTTATCTTCAAACCTTAAATCTAGCATCTAGCATCATCACATACGAGAGTCGACATCCAACGCGTGCGGTTGTATTCAGTTCGCGGAAAGTGTGAGTGAATTAATATTAAGCTATTTTTCTATAATACACTTTATTATTATGAGAGAATAGTATCGAATTATTAAAATTATTAAAATGTCCAGAGAAATTAGATCGAACATCCCGTCGACAAAACAGTTTGAAATATTAACTGCGTTCCTACAAAGTGAAAATTTCGGTGAATTTATATCTGAAATTGTCAAAAAAGAAGTACAACCGCTGCTTACTGTCATCTCGGAACTATCTAAACAAATATAAGTGTTAAGTGAAGATAAGAAGAAAATCTCAACCCAGCAAACTATTGTTGAGAAGGAAACTGCTAATATACCCAAAAATAAATCCCAAGAAGGAGATTCGGTATTGGAAATTGACGATAACAGTGACGACACTCCGCGCTCTCAAGCCAAAAAAGCGAATTCGATCGAGATTGGTGAGGGCACCACAAAAAATCTATACAATCAACCGCAGATAGATAAAGCTACTCGAAATAATAAAATCAATGGAAATATATCTCAAGAACAACCATGGGCGGTACAGCGACATAGGAAAAGGGATACATGGAAATCTAATGTAATTCATGGAACTAATGATGACGTAACTGAGATAAAAGCAGCAATGCGCTATAAACATCTCCATGTTTACAAGCTAGACCCCCAATTAAGTGAGGAAGATATTACCACATATCTCTCAAATAAAAATATTGATCAGGTGATTTGTAAAAAGTTGCAGTCAAGGCGTCCGGAGGAGTACTCGTCATTTAAGGTGACAGTACCTTTTGATGATTTCGAAAAGGTGAAAAGCCCAGATATTTGGCCGCGTCATGCCTGCATCAATAATTTTTTATTAAGATTAGAAAGGGCCCCAGCGAAAATGCTAAAATAAATATAAAATCCCCAACAGATACTCAAATAATCAAGGAAGCTGAGAACCATCTCTTGAAACATTCAAAACAAAACCAACAGGTGTCCAACAGCGCATCAAAATCTGATATGTGTTCAATTTACTCTCAAAATGTAAGAGGTTTGAACTCTAAGACTGATAACTTTTATTGTAACTCCTGTAGCTCTGATTTTGATATTATTCTGCTGAGTGAAAGGTGGCTTAATGATTCTGTATTCGATTTTGAATTATTTCCGTCTAATTATCAGATAGTGCGCTGCGACCGCAAATTTAAGCAAGTTAGTCGAACTAGAGGTGGAGGAGTATCATACCAGTGGATATTTCCAGGCTTATTAATATTGTTCCCCTCGTTGATATTGTATTATGCAAGTGCTTCATCGGCTCACTGAAGCTTATTATTGGTGTAGTTTACATACCCCCTGATATTCCAAATGAAGACTTCGAAACCTTCATGTCCGCCTTGGAAACACTCCTTGTTGATCATCAGTTGATTATTGTTGGCGATTTTAACATTCCTGATGTTTCAAGAGCTGGTACTCCAGCTTCGAATAAAGCTCACTGTTTGCAACAATTTAACAATGCTCTCGACATTACCCAATATAATAACGTCAGTAACTTAAGCAATAATTTGTTAGATTTAGTGCTAGCCAATATAAATCACAATTTGTCTGTTTTACACTCCATATCTCCCCTAGTTAAGGAAGATAATTATCATCCTGCGCTAGACATTAATATATGTATTCTCGAATCACATCATTTTCGTTCGTTTCCGTCTAATAGCCAAATGGCGTATAATTTTCGTAAATCTAATTTAATGTTATTGTATCAATCCCTTTGCGATATTGATTGGTCATCTTCATTGGAACAGTATAATAACATCAATGATGCTGTTGATTCCTTTTATACCACATTATATCAATGCTTGGATGAGTTTGTGCCTAAGAAATCTTACTCTGTTTCAAAGTATCCTATATGGTATTCCCCCGAAATTAGGTCTCTCTTACGATTGAAAGAAAAATATAGGAAGCAATGGTCAAGAACTGGTGATCGCCTATTTTATGACAAATACAGTCAACTACGCAGACAAAGTAAAGCTAAAATTGCGAATTGCTATAAAACTTATATCCTTAGGATGGAAAGCAATATTAAGAAAAATCCAACTGACGTGTGGAAATATTTAAATAACAAGCGTGGTCACTCAAGAATTCCTGGTACGCTTCATAATGAAGATTCCGAGTTTTCTGAGCCTAACACCATAGTTAACGCTTTTGCTGACTTTTTCTCAAGTTCGTTCTCTTCAATTGATGCTACTGCTCCTACTGAATATTTAAATAACATTGTTCCTTTTAACTTTCCTGAAGTTAATGAAAAGGACCTTCTACTAATTATGTCCCAATTATCTAATAAATTTACAGCTGGTGATGATTCTATACCTTAATTTTTAGTACGTGATTGTAGGTTTGTTTTCGCTCAACCCTTAATGATTCTTTTTAATCTATCCATTAAAACTTGCACATTCCCGAATAGGTGGAAACGCGCTCGCATCTCACCAGTCTTGAAGAATGGCGACAAGTCTTGTATCTCCAACTATAGGCCGATATCCATTTTATCCAACTTTGCCAAAGTTTTTGAAATTTTCCTCTACCGTGTTATTTATAATAAAGTAAAAAGTTTTATTTCTCCTAAACAACATGGATTTGTGAATGGTCGTTCCACATGTACTAATTTAGCAACATTTGCACAATACGTATCGGAAGAAATTGATAACCGCGGACATGTTGATGTGATATATACTGATTTATCTAAAGCTTTCGACAAGATTCAACACAACCTTATTTTACAAAAACTTTACAACCTAGGCTTAAACCGTGAAGCTTTAGCACTACTTAAGTCCTATTTTAAGCTTTTAAACAGCATATTACCAACTTCAAACCCATTAACGAAAGATTGTGTGCACTTCGCATAAAGACAACATTTTTCAACATCTGGCTCATTAATGTTCACGCCCCAACGGAGGATAAGGACGAGGCCACTAAGGACGAGTTCTATAGTCATCTTGAATCAATTTATGACTCACTGCCCTCAAATGACATCAAGATCATACTAGGTGACTTCAACGCGAAGGTTGGGAAGGAGGAGACACAAAGAGGAACAACCGGAGGGCACAGTCTCCACGACATTAACAATGACAACGGCCAACGTCTAGTTGATTTCGCCTGCAGTAGAAACGTAATAGTAAGCTCAACGTGCTTCCCGCATCGAAGCATTCACAAAAGAACCTGGGCGTCACCTGATGGAAGGACGTATAACCAGATAGACCACGTTCTTATTGATAAAAGGGCAGCCTCCAGCCTCTTAGATGTAAGAACATACAGAGGGGCTAACTGCGACTCTGACCACTATTTGGTCAAAGCCTCATTCCGGTGTCGAATCGCAAACAGAAGACCTGCAAAATTCCAACCGACACTCAAATTCGACATCGAGAAGCTGAAAGACGAGTCAACCGCAAGCGCATACGCATCAGCTTTAAACAGACATTTTGACCAAATATCCAACCATCACGAAATGCCAATAGAGCAGTTATGGCTCTCCATCAAAAATGGCATTAAGTCTGTCGCAGAGGAGGTTATAGGCCACCAGTCCCGGCGTAAGAAAAACGATTGGTTCGATGATGAATGCCGAGATGCAATAGACAAAAAGAATGTAGCTTACAAACAATTCACCGAACGACCGACAAGAGCCAAGAGAGACATATTTGACGAACTCAGACGATCTGCAAACAAAATTTGTAGAAAGAAGAAAAGAAAGTACCTGAATGACGAGCTATGCAAAATGGACGAACATTTTAAGTCAAATAACACAAAAGCGGCATATGCAATAGTTAAAAACCAAAAACGAGGGTTTCAACCAAGTACGAGCCTATGCAAGGACGCTGCAGGAGGCATTATCAGCAGCACAGAGGAGATAAAGACGAGATGGGGGCAATATTTCCAACAGTTGCTTAACCCGAATTCACCACCGTCCACTACCGTAACTGACAACTTGACCGAGGCAGCTACTGACGAAAATATAGTGAGCCTCCCTACAGTAGAAGAAGTAAAAGATGCCCTCAGCAAATTAAAAAACAACAAGGCGCCGGGCATAGACGACATTCCAGCCGAACTCCTGAAGAGCGGTGGTGAATGCGTAGCTACAAAAACTCACACCTTGCTGCTACAAATATGGACACAGGAAACACTACCTGACGATTGGCGAAAAAGCATTATATGTCCGATATACAAAAAGGGTGACAAACTGTGCTGCGAAAACTATAGAGGGATTTCATTGCTGTGCACATGCTATAAAATCTTGACGAAGATCATTGAGTCTCGAATTAAACCCTATGCCGAAAATATAATTGGAGAATACCAAGGAGGATTCAGAGCCGGACGATCAACTACGGATCAAATTTTCTCAGTAAAGCAGGTGCTAGAGAAATGCTGGGAATATAACATCGATGTGCACCAAATATTCGTAGATTTTAAACAAGCTTATGACAGTATCGACAGAAGTGTACTGTACACGATAATGCTGGAACTGGGAATACCAGCGAAACTCTTTCGACTGACAAGGCTTACAATGACCAACTCAACATGCCAAGTAAGAATCCAGAACGAGCTGACAAGAAGCTTCCTAACGCTCTCAGGGCTGAAGCAAGGAGATGGCCTTGCACCCACACTGTTTAATCTGGCTTTGGAATATGTCGTACGAAAACTCCCTGTTGACACCAGAGGGACGCTATTATTTAAATCAACCCAAATAGTAGCTTACGCAGATGACATAAACATAATGGCGCGCTCAAAACTAGACGCCAAGGAAGTATTCGTTAATCTTGACACGGCAGCACTAGAAGTAGGGTTACGCATGAATGAAAACAAAACGAAAGTTATGGTACAATCACGAAGAAACACGCCAATCAGACAAAATCTAACGATAGCAAACTATAACATAGAAAATGTGGACAATTTCATATATCTGGGAGCCAATCTCTCCAAAGACGGCAATGAAATCAACGAAATAAAAAGACGCATAATGATAGCAAACAAGACATATTATTCGGTACTTCCTATAATCAAATGTAAAGACGTGCACAGAAAAACGAAGCTGCGAATCTACAAAACAATAATAAGACCTGTACTCTGCTATGGCAGTGAAACGTGGACCTTTATACAGGCATCAGAAAAAATGGTCAATGCTTTTGAAAGAAAGGTATTGCGACGAATCCTCGGACCGGTGAGAGAACAAGGCGCATGGCGAATTCGGTACAATAAGGAATTGTATGCTATTTTTGAGGACCCAGAAGTCTCCACTCTCATCAAACTCCGAAAGCTACAGTAGGCTGGTCATGTACAGCGAATGGAAGACGGAAGAATACCCAAGCGAGTACAAAAAGGAAAAGCGGAAGGAAAAAGACCAGTCGGAAAACCAAGAAAACGCTGGGAGGATTCCATTGACGAAGACAGCAGATCGCTTCTGAAATTTGCAACGTGGAGGACGCGGTCATTGGACCGAGAAAACTGGAGACGGAGCATTCAGGAGGCCAAGGCCCGACTCGGGCTGTAGCGCCATTGATGATGATGATGATGATGAAGTCCTATTTAGAAAATAGAGTTTGTTACGTATACTATAATGGGTTCGTATCAACTGAATTTCTAGCAACATTGGGTGTCCCCCAAGGCTCTAACTTGGCTCCTTTATTATTCATTATCTTCATTAATAACCTACTGTCCACGATATCGTGTCCCGTATTAGCATTTGATGATGACATAAAATTATATAAATCGATTACGTGCCATGGGGATATGTTACACTTACAAAATAACATGGACTCATTTGTGAGATGGTGTGTTAAACACAAATTATTATTTAATACCACCAAGTGTTGTTATGTTTCGTACTCAAAAACTCTTTCTCCAATACAAACTACCTATACAATTGATGGTAGCCCTATTGCCAAGAAGGAAATAATGAAAGATCTCGGTGTCATATTTGATTCTCGCCTAACATTTCTCGACCACCTCGATAGCATGTGCTCCTCTGCATCGAAGTCCTTAGGATTTGTAATGCGCGTTAGTCGCAACTTCACCGATGCTAACCTAATGAAGCAACTTTTTTGTACATACGTCCTCTGCAAACTGGAGTACGCTATTCTCGTGTGGTATTCTTTATATACATCACACGCGTTCAAACTTGACAGAATTTATAGACGTTTTTTGAAATACCTGTCCTACAGACTTGATGGAGTTTATCCTGAGATAGGAACTAGTCTCAAACAATTGTTAATTAGACATAACATGGTTTCTCTAGAAGACAGAAGGAGTCATTGCTGTGCACAATATACCTCTAAGCTCTTGCATAGTCAGATTGACTGTTCATTTCTCTTGGGCAAAATTCCAATCAATATTCCCAGATCATCGTCTAGATCTACCGCCAGTTTTCGTCTGCCGATTCCAAGGACAAACGTACTACGTAGAGCACCTATCTTCGTAATGTGTAAAGCTGCTAACGAAGCATCCCAGGATATACTTTAAGACTAGTGTTTATATACTTATTTACTTGTTCTATGTAATCATTTTTACTGTTTTGTATATTGATATTTATTACTTGTATTACTTGTATGGGTTTACACTATTTGTTTATGTATTTATATGTGTATATGTATGTATATAGGTGTATGTATGTACGTGTGTTTGTATATGTGTATGCATGTGTGTGTCTTGTATATATATATATATATATATATATATATATATATATATATATATATATATATATATATATATATATATATATATATATATTTATATATATATATATATATATATATATATATATTATTATTATTATTGTTCTGTCATTGGGGTTCACTCTGTTGGACAATAAAGTATTATTATTATTATCTAAATTACCTTTGAAAACAGGTGTTCCTCAAGGAAGTGTACTTTCGCCGACCCTGTTTCTACTCTACTTAACAGATCTAGTTCCATACATCCATCGCAATTTCTGCACCCTATATGCGGATGACTCTAGCTTTCTTATATCCGAATGCAACTTGATAGCTAGCCAGCAAAAGGCAAATAACCTCCTGAAATCTTTAAACTCATGGTTCACAGCAAATAGACTATTCCTCAACTTGAAGAAAACTGAATTTGTCGTATTCCAACCACACAGAGCTAAGTATATAGAGGATATATCATTAAGATTTAATAATGTGTCTTTAGTAAGAGCTAGATACACTAAATTTCTTGGGCTAAACGTACAAGAACACTTATCATGGCACAATCAAATCGAAGACTTATACAAGTCTCTAAATAAAAAAGCATACTGCCTTCGCCAGCTGAGAAAATTCCTTGACATTCCCGATCTAATAAACTATTATTACGCAGAAATTCAATCTAAATTCAGCTATGGAATAATAGTGTGGGGTACATCACCGGAACTGGAAAGAGTCTTAAAAACACAAAAGAGGATAATTCGGTTAGTCTTAAACCTCCCAACATATGTCTCATGCAAGCAGTACTTCGTGCAACTGGAAATATTAACTGTCCTTGGCCTATTCATTATGGAAACAAGCAGTCACATCCATAAAATCAAACATACCCTACCCAAGAATATGGAGAAACATAACTATCCCACCAGGGCACACCATAAACTGTGCACTCCTACATGTAGACTAGCGATATGCAGCAAGGGCCCAAATATTAATGAAATACTCCTCTACAATAAACTCCCAACCAGTCTCGCCGAAGAGAAGTCCTACAAACCATTTAGAAGGAAACTTAGAGAAATACTTGTCTCTACATTTATTTATAACTATTAAGATTTTGAAGATTTACTTTAAAGCACTCACTTTAAAGAACTCATATGTATTATATGTATATACATCTTTCTCGAAATAAATTTGAATTTGAGTCAACTGCGCATTGAAATTATTAAAATTCACTACAAAAATAGTGAAATTTTTAGGGTCGCAGTTCGCAATACTTAAGCATTTTTCGGTCGTCGTGAAGCACCTTCTCGGCCAGCAATTGTTGAAATTGAAACGGTTGGAAAAGTTTGAGATGTTACCTGATGTTCATTGATAGATGTTGGAAAAGTTTGAGGAACAAGTTCCTAAATAATATGAACAACCGAACTCGTGCACGTTACTCAAGAACAACTGAGAATATTGTTGTTGTAGCCCATAGTATTGAGGAAAACCCAGGTTTGTCCATTTCTCGCCAATCTTTGAAATTGGGGATTCCATAAACTACTTAAGACCTTTATGCAAAATACGGCGTAAATTTTGCATTGCATTGCATTGGAATTGGAAACCTAATCACCCTCAAAGTAGTCTCCTTAAGACTCCGCACACTTCTCCCAACGGTGCCGCCATTGTTGGAAGCATTCCGAAAAAGCCTCTTTCGGAATCGACTTTAGCTCGGCTGTCGTTGCAGCCATAATAGAGGACATTATGGCTGCAACGACACTTGTCTGAAATCGCGTTCCTTTCAATGGCCTCTTGACTTTGGGAAATAGCCAGAAGTCGCAGAGGGCCATATCAGGAAAGTAAGGAGCCTGTCGAACCAGAGGAGTCTAAAAATTGTGAACCAAGTGCGAAGAATGTGCCGGAGCATTGTCCTGATGGAGTCGTCAATTTCCTGATGACCACAACTCCAGTCGCAATTTCTCGGATAGTCACACGACGGTCCCGCATCACCACAGCGTTCGCTTTGCCAATGACATGGTGATTTCGGCATGTTGATGGCCGACCAGAGCGTGGATCGCTTTCCACCGATGAGCGACCGTCTTTAAACCGGTTGTACCACTCCTTAATCTGTGTGATGCCCATAGCATCGTCACCGAAAGCCGTCTGAATCTTCCGCCCAGTTTCTGGCAAAATTTGATGCAGTAGGGCTGCTCCAAGCGTTCCGTCAATTTACTTGCATTGAAAAACCGACGTGAGCACTACACACTATGTCACTCGAACACTGCTCGACAGCAACTGATGCTATCTACAGGCGGGAAAAAATTCAAGCATGCGCACGAAGGTCGGCTCATGCAAGCGCGATTGATTCAAATCCATCAGGTTTTCAAAATAAAAAATAAGGGCGGATACTTTTCTGACAGACCACGTATATCTAATATCTATCATAATACTGAAGCACACGTTGTTGACTAGTGCTGCCAACCTTTGGAGGGAAACCCGATGCATGAGCAGCTTGTTCCATTACATCCCCATTTTTCAGCGGTAGCGCAACGGTAGCTTCGGACGGTATTGTCTGGTCTAGTCTTGTCTTTTCTGGTCTGAGCTTGTTTGGGTTTGTCTGGTCTTGTGCCGTCTTGCCTGGTATTGCTTCGGAGGGTAGCTTCAATCTTGTCTTGTCTGGTCTTTCCTGGTCCTGTCTAGTAGTGTCTCGTCTTATCTGGTCTTGTGAGGTCTTGTTTAACATTTACTGATCTTGTCTGAACTTGTCTGGTGTTATCTGGTCTTGTCTGGTGTTGTCTGGTCTTATCTGGTCCTCTCTGGTCTTGTCTGGTCTTGTCTTGTCTTGTCTGGTCTTTTCTGGTCTTATCTAGTCTTTTTTTGTTTCTGGTCTTATCCAGCCTTGTCTTTTGACCTGTCTTAAGAAATTATCTTCATTCAAGCTTTTTAGTGGATTTTGAGTAATCTTTCTCAACCCCTAACGAGAGCGAGCAGATGGAAAAAAAATAAAGAAAATTAATCCGAACCCGCGGGGCGGAGAACGGAGGATGATTAAACGTCGCGGCCGCTGCGATTTTTGACTTGTCAAATGCATGAGTTTGCCACCCCGAGTCTCCTCCTCTCCCCTATGAAACCAACCCCCCACGAGAAATAATATAAATATATTTGCCTACATAAATATATGTATTTTTTGTATTTTCGCTTCTTAAGGGAAGAATGATAATATATAAATGTCATCGACAGTATTTCCAGCGTGCGTGTGGGAATATATTGGGGTGGTTTCTGGATGTGACCTCTTGGTACGGGGGTGGTCCGTACGGGGGCGCCTTAGGGTCTAATTACTATTAATGGGGTGTGTATTAGACAGATTTCGGCGAGTGCTGGAGACGTGGCAAAGGGTTCCCAATGGCGCTATCTAACGGCCGCCCTTCAATTTATAATCCGCGATCGTTGGGGTTGAAAAAAAAGCATTTCTCTCGTATTATTTATGTTTTTATTCCCTCTGTGTGTGTGTGTGTGTGTTCAAAGAAAAAAATGTTTATTGACTAAACCCCACGAAACGGACGATGTGTGTTCCGATTACGTTTCCATTTATTTCTTGCCCGTTCGGGCGGAATTTATAAATTTGTTTCTTTTTTTTCGCTGGAACAAAGAGAATTCAAGGGGTTACTGATCTAGATAATCTGGAATAGATTGAATAATTCGAATGGGAATATAACACAAGCAAAGCAAGAAATAAAGTTTCAATTTATCACACAGTTTTACATAAATCTTAACGTACAAATTTAAGAGACTACACCAGACAAAATAAGGCAAATTTTGTCAAAAAGAACTTCGTCTAGATTAGACAAATCTGGAAATAATTAATTAAGATTACAAAAGAAATAGGCGAAACTAAGGCTACACAAGGTTAGACGAGATTAGAAGAGTATTGACGAGACTACACTAAATTAGACGAGACTGGGGCCATATAAAACTAATCTACTACTAGACAATAGGCTTGGCAAATCTAGTACAGTCCCTATCAAGTTCTGTTTGGGTTTGTCTAGTCGTGTATAATTTTGTCTGATTTTCGGATGTCAAGTCTTGCGCTGTTTGGTAGAGTTTTATTCTGTCTAGTTGTAGATAATAGTTCATTTATCTTGTCCTAGATATTAGTCCATTGGTCTTGCAATAGACAATTGTTGATTTCTCTAGTTCTATCTATGTCTTTCTCTAGTTCTATATATGTCTAGACAGAACAGGAATAGTGAGGACTATACGGTTCCTATATTATGTAGTACCTGGGCAAGCCTATTGTCTAGTCTTGTACGGTACTGCCTAGCTCTATCTACCTAGCCCTACCTAGCCCTAGGAAAAACTATACAAATAGTCTATTATCTCAAAATACTTAAACAATACTGTCATTGAAAGAAAGCATACACAAACTACATGATCATTGGAAAGGACTAAACAAATTCGAATAGTGATATCAAGAGAAAGTTATATCAATATGCAATGGAATTTCTTTCTTCAGTATACACGTTATGATATCAAGTAGGGTCGGCGTTCCTTTGTTGGTTTCTTCTTCTCCATAGATGTCTATCCAATGCGTCCTCACTCTTCCAACCTTTTTCTCTCAAATCCCCTGCTACCTTGTCTTTCCATCTCATTTTTGGTCTTCCTTGACAATCCTATTTCCAGCTTTTCAACTCTTTTTCTCACGTAGTCCTCCTCTCTTCTCTGCACGCCTACGGTTCATGTCCAAACCACCTTAGCCTACTTTCTTGTACCATCTTTCCTCTTGTCTTTCGCTGTTCCTCTGATATAATCATTCTTTATTCTATCCTTTCTTGCTGCCCCGCTCATCCACTTCAACATTCTCATTTCTGCCACTTCCATCTTTCTCTCATGTGCTTTTGTAATCGGCCAAGTTTCCACAATATAGAGCATAGCAGGCCTCACCACAGATTTGTAGAGCTTTCTTCTTGTCACACAGTACTCCACACAATTTCTTCCAGTTCATCCATCCACTGTATACCCTGTGTATTTCAGACTCCAACCCTCACTTTGAATATATGACCCCAGATATTTAAACTTCTTGGTCGGTGGCAGTTCTTCTCCCTTCTTATTTTTATTTATTTGTAAAAAAAAAAAAAAAAAAAAAAATACAATGCCGGCTCTCCGCTTTCGCACTGAGCCGGTTATCTTAATCTGAATTTTCTTATGGCTAACATGCTACTAACATAGTTTATCTAACCTAACCTAAGGGGCCTAACTAACTTAAGTCTAAACTAACCTAAGCTATGGGGAAAGGTGAGGGGGGGGGGGGGGGATAATGGATGGGTATGATAGGGAGGTAGGTGGGGAAGGTGTGCAGAATGGAGACAGATTATGTGCAGTTATATCGCCGTTTGGTGTGGCCTAGAGAGAACCTGAAAGAAATCGGAAGGGTAAAATAAATGACGCCAGTATGTTTATTTAATGTGCAATCTGGGGAGGGCTTTGGGGGGGGGGGGCTGGTGGGGTCCGTGATGTTTGCTTCTTCTGTGGGGCGGGTATCAGGGCAGGTCGTGGTCCAGTCGTGTGAGACGTCGGGCGCAGCTGTCGAAGGTCTTCCACCAGGTCCTGTGTAGCTCTGCGTCCTTGATTTCTTCCTCTCTTCTGGGCCAAGTGCATCCGGCGTTAAACATGGTGATCTCTGTCTGGTCTCTCCATTCTCTGGTCATCGGGCAGCTGAATAATACATGGGCAACGGAGTCCACTTCACCACAGCCGCAGGCCGGCGACTCCCTCCTTCCAATGCGATGGAGGTAGGAGTTGAAGTTCCCGTGTCCCGTGATGAGTTGGACCGCTTGGTGTGAAAGGGCCAGGTCCATTTCCATCCACTCTTTGATCGATTGTATGAAATTCCTGGTCCAGCTTCCGTTTTGGGTGTTCTCCCAGTGTATCTGCCATTTCCTGAAAAAGAAGAGAGAGATTCTGCTCCTCACATCTCTGTGGGATACTTTATTAAACATAACAGGAAGCTGAGTTCCTGGCTCCTGAGGAGGATCTATACCCGAGGCCAGTCTAGCCAACGCATCTGCCCTGCAGGCTAGTACATAGATCTTGAGCTTCCGTCATACACTTATATTCAGTCTGATCCCCATTCCCCTTTCTTCTAGAGCAGGGATGGCGAACCTATGACCTGCGGGTCCTTGGTCGGTGGCAGTTTTTCTCCCTGCAGGCTAATACATAGATCTTGAGCTTCCGTCATACACATATATTCAGTCTGATCCCCATTCCCCCTTTTTCTAGAGCAGGGATAACGAACCTATGACCCGCGGATCAGACACTGACCCACACAGGTTTTTTAAATGACCCATGCATCGATTTTAGAACTTTTAGAAATGTCCGATGACGCAACACTTCTATTATTTCCTTATTAAAGTTTTTTTAATACCACAAAAGTATTTTCCACACACAGTATTTTCGACAGCCCAACATGGTTTCAAACTAATGTAAGTGGTTTCCATTTCATAATTGATAAGAGCAAAGCTGCACTGATGATAGATCTCGAAACGCGTCTGCAGATGGCTATTCACTGTTTTAGTTATTACCCTGTAATATGGCTGCGGATAAAAAAAGAAAAACGAACGATACATATCCCAGATCACACCAAACAGAATGGTTTCATAAATATTGTGCGATTGAAGAGCGATAAAAAGACAATAATTGGTACGTAATTGGTTACGAAAAAGTTACTTCACGTATGTAAAAAGGCATTTTGAAAAGTTGCATCCTTATCTCGGCTTTTCCACAGATGAAGAAAGAAAAACATATTTTTCATTAAAGAAAAAGAGAATCATGGTGAGTTTTAAAAACGTTTTTGATTCCAAAATAGTTGTTTATGACACAAGTGTGTGAAGAAAGACTCAGATTAAAAAAAACTTTGCAAATCATGCATAAAAGCCTTAGGTTAGGTTAGGTTTAAGTGGCAGCTAATGCTCACATAGGCCTCAGATGGGCCCGTTGTGTTACCACGGTACTTGCAGTACAACCCTCCTCAGGGGATTTTGTCAAACCATTTCGAGCCGTGGATGAACCTCATGAGAGTCTGCGCATCTAGTGATGCGAGGTCAGAGAGATCATCCAAGAAAGGTCGGCCTAAGAAGAGCAATCGTGTTGCGGTCAGAGAGGGGCATTGGCATAGGTAATTCTGAACACTCTCCTCTTCCTCCTCGTCCAGGCAGCCTCTGCAGTAGTCCCGCTTCGCTATGCCCAGTCTCTCAGCGTGCTTGCCAATGGGACAGTGTCCCGTGATAACTCCCACTGCCAGTCTGATATCGTTTCTTTTTAGAGAGACGATGTTGGTGCTTCTTTTCCTGTTTCGGTGAGGCCATATTTGCCTGGTTACCTCGCAGGTGTCTTCATCCCTCCACCTTCGCTCCGCTAGGTTCGAGGTTATTTCGGCTATGGTCTCCTTGCACGAGGCAAATGGAATACCAATATCCTGTAATATTTCGGTTGAGTGCAGGCTTGTGCCGTTCTTTGCAAGCTCATCCGCTTTTGCGTTACCTGAGATCCCGCTGTGGCTTGGCACCCAGGTGAGTCTCACGTTTGTGTGTGCTGTGAGCTCATTCAGCTTTCTCCGACAACCAGAGACCACTGCTGAGTTGGTGCACACGCTAGTAGCTGCCCGGAGAGCAGCTTGGTTATTCGTGTAAATGTGGATCTGTTCACCAGGGTCCCCATTTACCATCAGCCACTCTGCTGCCCCTTTTATGGCGGTTACCTCCGCCTGTAGAACGCTGCAGTAGTCTGGCAGGCGTAAGCTAATTCTGAGGTTGAGGTCGTTGGAGAAAACTCCGCTGCCCACTTTGTCCTCCATCCGTGAGCCATCTGTAAAGACCTGCGTGTGTCCTGCTGGTACCTCTTTCTTTTCCATCCACTCCTCTTTAGAGGGTATGTGGTATGAGAAGTTGTTACCAAAAGCAGGTGTTGCTAGACATCGGTCTATGTTTTTGGGCACCCCTTTAAATTCATTGATTATTCCGGCGTGTCCACGATAGTCCGATGTCAACATTCGCACTGACTTTAGTCTAAGTGCTGTGGTAATGGCAAGTTGCTTGCCCATTAAATCGACCGGGGCTATGTCCAGGATTGTCTCCAAGGCTTTCGTAGGCGTCATTCTCATGGCTCCCGTTATCATGAGCGCCGCCATTCTCTGCACTTTTGTAAGCGCCATTTGATGGACTCTTTTATTAAGTGCCGGCAACCATATGAAAACGCCGTAGTAGAGTATTGGTGTAACTACGGCTCTGTATAGCCAGAAGGTAATCTTGGGGTTGAGGCCCCAAGATTTCCCCACCGCTCTCTTGCAAGAGTACAGCGCCACCGTTGCTTTCCGTACTCTTTCGTTTATGTTGAGCTTCCAAGATAACTTTCGGTCTAGTATGAGACCTAAGTACTTGGCGCTCTCCTTGATCGCCAGTTCAGTGCCCTTTAGCATTGGGCGCCTGAATTCTGGGATGTTGTGTGTCCTTGTGAAAACGACTAGCTCGGTTTTCGCCGGGTTGACATCTACGCCACACCTTTTGCACCATTGCGCTAGTTTCGATAGGGCCCCTTCAACAAGTTGCGACATTGTATTGAGGTGTTTCCCTGAGGCCGCTATTGCTACGTCATCCGCATAGGCGACGACCCTGCAGCCGGATTTCCTAAGTTGGAGGAGCAGCTCATTTAGCGTGATGTTCCAAAGCAATGGTGAGAGGACGCCTCCTTGTGGGGTTTCCCTACTCACCTTCCTTCTTATGTCGGATTCTCCCATTGTAGCCCTAATGTTCCTTTCACGGAGCATTTTTCCGATCAGGTGACATAGAGCATTGTCCATAGCTAGTCCAGTTAAGGCTGATTCTATGGCTTCAGGCTTCACGTTGTTAAATGCCCCTTCTATATCGAGGAAGACAACCATCGTGAACTCCTTATGCCTCATCGAGCTCTCTATCTGGTTTATCAAGGCGTGGAGTGCTGTTTCCACGGATTTCCCCTTTGTGTATGCGTGCTGAGACATTGACAGCATTTCAGGGTGTAATGCCTCCTTCATGTGCAAGTCAATCAGTCTTTCAAGTGTTTTTAGCAGGAACGATGATAAGCTGATTGGTCTCAGGTCTTTGGGGGAGGTGTGTGAGGCCTTTCCCCTTTTTGGGATGAAGACCGCTTCGACCTCTACCCATATCTTTGGGATGTATGAGAGGTTTATACATGCCTTAAACATAGTCTCCAACCAAGGTGTAACTATATCTATGGCCTCTTGCAGCTCAACTGGACTGATCCCGTCAGGTCCAGGTGACTTAAAGGGTTTGAAGCTTTTGATGCTCCAGGTTAACTTATCTCCACCTACAATTCTGTCAGCCAGATACCGAGGTGGAGCAGTTGTGGTGGAGTCCACTACAGTTATTCCATTGTTTGAAAAGTGTGTATCCATGAGTAGCTCCAGCGTTTCTGTACATGAGGTTGTCCAGTTTCCATCTTGCTTCTGTATGAAGCTTTGGACTGCCGGATCCTTAGATAAAATTTTACGCAGTCGGCTGGCTTCTGAGGTTTCCTCTATTTGCTCGCAGAGCCGAGCAAAGGATGACCTTTTGGCCTTCCTAACCTCCGTTTTGAAATTCCGTAGGCTGTTCTTATAGGCAGTCCACTCATTGGTGCTTTTTGCCTCTTTGAACAGCCTCCTGCTTTCCTTTGTTAGGGAGCTTATTAACGGCGTCCACCACCGTGGTTTGCTCTTACCTTTCCTGTTCACGACTTTGCATGATGTGCGCATGGCCTTGTTACAGGCACCTGTGAACTGTTTTACAGTTCTGTCTAGCTCATCCCCTGTTTTTGGTGTTGGGGGCGGCTCTTCCGGTAGAAGACCCGATAGGGTAGTTTTGTACTTACCCCAGTCAGTCTTCCGTTTGTCTACAAACTTAGGCCTTGTTTGCATCTGTATGCCTACCTTAAATTCAATAAACCTATGATCAGAAAAGGAGTGTTCTTTTGACACTTTCCAATCGCTTACAAGGTTAGGCGTTTTAGTGGAAACGAGTGTAATATCAAGTACCTCCTCTCTCACGGCTGTGGTGAAGGTGGGAGTGTTACCTATATTACATATTTCTAGGTCGGAGGTTAGTATAAATTCTAGTAAAGACTCACCTCTGTTGTTCGTGTCCGAGCTGCCCCATATGGTGTGGTGGGCATTGGCATTGGCTCCAATAATCACGTCCGCCCCTACTCCGTTGGCTTCTGTGATTATACCATGGAAACCCTCTGGGGGACTTTCCTTCTCATGGGCGAAGTATTCTGAGATCATCCATAACCTACGATTAGAGAGTCCCATTGATACAGTGACAGTGTCGCAATCGCTGTGGTTAGGCATCATAAAAGCGTTGATGCTTTTATCCGCCAGGACGCACGAGCGTGACTTACCTGCGTTTTTTACGTACAGTAACCTGTACTTGTCAGAGCCCAGTCCACAGATCTTGGTACCCACGACCCAGGGTTCTTGGATTAGGGCGATGTCGACTCCTCCCTTTGACAGTTGGAGGAGCAGAGCAGCCGACGCTGCTTTGGAGTGGTGGAGGTTACATTGTATTACCCCCACCTTCGCTAAGAGAGTTTTCTGGCACCGCGACGATCGTTACGTCGTTGTCGTCTTCGGTGTCAGAGATTAGCGCCAGATTCTCCTCTGCTTCGCTAATCTCATCTAGATGGAGAGGTCCGAACATATTCGTGACTCCCATATCTGACATCTCACTGTCTGAATGTGACCGAGGCTCCCCTTGCCTCGAGGGGATTGGGGTTCTCTGGTCACTCTTGTAAACATTCAGGGTAGTGGAGCCGAAGCCGTAGCTGATCACTCCCTTACTTTATGCCAGTGGCGCTAGAGATGCTTCGTTTAAGATGACAATTACTTGCCTTCTCATACCCGCTGCCTCGCTAACTTTGATAACGCTCCAATCCTCAGTTGGAAGCGTGGGGTTGCTGGTCTGAATTATCTTCAGAATTGTCCTCGGGTCAGAGGGTTCCGTCGGGATCCAGGCTCTCGATCTCGGTCTGCTCGGGATCTTGTCCCTTGAGACAGCTTCGATTCGGGCGCCTGGCCAGACATCCCCCACTTCCCCGATGGCTTGCTTGTACAGGTCCGCTGATCGTTGATCTGCACAAGCCACCAGCTTGATATGTCCTTGATGCCAATCTGCGTCTCTGCAGCAAGGAGCTGGACCTGGATTCTTCTGGAGAATGTCCAGGTATTTGCCCAAGAGAGCCGCTTCCACCAGTCCCCATTTGACTGGCGCGATACTCCCATCCCGGTGACCTCTGTCAATGACCGCCCATACCAGATGATCTTTCATGATCTCACTGTATGAGCGCTTCGGGAGTCCCTTTTTATTGGACTGTGGCGAAGGACCCAGTCGTGCCCTTTTTTTCCCTATGAGCGGGGATTCATCCATCGATCTGTCCTTTCTTTTGGACGATCCCTGGGTATAAAAGCCTTTCACAGACGTGTATCATACATTATTTTATCTACCTAGCATGTTCAAATACTGTTGAATTTACCAAAAAATAATTCTTTCTCACTGATAATTTGGAAAAATTGTAATCTTGAGACACAGTAAGGTTAGAACGATCAAGGCTAGTTAGTGAGACATGCAATTGGTAAGTTAACAATTACCAAAATAAACTCTTTAAAATAGTATCAGACGTAAAAAATAATAGTTTATGATACAAGTGTGTTCAAGTGTGAAGAAGAGCTTTTGTGCTCATGCACAAAAGCTCTTCTTCACACGATGAACACGATGAACACGTTGCGATGTTTAAAACACGTGCTTTAATAGCAATGAGTGCACACTAAGGCCCTTTTTCACACTAGATTGTAGATTGTAGATATGGTGGTGATTACATGTACTGCGACCTTTATAGATCTATTGTACCCCACCCTCCTCCTCCAAGTGTTGGTGTACTTACCCGTTTAGAGCGCCTCCTCTAATCCTGATTCCCTTAGGAATTTCAAGATCTGGGTGGGATTCAAGACCTGCAGGTCCTCTGTGTTCAAGCAGAGAGCCCCAATGTACATCTGTCTCTTGTGGAGCAATGATCCGCAGTCCTTGAACAGATATATGGGGGTTTCCTCTGCTGAGCCACAGAATCTGCATCCGTCATCCTCCTCTAGGCCTAGGGCCTTGAAATGTTTCTTAAGTCTGCAGTGTCCCGTCAGGACTCCTGTCAGAATTCTAAGCTTGTTTCTGCTTAGTTTCAGGCAAGCTTTTGTTCTCTTCTGGTTAAAAGATCCCAGCATCACTTTGGATTGCCTTAGCCCTGGAAGTTCTTTCTAAGTTTTCATCCATTTTCCTCTTGTTTCTAAACTTTTGTGGATGGTGTTGACACTCATGCCGCAAAAGGGTTCCGGACCTATAAAGGGGCTACTGGATCCCTTATTTGCTAGGTGATCGGCTTCTTCGTTTCCGTCTATACCAGTGTGTCCTGATACCCAGTATAGCGTTACTTTATTATCCCTGCCAAGCTTGTTCAGCTTCCCCACACAGTCCCATACCAGTTTGGATCTCATGGTTTATGAGCTAATGGCCTTGATGGCTGCTTGGCTATCTGACAGGATAGCAATTCGTTTTTTTTGCGATAATTCCTGTCGAGGTTAAACTGTGCACATCTTTCGATTGCGTGTACCTCTGTTTGGAAGATACTTGGGGATGTTCCCATGGATTCGGAGTATCTGGTACGAGGTCCAAACATTCCTGCACCAGTGCCTTCCTTTGTCTTCGAACCATCTGTATACCACTTGATGGCATTTTGCTCTATGTGGTATGCTGAGGATTCGTCGCTCCAATCGGCTTTACTACTACACATTGCTGTGTAGTTTTTCTCGAAGTGGTATTTGCATACCATTTCGTCTTTTGGTACTTCCAGCCAGGGGATCTTGGCAGCGAGGCTGTTTCGGTCTCTGCTCCCGATTATTTTGCCTCTGCCCATTCCTTCCTTGCTGAACCTTACGATCGCCGATCTGGCGGCGCTCTCCACCATAAGGTGCAGCGGAGAGAAACTTCAAGAGAAGCTCGAAGAGTGGTGGAAAGCTCTAGGACAAGGATGGCGAACCTTTTTGAATAGTGGGTCAAATTTTGTTCATTATATTTTTCGTACTAGCTCGTGGGTCAACATGTCAGTAGCATCATTTGAAAAAGAGGAGGGAGGTCAAAGACTCCTTTTTTGTTCTCTTTTATAAAATTCCCACCTTCCCAAGGAAGTTTCCCACCTTCCTAGGCTTTACATCATTTATTTCATCTCCCTATCGCTCTTTGCCACCACTACCACATCATCAACGAACGCCAGACTCCATACTTTCTACCTATCACACACCCTCCCGCTTGCTCCCTCTTAAACATTCTTTCGATATCTGTCACATATATAGTATTCAAAATTGCTGCATACAACTTGTACTCTGTGTTGAACAGAGTTATTTCCCCGGTAGTTTTCTACTTTGGTTTTCTCTCCTTTTTTGTAAATCGGGATCGTAAAACCGCAGTCTGCCAGAAATCCCTCCTCTCTCCACACTCACTCATTAGCTCCACCAGTCTCTCTATCACTCGTTTCGTCTCATACATCCACAATCGTTCCGCATAGCATATCTTTTTTCTTTTTCAGTTTCTTCACCTGCTTCTCTACCTCTTCTAATGTGATATCCATTTTGTAAATTGGATATATTACCTTCCCCCATTCTCCCGGGAATCCCTGCCCTCATCATACCCCATTCATTAGCTCCACCAGCCTTTCTTCTCACTCCATTCGTCCCATACATCCACACTTCATTCTGCATTCCATTTCTCCCGGTGCTTTTTTCGTTTTCAGCTTCTTCACGTGCTTCTCTACGTCTTCTAATGTGGTTTCTGTACCTGCCTACGTCTTCCGAATTGCTGTTTCTGCTTCATCGTTTTCCTTTCTCCCTTCCAGGAGTCTAATTAAATGTTCTTCCCACTCAGTCATCTTTATCTCCTCGCTCACTGTTTCTTTTTTCTTTCTCTCCCTGTTTAAGTAATTCCACACCTCTTTTTCTGATTTTATTAGTTTTATTTCTCTCTCTTCTTCTTCTCGCTTCTGTTTCTTCTTTTCTCCACATCTTCTCTGTATCTTCTCCTCATTTCTATAAAAAATAAAATCTCATTTCTCCTTTAGCGCATCGGTTTCTTTCTATTTCAATTCTAATACGCTTCTTAATCAAGTCTTTGTCGTGCAACTAGCAGCTGTAATGGTATTTTATTTTTGGCACGCCAAAATAAACACATTAATAAATAAATTATTGTATGTGAAAGATGCCATTATTGGCATCCTAAATATTGGCAGCCCTAAGTTAAGGGACGGAACCACCCCAATTTGACTCAACTACCGCAAATATTTTTTTCGCAATTGTGACTAAAAGTATCCAAATTGTGCGTTAAAGTCCAATGTAAATCAAATGGAGTTTCATTTTTAAACGTTTTCTGTTTGTTTTTACCATGGTGCACGCGCCAATGTATTAATAAATCCATATTTCAATCGAAATTTAAATTGATTTCGGCCTGTATCGAAAGGTGTGTCGACATGGGCCGAAATCTCGCGATTTTTTATCAATCACGTCGCGAATTTATATTTCGGCAGTATGCTTAGAGCGCCGAAAACGAGACCACGCCAATAAAAGTACGAACAACGTCGACCGACATTGTGCACGTATTGATAATTTAATAATGTTAAGTAGATTTAACTTAGAGCGGGTGGTGCGATCACGGTCCAAAAGCCCGATGCAGCCTTTTAGCGTCTGGAGCGACACAATTTAAGGATATCCCTCCATCTATATCCCGATATCTATTGTTTCTCCTATATTCCTCCCTTTAAATAAGCGAACGTTACACCACGGGTCGGAGACGAAAACAGCCCTAAGGTAAGTGACGGGACCACCACAACTTGACTCAACTACCGCAAATATTTCATTCGTTGAATACAGTCCAATCATATGGCTACAACTCGCGTCACTGAACAAAAAACATAGACGTAGTGAAAATAACTAACCTGTATTAAAATTTAATTAATGTATCTTATTTTGAATCAAGAAGTTTTGCTCTAATATAACATAACCTAACCATAACCAAATCTAGGTTAGCCTAGATTACATTGACAACGACCAAATAGTGTTCCCGTTATTGTGAAATGTTCGATACAAGTGTGTGAATAGCGCCTTTGTGCACTCATTGCGATTAAAGCTCTTCTTCACACACTTGTATCATAAACTATATTTTTTTACGTCTCATTACTATTTTAAAGAGTTTTTTTTTTGCAATTGTTAACTTGCCAATTGCAAGTCTCACTAACTAGCGCTGAACGTTCTAACCTTATTGTGTCTCAAAATTACAATTTTTCAAAATTATCAGTGAGAAAGAATTATTTTTTGGTAAATTTAACAGTATTTAAACATGATAGGTGAGATAAAATAATGTATGATACACGGGTGTGAAAGGCTTTTGTGCATGAATTGCAAAGTTTTTTTTTAATCTGAGCCTTTCTTCACACACTTGTATCATAAACTACTATTTTGGAATCAAAAACGTTTTTAAAACACACAATGATTCTCTTTTTTATTTAATGAAAAATATGTTTTACTTTCTTCATCTGTTGGAAAGCCGAGATTAGGATGCAACTTTTCAAAATGCCTTTTTACATACGTGAAGTAACTTTTTCGTAACAAATTACGCACAGAGTCTTTTTATTCTCTTCAATCGCACAATATTTATCAAACCATTCTGTTTGGTGTGATCTGGGATATGTATCGTTCGTTTTTCTTTTTTTATCAGCACCCATATTACAGGGTAATAACTAAAATAGTGAATAGCCATCTGCAGACGCATTTCAAGATCTATCATCAGTGCAGCTTTGCTCTTATGAATTATGAAATGAAAACCACTTACATTAGTTTGAAACCATGTTGGGCTGTCGAAAATGCTGTGTGTAGAAAATACTTTTGTGGTTAAAAAGCTTTAATAAGGAAATAATAGAAGTGTTGCGTCATCTGGCCTTTCTAAAAGTTCTAAAATCAATGCATGGGTTCTAAAATCAATGCATGCTAAAAAGCTGTGTGGGTCAGTGTCTGATCAGCGGGTTATAGGTTCGCCATCTACAGCGGGTGGTGCGATCACGGTCCAAAAGCCGATGCTGCATTTTCTCGTCCGGAGCGACACAACTTAAGGGTATCCCTCCATCTATATCCCGATATATATTGTTTTTCCTCCCTTTAAATAGGCGACGGAAGGACGTTCCAGCACGGGTCGGAGACGAGAGCAGCCCTAAGGTAAGTGACGGGACCACCCCAATTTGACTCAACTACCGCAAATATTTTTTTCGTTAAATACAGTCCAATCATATGGCTACAACTCTCGACGATACCAGGCGGGACTAAACGAGGCTAGACGAGACTAAACTAGATTTGACGAGGCTAGCCGAGACTGAACGAGACCGGACGAAACCGTACGGGCCCGGACGAAGCTCGACGATACCGGACGAGACTAGACAAAACTTGACGAAATACGAGCTACACGAGACTAGACGAAAATGGACGATACCAGACGAGACTAGACTTAACTAGATAAGACACTGCTGGACATGAGTCTCTGGTTTTGTCAGTCTTGAATTATAAATGGCCTATAAGGCACTCATTCTTAGCTTGCCTGTTTCTCATGTCATCTTATGTGTATTTAGTCTTAATCGTCTAGTCTTTAATTTTGTGTGTGTTTAGTATATTTGGTTCTGTCCGTCTATTTTTATATTTGGAATGTTGTCTGTTTAGTCCTGTAAATTTGTCAGTCTTGACTGCCTAGCCTATGATCTTTCATCGTATGTATGTCAGTTATTAATTTAGTAAGTGATTTTTTTTGTTATGTAGTTCCAATATTAATCCCATTTTTTCTTATAAATTCCTCGTTAATAGATTTGAGATTGGAATAAAGCGTGGACTCAAATATCCCGAACAAATAAATTAATTATCGTTGGTGAATTAAATTCCGGGGTTCCGAAGAGTCTTAATCGCTTCCTTTATTATCGCCGGCGAAAATAATGTTTGTCTTGAACGCGAAAAATAATTCAATTTCCACCCCCGGCCGGGCCGATCCGATTCTTTCTCGCATCGCATTCTAATTCCCCGTCGTCTCTTTATTTTCTTTTTTAATATGAAATAATAAAGAGTTTGACGGCCCGAGGGGGTGGTGGAAGCAGTCGTCGACGGCGGCGGTGAAAAATGATTTAAAAATTTAATTATCCCGACATCAACTGCGGAAAAATCGTAAAAGTGGAAATGCGCCTTTCAAATCCAATTAACTTTTAAAAAATATCCGGGAGAGGAAACAAGGGCGGGCGGGGAGGAGGGGCAGGGGTGTTGGGCGCACGCCGACGACGGATTCCGCAGATTTCCATAAGGCCGCCGCCCCCGTCGATTTCCCTCCGTTGTAATATTTTTATCAAATTCTTTTTTAATTCTCTTTTTCCGGGAAATTATTTCAAGCCCGACAGTTTTACTACGGCCGTATTATATAACATGGCGACGATTTAATAACCGTTTAACGCGACGCTCTCACTCTCCTACCCGCTGCCGCTCTCGTCGACCCTCGTTATTTGTTATTCCGATTTTTCAAATTGAAACGTTTTCGGCGCGTAAATTTCAATGCTCAGATCTTTTCCTCTTTCTATTACTGGTTTTATCGCAGTAATATTACTTATAAAACTTTCTTCAATACAGATTTAGAACTTGATAGACAGACAAGACTAGACAGACTAGAATAGATAGACAAGACTAGACAGAAACGACTAGACATACAAGACTAGACAGGCAAGAGTACACAGACAAGACTAGACATACAAGACTAGACAGACAAGACTAGACAGACAAGACTAGACAGACAAGACTAGACAGACAAGACTAGACAGACAAGACTAGACAGACAAGACTAGACAGACTAGACAGACAAGACTAGACAGACAAGACTAGACAGACAAGACTAGACAGACAAGACTAGACAGACAAGACTAGACAGACAAGACTAGACAGACAAGACTAGACAAACAAGACTAGACAGACAAGACTAGACAGACAAGAATAGACAGACAAGACTAGACAGACAAGACTAGACAGACAAGACTAGACAGACAAGACTAGACAGACAAGACTAGACAGACAAGACTAGACAGACAAGACTAGACAGACAAGACTAGACAGACAAGACTAGACAGACAAGACTAGACAGACAAGACTAGACAGACAAGACTAGACAGACAAGACTAGACAGACAAGACTAGACAGACAAGACTAGACAGACAAGACTAGACAGACAAGACTAGACAGACAAGACTAGACAGACAAGACTAGACAGACAAGACTAGACAGACAAGACTAGACAGACAAGACTAGACAGACAAGACTAGACAGACAAGACTAGACAGACAAGACTAGACAGACAAGACTAGACAGACAAGACTAGACAGACAAGACTAGACAGACAAGACTAGACAGACAAGACTAGACAGACAAGACTAGACAGACAAGACTAGACAGACAAGACTAGACAGACAAGACTAGACAGACAAGACTAGACAGACAAGACTAGACAGACAAGACTAGACAGACAAGACTAGACAGACAAGACTAGACAGACAAGACTAGACAGACAAGACTAGACAGACAAGACTAGACAGACAAGACTAGACAGACAAGACTAGACAGACAAGACTAGACAGACAAGACTAGACAGACAAGACTAGACAGACAAGACTAGACAGACAAGACTAGACAGACAAGACTAGACAGACAAGACTAGACAGACAAGACTAGACAGACAAGACTAGACAGACAAGACTAGACAGACAAGACTAGACAGACAAGACTAGACAGACAAGACTAGACAGACAAGACTAGACAGACAAGACTAGACAGACAAGACTAGACAGACAAGACTAGACAGACAAGACTAGACAGACAAGACTAGACAGACAAGACTAGACAGACAAGACTAGACAGACAAGACTAGACAGACAAGACTAGACAGACAAGACTAGACAGACAAGACTAGACAGACAAGACTAGACAGACAAGACTAGACAGACAAGACTAGACAGACAAGACTAGACAGACAAGACTAGACAGACAAGACTAGACAGACAAGACTAGACAGACAAGACTAGACAGACAAGACTAGACAGACAAGACTAGACAGACAAGACTATACAGACAAGACTAGACAGACAAGACTAGACAGACAAGACTAGACAGACAAGACTAGACAGACAAGACTAGACAGACAAGACTAGACAGACAAGACTAGACAGACAAGACTAGACAGACAAGACTAGACAGACAAGACTAGACAGACAAGACTAGACAGACAAGACTAGACAGACAAGACTAGACAGACAAGACTAGACAGACAAGACTAGACAGACAAGACTAGACAGACAAGACTAGACAGACAAGACTAGACAGACAAGACTAGACAGACAAGACTAGACAGACAAGACTAGACAGACAAGACTAGACAGACAAGACTAGACAGACAAGACTAGGCAGACAAGACTAGACAGACAAGACTAGACAGACAAGACTAGACAGACAAGACTAGACAGACAAGACTAGACAGACAAGACTAGACAGACAAGACTAGACAGACAAGACTAGACAGACAAGACTAGAAAGACAAGACTAGACAGACAAGACTAGACAGACTAGACTAGACAGACAAGACTAGACAGACAAGACTAGACAGACAAGACTAGACAGACAAGACTAGACAGACAAGACTAGACAGACAAGACTAGACAGACAAGACTAGACAGACAAGACTAGACAGACAAGACTAGACAGACAAGACTAGACAGACAAGACTAGACAGACAAGACTAGACAGACAAGACTAGACAGACAAGACTAGACAGACAAGACTAGACAGACAAGACTAGACAGACAAGACTAGACAGACAAGACTATACAGACAAGACTAGACAGACAAGACTAGACAGACAAGACTAGACAGACAAGACTAGACAGACAAGACTAGACAGACAAGACTAGACAGACAAGACTAGACAGACAAGACTAGACAGACAAGACTAGACAAACAAGTCTACTTGTTTTATATCAGCGGACTCTTTGATCGAGACTGAAACCTCAGCAAATAAGTTCCTAGAGGACATCTGCAAATAATTCTCGAGCAACCACTTGTATTTAAACATCAACAAAACTAATTATATTATATTTCAAACGGGCAGAAGAACACGCTCGGAAAATCTTCAAATAACAATTGGCCAAGAAACAACAACACTAAATTTCTAGAAATAGTTTTTGAGGAATTCCTGACGTGGAACACCACAAGTGATTCGATTGTTAGGTCAATTAACCGTAAAATATATTCCCTGGGATTAATAAAAAAAGCTAGTTAGTAGAGGTATGCTATTACAGATATACCACGCATAAATTCAATCCACACTCTCATTCGGAATTATGGTTTGGGGACAATCCCCACATATACACAAAATATTTAAAGCTCAAAAGAGAGCAGTTAGATGAATTATAGGTGTTACCAAGAGAACGTCCTGTAAAGCCTAAATTAATTTTGATTTGATTTGATTTGGTTTGTCTAGACAGACAAGACTAATTCTTTCGTCCTCCGATTATTTCGTTTACTTTCTGTTGAAATGAATTCCAATTTGGTTGTTTCTGATAAGTCCACTTTGCCTGTGAAATGTGCGAAGTGTAAGAAAACTGCAACGTTATCAATTGTTACCTGCAAATAATGCCTTTTTGTGTTCCATAGGGACTGTTCCAAGTCAAAAAATTTTACTCCAATTGACTACAGCTCAGTCATATGATAAGCATAAAAATATTGGTGGTGAGTCTAAATCTGTTTTTGAGGCACCAATTAGTTCTGATCCTTCACATCTCATGTCTGATATTAATGAACTGAAAACTGTCGTTCTTACTCTTAAGCAGAATATTGAGGAGCTAAGGCTGTTAATAGTGAGTATTCGCCATACTGAGGTTCTTGATATTTTATCGACCGTGAGTTCTAACAACGATGCTGTCCTCAAAGAGTTAAAAACTATGAAAACTCACTCTGAACTCTGGTCCTTGCCCCTGTTGTTCAACTGCGGTCCTGACTTAAATCCTGCTAATGTATCTTCGTTGACAGCTGCTTGCACTACTGCTTGTGCTTCTCATTCGGACGTGTCAACAATAGATTCTATTCCCCCCTCTCTCCAGTCTTCTTCATCTTGTAGCAGTATTAGGCCACCCAATGATTTTAGAATCAGTCCTACATCTCCTACTTGTAATAACAATTTGAGTGGTTCTTGCCCAACCCAGCACAGGGACTCAGAAGGGTATTATGTTCTTCCTTCGCAGATTCCTCTCCCTTTTCTTCCAGAATCCTGTTGTTCTGGGAACTGGACCATCGAATATCCTTCGTGCTGCTACACCTAAGAAGAGAGTTTGGTTTCACCTTAGCAACTTCTCTCCGGATACCACTGAATCTCAATTGAGGACTTACCTTCACTCCTCATTGGATCTTAGGGACTGCATTTGTAAATCCCTCCTCACTAGTATCAGATATTGCACATTCAAAGTGGGTGTGAATGCGGAGGACAGAAGGAAGATCATGGATCCAGGGTTGTGGCCCGCCAATATAGTTATAAGGGACTTTGTGCATATACCCAAGTCTAGATCTGACCAGCGTGTATCCAAGCCCTCGGTCGTTCCGACTACAAGGCCTAACGGCAGTGGCAATAGTAATGACATTAGCATTACTGCCCCTTTTCTATAAACGCACCTCCGTCCCCTCTCTTGAGATCGTTTCAAGTTAGTTTATACTATCAAAATGTGCGTGGTCTCAATACCAAATTTGATTTTTTCCAGCCCGCTTTGTGTAGCCTTGATGTGGATATTAGTCATTTAAGCTTAAATTAGGTAAGAATCTCGGAATTCGAGATACCCAGCTGTAAGTCTGTAAACACTTGTATATTAACACCCTAAAAGTTGTCTCACAACCTACATATACCATATACACCCTACCATATGTAGGTTTTGAGACAACTTTTAGGGTGTCAATATACAAGTATTTACAGACTTACAGCTGGGTATCTCTAATTCCGAGGTGAACTTACTATAATGACTGGACTATATAGTTTGCCTCACTGAGACTTGGCTTCATCGCAATGTTCTCAATAGTGAATTCATGCCACCTCATTGTTCAACACACAGAAGTAATCTTGACTTCATCTGGTCTCTCGAGAGGTGGTGGAGTGCTTATAGCCATGAACAATAATAATATGCTTTTTAGTTCCAAATTGGTTGACACATTCATCTTTAAATTATTTATAACTATTGACATTATTGCCTGTTCCTGTTCTTATTTCCACTCTACGAGCCTGGTAGTTTGCATCTACATTCCCTCCAATACCTTAAATTCGGTGTTGGAAATTTTTTGACCATCTTGAGATTTTCTTGCTCTCATATGCTCATGACAACATTATCATAACGGGTGATATTAACAACTCGCAGTGTAACCTAGTTCCTGGGAAAGCCTCTGCTATTGATAACCTTCTTTCTCTGTGCGGTCTGAAGCAATTGGACTCCATTGTTAATAAAAGCGATAATTTGCTTCATCTGTTGCTCACCGATTTAAGTACCGTCTTATCTAAAGAAGATTATCCAGTGGTCCCTGAAGATGCTTATCATCCAGCTCTCTCAGCTTTGTTCACGCTGTGTGCCAAGCATAAGACTTCTCATTTTCTCAACAATGGTCTGACTAGAAGCGATGCGACTTCAAAGAACTATAATTTTCGACGTGCTAATATCCCATCGCTTTATCTAGCTCTAAGTGACTCTGCTTTTTCTTCTCTTGGCAACTGCCTCTCGTCCAGGGATTTTCTTGATTCATTGTATTCTGTTTTATTCTCCGCTCTTAACAAATTCTCCTCGCTCGTCTTCTAGTGCTACCTACCCTGCTTGGTTTACACCCTCTATTATTGATGGTCTACGTAGAAAGAGGTCACTTAACCGTGCGTATTTGAAGTCTAGATCCACTTTTGACTATTCAAAGTTCAAACTATTGAGAACTCGAGGAAAGTGTCCGATAAGCTCGGCCTATTCTAAATTTGTGAAGGCTGCTTCCAACAATATATCCAAGGATCCGAAGAGTTTCTGGTCCTTTGTCCGCTCTAAAAAAAATCAAAGTCGTATACCTGGATTAATGTCTTGTGATGATCTCTCCTTTAGCTCACCACAAGCTATCGTAGACGGATTTGCTAATTATTTTTAGGGTGTCTACAAATATTCCTCTTCTACAGCTAATTTAATGGACAGGGAAGCAGTGAATCTTCCGCTAATCGATCTTAATCGTATCTCTGAAGAACAAGTTTGCTTAGCGATTAATAATCTCAAAGGTTCTGTCAGCAGTGGTCCTAACATGGTTCCAGCCTTTCTAATACGTGATTGTGGCCATATCTTTATGTCTCCTCTCACTAAACTCTTTAACCTAATCCTCTCTTAAGGCGGTTTTCCCGAAGTTTCTAAATTAATTAAGAGCTGTCCAGTTCACAAATCTGGTGATCAATCCGATATAAAAATCTATCGAACCATTTCTATACTTTCCAATTTCTCCAAAATCATAGACTCCGTCCTATATAACTCCATCTACTCTTCCATTAAGCACTTGATCTCCCTGAACCAACATGGCTTCATGAAAGGTCGCTCCTCAATCACCAACCTAGTAGCCTTCACAGATTTTATGTCTTCAGTTATTGGTAACAGAGATCAGGTGGACTGCATCTATACGGACTTCTCTAAGGCCTTTGACTCCATAGATCATGCTCTAATTATTAGCAAACTTCATTCTTTTGGGTTATCCAACAACTTGATATCCTTACTATCTTCATACCTTGTCAATAGAAATCAATTCGTATTCCACAGTAGTTATTCTTCCTCGAATTCCGTTGCCTCATATGGTGTTCCACAGGGGTCTAACCTAGAACCGTTACTATTCAATATTTTTATTAACGACTTAGGTTTTTATCTCCATTTGTTACTCATTTATTCTTTCGAGACGACCTCAAAATATTTATGAAAGTTAGTCATTCTGGTGATTATCATCTTCTTCAAGAGAACCTCAATATCTTACAGAGGTGGTGCGACGTCAATCGGTTGGATATAAACCTAGGTAAATGCAAGGTACTCACCTATACCTGGCTACAGCACCCTATCGAGTTCAGTTACAGTTTGGGCAATGTCTGCCTTGAACAGTGTGAATCACTTAACGACCTAGGCATTTTAATGGATTCTCGCCTTACCTTTGATCAACAAAATAAGTCGTCAATATCCAAGGCTTCGAAGGCACTTGGTTTCATTATTCGCAATAGTCGTGGTTTCTCTAATAACTAGGCGATATCTGTTCTTTACAACAGCTTCGTCAAAACCATACTTGAGTATGGCTCTATTATCTGGAACCCGCATACGATAAAGACTATTCACGCTTTGAAGATCATACATAGGAAATTCCTCTGGTATAAAACTTTTGGCTGCTCTCCACCTCTACACATTAAGCACCCCTTGTTGCTGGAGGAGTTTGTGTATCTATCACTTAAATCGCGGCGTACACTGGCTGGTCTAGTTTTTTTATTTTAGGCTGCAAATATTGTCATTGACTCGCCCTCTATTATTAAACTACTCAATTTTCAGGTCCCCAGAATCGCTAGCCGTCAAACTTCTACATTCTATAACCTATAACCAATTAACTAAGGGTCCTTTTAGATTGGTATCACCACTTGATGACATGTGTGCTTGGGAACAGACAAGACTAGACAGACAAGACTAGACAGACAAGACTAGACAGACAAGACTAGACAGACAAGACTAGACAGACAAGACTAGACAGACAAGACTAGACAGACAAGACTAGACAGACAAGACTAGACAGACAAGACTAGACAGACAAGACTAGACAGACAAGACTAGACAGACAAGACTAGACAGACAAGACTAGACAGACAAGACTAGACAGACAAGACTAGACAGACAAGACTAGACAGACAAGACTAGACAGACAAGACTAGACAGACAAGACTAGACAGACAAGACTAGACAGACAAGACTAGACAGACAAGACTAGACAGACAAGACTAGACAGACAAGACTAGACAGACAAGACTAGACAGACAAGACTAGACAGACAAGACTAGACAGACAAGACTAGACAGACAAGACTAGACAGACAAGACTAGACAGACAAGACTAGACAGACAAGACTAGACAGACAAGACTAGACAGACAAGACTAGACAGACAAGACTAGACAGACAAGACTAGACAGACAAGACTAGACAGACAAGACTAGACAGACAAGACTAGACAGACAAGACTAGACAGACAAGACTAGACAGACAAGACTAGACAGACAAGACTAGACAGACAAGACTAGACAGACAAGACTAGACAGACAAGACTAGACAGACAAGACTAGACAGACAAGACTAGACAGACAAGACTAGACAGACAAGACTAGACAGACAAGACTAGACAGACAAGACTAGACAGACAAGACTAGACAGACAAGACTAGACAGACAAGACTAGACAGACAAGACTAGACAGACAAGACTAGACAGACAAGACTAGACAGACAAGACTAGACAGACAAGACTAGACAGACAAGACTAGACAGACAAGACTAGACAGACAAGACTAGACAGACAAGACTAGACAGACAAGACTAGACAGACAAGACTAGACAGACAAGACTAGACAGACAAGACTAGACAGACAAGACTAGACAGACAAGACTAGACAGACAAGACTAGACAGACAAGACTAGACAGACAAGACTAGACAGACAAGACTAGACAGACAAGACTAGACAGACAAGACTAGACAGACAAGACTAGACAGACAAGACTAGACAGACAAGACTAGACAGACAAGACTAGACAGACAAGACTAGACAGACAAGACTAGACAGACAAGACTAGACAGACAAGACTAGACAGACAAGACTAGACAGACAAGACTAGACAGACAAGACTAGACAGACAAGACTAGACAGACAAGACTAGACAGACAAGACTAGACAGACAAGACTAGACAGACAAGACTAGACAGACAAGACTAGACAGACAAGACTAGACAGACAAGACTAGACAGACAAGACTAGACAGACAAGACTAGACAGACAAGACTAGACAGACAAGACTAGACAGACAAGACTAGACAGACAAGACTAGACAGACAAGACTAGACAGACAAGACTAGACAGACAAGACTAGACAGACAAGACTAGACAGACAAGACTAGACAGACAAGACTAGACAGACAAGACTAGACAGACAAGACTAGACAGACAAGACTAGACAGACAAGACTAGACAGACAAGACTAGACAGACAAGACTAGACAGACAAGACTAGACAGACAAGACTAGACAGACAAGACTAGACAGACAAGACTAGACAGACAAGACTAGACAGACAAGACTAGACAGACAAGACTAGACAGACAAGACTAGACAGACAAGACTAGACAGACAAGACTAGACAGACAAGACTAGACAGACAAGACTAGACAGACAAGACTAGACAGACAAGACTAGACAGACAAGACTAGACAGACAAGACTAGACAGACAAGACTAGACAGACAAGACTAGACAGACAAGACTAGACAGACAAGACTAGACAGACAAGACTAGACAGACAAGACTAGACAGACAAGACTAGACAGACAAGACTAGACAGACAAGACTAGACAGACAAGACTAGACAGACAAGACTAGACAGACAAGACTAGACAGACAAGACTAGACAGACAAGACTAGACAGACAAGACTAGACAGACAAGACTAGACAGACAAGACTAGACAGACAAGACTAGACAGACAAGACTAGACAGACAAGACTAGACAGACAAGACTAGACAGACAAGACTAGACAGACAAGACTAGACAGACAAGACTAGACAGACAAGACTAGACAGACAAGACTAGACAGACAAGACTAGACAGACAAGACTAGACAGACAAGACTAGACAGACAAGACTAGACAGACAAGACTAGACAGACAAGACTAGACAGACAAGACTAGACAGACAAGACTAGACAGACAAGACTAGACAGACAAGACTAGACAGACAAGACTAGACAGACAAGACTAGACAGACAAGACTAGACAGACAAGACTAGACAGACAAGACTAGACAGACAAGACTAGACAGACAAGACTAGACAGACAAGACTAGACAGACAAGACTAGACAGACAAGACTAGACAGACAAGACTAGACAGACAAGACTAGACAGACAAGACTAGACAGACAAGACTAGACAGACAAGACTAGACAGACAAGACTAGACAGACAAGACTAGACAGACAAGACTAGACAGACAAGACTAGACAGACAAGACTAGACAGACAAGACTAGACAGACAAGACTAGACAGACAAGACTAGACAGACAAGACTAGACAGACAAGACTAGACAGACAAGACTAGACAGACAAGACTAGACAGACAAGACTAGACAGACAAGACTAGACAGACAAGACTAGACAGACAAGACTAGACAGACAAGACTAGACAGACAAGACTAGACAGACAAGACTAGACAGACAAGACTAGACAGACAAGACTAGACAGACAAGACTAGACAGACAAGACTAGACAGACAAGACTAGACAGACAAGACTAGACAGACAAGACTAGACAGACAAGACTAGACAGACAAGACTAGACAGACAAGACTAGACAGACAAGACTAGACAGACAAGACTAGACAGACAAGACTAGACAGACAAGACTAGACAGACAAGACTAGACAGACAAGACTAGACAGACAAGACTAGACAGACAAGACTAGACAGACAAGACTAGACAGACAAGACTAGACAGACAAGACTAGACAGACAAGACTAGACAGACAAGACTAGACAGACAAGACTAGACAGACAAGACTAGACAGACAAGACTAGACAGACAAGACTAGACAGACAAGACTAGACAGACAAGACTAGACAGACAAGACTAGACAGACAAGACTAGACAGACAAGACTAGACAGACAAGACTAGACAGACAAGACTAGACAGACAAGACTAGACAGACAAGACTAGACAGACAAGACTAGACAGACAAGACTAGACAGACAAGACTAGACAGACAAGACTAGACAGACAAGACTAGACAGACAAGACTAGACAGACAAGACTAGACAGACAAGACTAGACAGACAAGACTAGACAGACAAGACTAGACAGACAAGACTAGACAGACAAGACTAGACAGACAAGACTAGACAGACAAGACTAGACAGACAAGACTAGACAGACAAGACTAGACAGACAAGACTAGACAGACAAGACTAGACAGACAAGACTAGACAGACAAGACTAGACAGACAAGACTAGACAGACAAGACTAGACAGACAAGACTAGACAGACAAGACTAGACAGACAAGACTAGACAGACAAGACTAGACAGACAAGACTAGACAGACAAGACTAGACAGACAAGACTAGACAGACAAGACTAGACAGACAAGACTAGACAGACAAGACTAGACAGACAAGACTAGACAGACAAGACTAGACAGACAAGACTAGACAGACAAGACTAGACAGACAAGACTAGACAGACAAGACTAGACAGACAAGACTAGACAGACAAGACTAGACAGACAAGACTAGACAGACAAGACTAGACAGACAAGACTAGACAGACAAGACTAGACAGACAAGACTAGACAGGCAAGACTAAACAGATAAGACTAGACAGAAAAGACTAGACAGAAATTCCTTCTAGTCTGAAGGAATACGACTCGAAAGATTAGATTTTCTACGTACAGTCCAAAGCAAAATTCCCGTTTGGAAGATAGTAGAAGACAAAATTTTACGAGGGTAAGCCAGAGATTGATATTATTGGTAATCGTCTGATATTGTCTTCTAGTCATATTAGCTGAAGTTTTGGCGTTCGTAAAGTTATGAATTACATCATTGCACGCTTTCACCCTATTTAACAGTTGTATTAAAGTGTATTGGTGAGGGAATAAATAAATATGTGTTGTCCAGTGAAACAGTTGTCTAGAAAGTTTTGCTAATATTGCATTGTTCTTGATGTCGGCAGAGGGTGAGGGTAATAGATATGTATTTTTTTGTTGGTGAAGGCGCCGGGGCATTGATTTTAATTTGTCCGTTGGGCGATAGTATCCGGTGCCGAGCGCCGTCTGCTCGTGACGGCCGCGATTTTTCACTTTTGATATTTTGACAAGGGTGCTAAACTGACCGGAGGGGGCCGTCGGAAAAAAAGACACGTCCCCGGCAACTGCCGCCCCTCCGGCCGGGCGGAGGAAAAAATGCGAGCAATTTTCTTCAAATATCGTATAAATAATCCATCAAAAACATAAGCGGATTCGGTTTCGCAGTTTGTTTGACTAGAGTGTGAATTTTTCAATAGGAAATTAATTCATATTCGCAAGAAATATTGAAAGTTTTGATTTCAAAATCTGTTAACTGTTAACCCACTTAAGAAGTAACAAAGTTAATTTCCGCTAAATAAAAGAGCAAAACTTTTCACATTTGGAAATTAATAAATCATCATTCGAGTTTCAAAGTCGTTGCTGAATTAATTAATTTCAATTGAAACCTACAAGTTCAATGCAGATTCTAGAAAACTAATGAATGGAGCTACTTAATAATTTATTTATTCACATAGCCAGAATAGATATGTAAATCTAGTTACACATATTAAATGAAATATTAAGAATAATTATAACGTGAGTCCCAAAAGTCTTGGAATCCACTATTGCCTTTGAATTTGAAGAAGTATGTCACTTCTTAATTGACACACATGAAATTAAAGAAATTATCAAATGTCATTTTTAAGTAGCTGTCAGTGGTCTTTAGGTTATGTCGCATTGTTTTTAGTGTTAAGTTCAACAATTTCATTCATTTTCCACTTCGAGAAAAACTTCACAGCAATGTGTAGTAGTAAAGCCGATTGGAGCGACGAATCCTCAGCATACCACATAGAGCAAAATGCCATCAAGTGGTATACAGATGGTTCGAAGACAAAGGAAGGCACTGGTGCAGGAGTGTTTGGACCTCGCACCAGATACTTCGAATCCATGGGAACATCCCCAAGTATCTTCCACGCAGAGGTACACGCAATCGAAAGATGTGCACAGTTTAACCTCGACAGGAATTACCGCAAAAAACGAATTGCTATCCGGTCAGATAGCCAAGCAGCCAACAAGGCCATTAGCTCATACACCATCAGATCCAAACTGGTATGGGACTGTGTGGGGAAGCTGAACAAGTTTGGCAGGGATAATAAAGTAACGCTATACTGGGTACCAGGACACACTGGTATAGACGGAAACGAAGAAGCCGATCACCTAGCAAACAAGGGATCCAGTAGCCCCTTTATAGGTCCGGAACCCTTTTGCGGTATGAGCGTGAACACCATCCACAAAAGTTTAGATGAAGAAACAAGAGGAAAATGGATGAAAACCTGGAAAGATCTTCCAGGGCTAAGGCAATCCAAAGTGATGCTGGGATCTTTTAACCAGAAGAGAACTAAAGCTTGCCTGAAACTAAGCAGAAACAAGCTCAGAATTCTGACAGGAGCCCGGACGGGACACTGCAGACTTAGGAAACATCTCAAGGCCCTAGGCCTAGAGGAGGATAATGGATGCAGATTCTGTGGCTCAGCAGAGGAAACCCCCATACATCTGTTCAAAGACTGCGGAGCATTACTCCGCAAGAGACAGATGTACCTTGGGGCTCACTGCTTGAACGCAGAGGATCTGCAGGCCTTGAATCCCACCCAGATCCTGAGATTCCTAAAGGAATCAGGATTAGAGGGCCCTTCTCTCATTTCATTTGCTGAATAGTGGACAGTTTACCCGATCTTCCTTTAGTATAATCTGGTTCCAGTGCAGATCTCGGTCGCATGGAAATAGTATCTCCGCTTGATTTAGCCTTTCTTTATCCAGCAGCTCTATTTTAGGACGCAAGTTTAGTTTTTTCCGTACTATTTTATAGCCCAGACCCCACATATCGTTGTCAACTTCTGCGTATACATGTTTCCTTGTATTTTCTTTCACTGCCTTAATTGCGTTTCTGTATTCTTCTCTTCCTTTAGAGTATTCCTCTCTAAGTTCTTGTTTCTCTTCAGTTGTTTTATTTTTCTTAGCGGTTGCTCTGGCTCTTCTTTCTTTCCGACATAACCTCCTTCGTTCCGCCACTTCTCTCGTCCACCAATACGCAGGTGCTCGTCTGATTCTTCCGCCATTTCTTCGAACTACTTTATCGCTTGTTATACATTTAGGTCTTACATTCGCTTGGTTCAGCCCCTATATTAGGGTCACTTATATTTTCTTTGAATTTTGTAGAGAAAGCTGCAATCGGTTCTGCTTTTACCTTTATGTTTGTTAGCCAATTGATTTATTGTGCTGCATACGTTTGTTTATCTATCTAATCCTTTCCGTGATGTCTTATCCAATCTTATCTATCTAGTTTTGTTCGTCTAGTCTTGTCTGTGTAGTCTGTATAGTGCAGTCCGTCTGGCCTTTTTTATCTTTCCTGTTCTAATCTAGGAATTGTTGTTTAAATAAACGAATTCTCAACTAAATATAGTACGTGTAGTTAAGTTTAGTAGGACTACATTAAAATTCAGCATTAGTTATTTTTTATGGTTTTCACCCCTAATCGAAAAAAACATTGTCCCTCATTTAATGGACAATTTTATTGAAATCAATCTATCATCGGTAACCAACCACACCCCAATTACCCCATTTTTGTCCGGTTTCGGCCAAAAATCCAGTTACAGTTGCATAATATACGAAGGGGATGCAGCTAGGGGGTGAGATTTTGTACACGTGGTCGACCAATTTCCATTTATTCGCAAAGATTTTGCGACTTTTTTCCATTATTATGTAATTTTTCGACATTATGTAGTTTTTTTTTGCTATTACTATGTATTTTTTATGATGTAGTAGCTCTATAAAACATATTTCTCTTTATTGAGTTTGTATAAAAGGGATGAAGCTGTTTTTTGCAGGACACAAAATGACTTTTGATAGAGAAAATTGAACAATGTAAAAACTAGGACTATTACAATTATTCCCTTACATTACCCCCATAAATCGAATACACGGAAATTCCAAGTTTTCTCTGAATCTCAAATAAAACTATAAGATATCGCGTACTAAATACGATTAAGTTAACAATATCAGAAATTATAGACTAGACAAATAAGATTCTTCTTCTTCTCACGCCGTGCCGTCTCCTTGCGAAGGTTGGCGATCCAATTGGCCATTATCGTACTTGACATGGATGCTCGGAAGACATCAGTGGTCTTACAGTTGCAGCATCTGTGTCGGTCTTTCAGCCTTAATCCGCGGCTGTTTTAATATATTTGTCCAAGTTATAAGTCTTTTCCTTTGGTAGCTTCAGTCTGTCTGTCTGACAAATAAGATTCTTCTTCTTCTCACGCCCTGCCGTCTCCTTGCGAAGGTTGGCGAACCAATTGGCCATTATCGTTCTTGACATGGATGCTCGGAAGACATCAGTGGTCTTACAGTTGCAGCATCTGTGTCGGTCTTTCAGCCTTAATCCGCGGCTCTTTTAATATATTTGTCCAAGTTATAAGTCTTTTCCTTTGGTAGCTTCAGTCTGTCTGTCTGACAAATAAGATTCTTTTTCTTCTCACGCCGTGTCGTCTCCTTGCGAAGGTTGGCGATCCAATTGGCCATTGTCGTTCTTGACATGGATGCTCGGAAGACATCAGTGGTCTTACAGTTGCAGCATCTGTGTCGGTCTTTCAGCCTTAATCCGCGGCTGTTTTACTATATTTGTCCAAGTTATAAGTCTTTTCCTTTGGTAGCTTCAGTCTGTCTGTCTGACAAATAAGATTCTTCTTCTTCTCACGCCGTGCCGTCTTCTTGCGAAGGTTGGCGATCCAATTGGCCATTGTCGTTCTTGACATGGATGCTCGGAAGACATCAGTGGTCTTACAGTTGCAGCATCTGTGTCGGTCTTTCAGCCTTAATCCGCGGCTGTTTTAATATATTTGTCCAAGTTATAAGTCTTTTCCTTTGGTAGCTTCAGTCTGTCTGTCTGACAAATAAGATTCTTCTTCTTCTCACGCCGTGCCGTCTTCTTGCGAAGGTTGGCGATCCAATTGGCCATTGTCGTTCTTGACATGGATGCTCGGAAGACATCAGTGGTCTTACAGTTGCAGCATCTGTGTCGGTCTTTCAGCCTTAATCCGCGGCTGTTTTACTCTATTTGTCCAAGTTATAAGTCTTCTCCTTTGGTAGCTTCAGTCTGTCTGTCGGACAAATAAGATTCTTCTTCTTCTCACGCCGTGCCGTCTTCTTGCGAAGGTTGGCGATCCAATTGGCCATTGTCGTTCTTGACATGGATGCTCGGAAGACATCAGTGGTCTTACAGTTGCAGCATCTGTGTCGGTCTTTCAGCCTTAATCCGCGGCTGTTTTACTCTATTTGTCCAAGTTATAAGTCTTCTCCTTTGGTAGCTTCAGTCTGTCTGTCGGACAAATAAGATTCTTCTTCTTCTCACGCCGTGCCGTCTTCTTGCGAAGGTTGGCGATCCAATTGGCCATTGTCGTTCTTGACATGGATGCTCGGAAGACATCAGTGGTCTTACAGTTGCAGCATCTGTGTCGGTCTTTCATCCTTAATCCGCGGCTGTTTTAATATATTTGTCCAAGTTATAATAAGTCTTTTCCTTTGGTCGCTTCAGTCTGTCTGTCTGACAAATAAGATTCTACTTCTTCTCACGCCGTGCCGTCTCCTTGAGAAGGTTGCCGATCCAATTGGCCATTATCGTTCTTGACATGGATGCTCGGAAGACATCAGTGGTCTTACAGTTGCAGCATCTGCGTCGGTCTTTCATCCTTAATCCGCGGCTGTTTTAATATATTTGTCCAAGTTATAAGTCTTTTCCTTTGGTAGCTTCAGTCTGCCTGTCTGACAAATAAGATTCTTCTTCTTCTCACGCCGTGCCGTCTCCTTGCGAAGGTTGGCGATCCAATTGGCCATTGTCGTTCTTGACGTGGATGCTCGGAAGACATCAGTGGTCTTACAGTTGCAGCATCTGTGTCTGACAAATTAAGCCTTAATCCGCGGCTGTTTTACTATATTAGTCCAAGTTATAAGTCTTTTCCTTTGGTAGCTTCAGTCTGTCTGTCTGACAAATAAGATTCTTCTTCTTCTCACGCGGTGCCGTCTCCTTGAAAAGGTTGGCGATCCAATTGGCCATTATCGTTCTTGACATGGATGCTCGGAAGACATCAGTGGTCTTACAGTTGCAGCATCTGTGTCTGACAAATTAAGCCTTAATCCGCGGCTGTTTTACTATATTAGTCCAAGTTATAAGTCTTTTCCTTTGGTAGCTTCAGTCTGCCTGACTGACAAATAAGATTCTTCTTCTTCTCACGCCGTGCCGTCTCCTTGCGAAGGTTGGCGATCCAATTGGCCATTGTCGTTCTTGACATGGATGCTCGGAAGACATCAGTGGTCTTACAGTTGCAGCATCTGTGTCGGTCTTTCAGCCTTAATCCGCGGCTGTTTTACTATATTTGTCCAAGTTATAAGTCTTTTCCTTTGGTAGCTTCAGTCTGTCTGTCTGACAAATAAGATTCTTCTTCTTCTCACGCCGTGCCGTCTTCTTGCGAAGGTTGGCGATCCAATTGGCCATTATCGTTCTTGACATGGATGCTCGGAAGACATCAGTGGTCTTACAGTTGCAGCATCTGTGTCGGTCTTTCAGCCTTAATCCGCGACTGTTTTACTATATTTGTCCAAGTTATAAGTCTTTTCCTTTGGTAGCTTCAGCCTGTCTGTCTGACAAATAAGATTCTTCTTCTTCTCACGCCGTGCCGTCTCCTTGCGAAGGTTGGCGATCCAATTGGCCATTATCGTTCTTGACATGGATGCTCGAAAGACATTAGTGGTCTTACAGTTGCAGCATCTGTGTCGGTCTTTCAGCCCTAATCCGCGGCTGTTTTACTATATTTGTCCAAGTTATAAGTCTTTTCCTTTCGTAGCTTCAGTCTGTCTGTCTGACAAATAGGATTCTTGTTCTTCTCACGCGATGCCGTCTCCTTGAGAAGGTTGGCGATCCAATTGGCCATTATCGTTCTTGACATGGAACCTCGGAAGACATCAGTGGTCTTACAGTTGCAGCATCTGTGTCGGTCTTTCAGCCTTAATCCGCGGCTGTTTTAATATATTTGTTCAAGGTATAAGTCTATTCCTTTCGTAGCTTTGTCCATTCGTTCATCCACCTTGGAATAGACTTCTTGTGAAAAAACTGTTTTCGTGGGCGAACAACTTCCCCCATTTTCACTGAACTTCACTCCAACTCTCCTATGATTTAAAACAACAAAAAAGGAAAATACATTTGAACAATTTTTCTTTCATGTTTTTGTTTAGTTTTAAGGTTATACACAGACCACGCTCGTCTGTCACTCTGCGGAAGAGAGAGCACGCATTATAGAAATATACACTGACAGAAAGAGAAAAAGGGCAGAGCGCGCGGTATAGAAATATACACTGATAGAAAGAGAAAGGCGCGTAACGGATAGCGCAGAGGACAGCGTCTGGGACAGCGTACGTAACGTAACGTTTTCTGCCGAATCGCTCCTACCGAGACCTCTCTAAAGGAACTTTGTTCCAAAAACCCAGATACAGGTACCCGTAGGAACTCAATTGAGGGCACCTGGGCTGCAATTAAAAGAACATTGCCCCTAAGAATCAATTTGATAGTTATCTTAGCGAATATATGTGGAGAAGGAAACACAAACTGAAGGACCTGACGGACGTTTTTATCGAATCGATTAAGATAATATATAAACCTCAAGTTGTTCACCCACGAAAACAGTTTTTTCACAAGAATTCTATTCCAAGGTGGATGAACGAATGGACAAAGCAAGACGAATGGACAAAGCGAATGGACACTGAAGATAATCTAACAGGGGTTCCGGTGTGATTAGTTGACTTCTTACGAGCCACTTGTCTGTCCAGCTCTCTGCTGCCAACTACGTCCAGAGAAAAAAAAAGTATTGTAAAACCAATTTTATAATTTTTGTCTGACCTAGACTATTTTGTTCTTGACTTTTGTCCGGTTGTAATTTAACCGGTTGTAATTTGTCCTGGTGTAACTAGAATCTTTTTAATAAACCAAACCAAGTGTTTCGGACAAGATAAAATCAAGACACAACGAGAACTGTCACCGCATTTTTGTCCGCATTTTGTTTCCGTGAGTAAGCGTTGTATGTTGACAAATCGTCAGTTGTTTGTAAATTTCGTGTTGAAAATCTAGAAAATACCAAGTCAAAATTTCCCGTGTCTGTCAACGATTCAAAACTAATCGCTTGAAAAAGAAATCAAATTGCGCGTCGTTATCGTCGAAATTCCCGGAGAGAGGAGAGACTCCGCTGGAGACTGTTTGAGACTGTTCGTTCCTTACAATGATGATGCGATGACGGTGGACCGTCGACGATGAATTGCTGTGCCCGCTGCAACCGAGAGGTGTATTTTGCTGAAAGGAGATTGGCACTTGGAAAAGTCTGGCATACTTTCTGTTTCAGCTGCTGTAAGTCACATTCATTTTATAGATTCTTTCATTAGAATCACACAATATACATATAGTAATATACAAATTTTGGCAAGTTAAAAAACGACTTACACAAAAAATATGATATTGTTTATATTTTTATACAAATAAAAAATCGCTTGTCACATCTGACAGTTGCATTGAAAGGTGCAAAATCAAAACAAATCCATAGAGCTCTATCATTTTCTGTTTAAGCTTAAGGTTTTCCTTGCAGAAATGAAAGTGTGGTAACTGGTCGGGCATGAAACGAGGAACCCAAAATAAAATTATAATTAAAATTATATAGCAATGCGCTATGAAGAAGGCTCCTACTAGTACTATTACTAATTCTTGATCTACATTAACTCATTATATAACAGTTTGTAGATAATTTAATCTAGTTTCATAAATTGTTAATCTTCTTGGACTAAGTTTAATATCAACTGAAATATTAAGAAAAATGTATGTCACCTTAGAAATTAGATCAAAGTTTGACTGTATAATACTATAACTAATTCTATATCTAACTGGACTTAATAGATATTAAACTATAGATAATTTAGTCTAGTTTTATTCACTGCTAGTCTTCCAGGATTAGATTTAGTATTAACTGAATTATTAACGAAAATGTGAGATGCTAGGCAGAATACATTACATATGAAGTTCAAATTGGTCTGCCAAGTACTACCATTAATAATAAGTCTATATGGACTTGTTATATATCAATTTATAGACAATCTAGTCTACTTTTATTTGCTGCTAGTCTTCTAGGAATAGATATAGTATTAACTGAATTATTAACGAAAATGTGAGAAGCTAGGCAGAATACATTACATATAAAGTTCAAAATTGGTCTACTAAGTACTACCATTAATAATAAGTCTATATGGACTTGTTATATATCAATTTATAGATAATTTAGTCTACTTTTATCCGCTACTAGTCTTATAGGAATAGATTCTGTATTAACTGAATTATTAACAAAAATATGAGATGCTAGACAGAATACATTACATATGAAGTTTAAAATTTGTCTGCTAAGTACTACCATTAATAATAAGTCTATATGGACTTCTTATATATCAATTTATAAATAATTTAGTCTACTTTTATTCGCTACTAGTCTACTAGGAATAGATGCAATATTAACTGAATTATGAACGAAAATGTGAAATGCTAGGTTGACGAGATAACATTTTTTGATCTAGATTTGACTGCTATACACTACCATTAATATTAAGTCTATATGAACTTGTTATATATCAATTTACAGAAAATTTAGTCTACTTTTATTCGCTGCTAGTTTCCTTGGAATAGATTTAGTATTAACTGAATTATTAATGAAAATGTCAGAAGCTAGGCAGAATAAATTACATATTAAGTTCAAAATTGGTCTGCTAAGTACTACCATTAATAATAAGTCTATATGGACTTGTTATTTATCAATTTATAGATAATTTAGACTACTTTTATTCGCTGCTAGTCTTCTAGGAATAGATTTAGTATTAACTGAATTATGAACGAAAATGTGAGATGCTAGGCAGAATACATTACATATGAAGTTGAAAATTGGTCTGCTAAGTACTACCATTAATAATAAGTCTATATGGACTTGTTATATATAAATTTATAGATAATCTAGTCTACTTTTATTCGCTGCTAGTCTTCTAGGAATAGATTTAGTATTAACTGAATTATTAACGAAAATGTGAGAAGCTAGGCAGAATACATTACATATGAAGTTCAAAATTTGTCTGATAAGTACTACCATTAATAATAAGTCTCTATGGACTTGTTATATATCAATTTATAGATAATTTAGTCTACTTTTATTCGCTGCTAGTCTTCTAGGAATAGATTTAGTATTAACTGAATTATGAACAAAAATGTGAGATGCTAGGCAGAATACATTACATATAAAGTACGAAATTGGTCTACTAAGTACTACCATTAACAATAAGTCTATATGGACTTGTTATATATCAATTTATAGATAATTTAGTCTACTTTTATTCGCTGCTAGTCTTCTAGGAATAGATTTAGTATTAACTGAATTATGAACAAAAATGTGAGATGCTAGGCAGAATACATTACATATAAAGTACGAAATTGGTCTGCTAAGTACTACCATTAACAATAAGTCTATTTGGACTTGTTATATATCAATTTATAGATAATTTAGTCTACTTTTATTCGCTGCTAGTTTCCTTGGAATAGATTTAGTATTAACTGAATTATTAACGAAAATGTCAGAAGCTAGGCAGAATAAATTACATATAAAGTTCAAAATTGGTCTGCTAAGTACTACCATTAATAATAAGTCTATATGGACTTGTTATTTATCAATTTATAGATAATTTAGACTACTTTTATTCGCTGCTAGTCTTCTAGGAATAGATTTAGTATTAACTGAATTATTAACGAAAATGTGAGATGCCAGGCAGAATATATTACATATGAAGTTCAAAATTTGTCTGCTAAGTACTACCATTAATAATAAGTCTATATGGACTTGTTATATATCAATTTATAGATAATCTAGTCTACTTTTATTCGCTGCTAGTCTTCTAGGAATAGATTTAGTATTAACTGAATTATGAACGAAAATGTGAGATGCTAGGTAGAATACATTACATATGAAGTTCAAAATTGGTCTGCTAAGTACTACCATTAATAATAAGTTTATATGGACTTGTTATATATCAATTTATAGATAATTTAGTCTACTTTTATTCGCTGCTAGTCTTCTAGGAATAGATTTAGTATTAACTGAATTATGAACAAAAATGTGAGATGCTAGGCAGAATACATTACATGTGAAGTTCAAAATTGGTCTGCTAAGTACTACCATTAAAAATAAGTCTAAAGATAAGTCTATAAGATAATTTAGTCTACTTTTATTCGCTGCTAGTCTTCTAGGAATAGATTTAGTATTTACTGAATTATGAACGAAAATGTGAGATGCTAGGCAGAATACATTACATATGAAGTTCAAAATTTGTCTGCTAAGTACTACCATTAATAATAAGTCTATATGGACTTGTTATATATCAATTTATGGATAATTTAGTCTACTTTTATTCGCTGTTAGTCTTCTAGGAATAGATTTAGTATTAACTGAATTATTAACGAAAATGTGAGAAGCTAGGCAGAATACATTACATATAAAGTTCAAAATTGGTCTGCTAAGTACTACCATTAATATTAAGTCTATATGGACTTGTTATATATCAATTTATAGATAATTTAGTCTACTTTTATTCGCTGCTAGTCTTCTAGGAATAGATTTAGTATTAACTGAATTATGAACGAAAATGTGAGATGCTAGGCAGAATACATTACATATGAAGTTCAAAATTTGTCTGCTAAGTACTACCATTAATAATAAGTCTATATGGACTTGTTATATATCAATTTATAGATAATTTAGTCTACTTTTATTCGCTGCTAGTCTTCTAGGAATAGATTTAATATTAACTCAATTATTAACAAAAATGTGAGAAGCTAGGCAGAATACATTACATATGAAGTTTAAATATTATTAAACATATTGAAATGCTCTCTGACTGTGCAAGGAAAAGACGGGTAGTTTTCTATAGCCACGTTGCAATATTGCCTTCAAACCGACTAACCAACCGTGTGCTCGCCTTCTGGCAAAACAAGAAGATTCGTACCACTTGGTTGACAGAAACTGAGAAAGATATTAAAGAACTGAGAATAACAGGTCTCTAAAATAGACCATACCCTGAAGGAAGTCCGTAGATTTCAGGACCACAAGGAAAGGTACCCCCTGGACAGAAGAGAGAAAGGAGTTACACCGGCAGAAAATGGGCAAAAATATTGGGCAAGGATCAAAGCTCAACAGTTGAACAAGCGTGCTCCAAAATAGGCCAGTCCAATATATAACAAGAATTTCATTGACTAATCATACAAAACTAGGCAGACAAGATTAGACAGACATCGCAAGGATTTATAAAAGACTGTTCTAAATATTCTTAAATTACTGTTATTTATTATAAAGCATTGGCCAATTACTGTAAATCCACTGCACAATCACTATTTTTATTTGGACGATAACTATGTTTTCGGATGAATCAAACATTTATCTTCCTATTTTGAATAAAATTTTAAATTTTTGATTGGAATTATTATATAAATAGAAAACTATCGTTTTTTACAATTACTAGCTGTTTGGACCGTGTCTCACGAAAATTGTTCTAATTTTAAAACAGGGCTGGTCTAATCACTTACCTGTTAGTGTTGCTCGCGTCTCCGCCACGTGTGGATCGTCCTTCCGGCGCCTATTTTAAGGGAGGAAATGAGGATAATAGCCCAGTCAGCGTTGAATGTTGCAGGAATGTTGCAGCAATGTTCCAAAGGCTGCACAACATTCCGAATGTTGCAGCAACATTCCTGAACATTCCAGTGGCAACGTTGCAATGTGAATGTTGCAGCAACATTCCTGCAACATTCCAGTTGCAATATTACAATGTGAATGTTGCAGCAACATTCCTGAACAATCCAGTGGCAACATTGCAATGTGAATGTTGCAGCAACATTACTGCAACATTCCAGTTGCAATATTACAATGTGAATGTTGTGGCTACATTCCTGCAACATACCAGTTGCAACATTACAATGTGAATGTTGCAGCAACATTCCTGAACAATCCAGTGGCAACATTGCAATGTGAATGTTGAAGCAACATTCCTGCAACATACCAGTTGCAACATTACAATGTGAATGTTGCAGCAACATTCCTGAACAATCCAGTGGCAACATTGCAATGTGAATGTTGCAGCAACATTCCTGCAACATACCAGTTGCAACATTACAATGTGAATGTTGCAGGAACATTCCTGAACAATCCAGTGGCAACATTGCAATGTGAATGTTGCAGCAACATTCCTGCAACATTCCAGTTGCAACATTACAATGTGAATGTTGCAGCAACGTTCCTGAACAATCCAGTGGCAACATTGCAATGTGAATGTTGCAGCAACATTCCTGCAACATACCAGTTGCAACATTACAATGTGAATGTTGCAGCAACATTCCTGAACAATCCAGTGGCAACATTGCAATGTGAATGTTGTAGCAACATTCCTGCAACATTCCAGTTGCAATATTACAATGTGAATGTTGTAGCAACATTCCTACAACATTTCAGTAAGGCAGTGCCAATTATTTTTTTCATTATTATTATCATTTATTTTTACTGTGATTATTTTTTCTCGTCTCACTTTTTTTATTCTTATACTCAAAAATGTATTATATTTTTAGTTATTTTTCCGATCGGCGCGTGTATTTTCCGCCGATCGGAATTTGCATACACAATGCGTGTATATACTCGATGAAACGTTGCTGTATTTATCTACGCTCTCTCTTCTTTCTGTACTCCTCTCTTCCACTTTTATGTAGTGTCTTAAGGCGGGATTATGATGAACTTAACGTGACGAGATGAGACGTGATGAGAACCTAAAACGCATTGTTTTATATGCGGCCCATTACGATCGAGGAAATGTGAAGTATCCGAACTTAACGTAATGTGAAATTTACCAATGTCCAAAGTTTCAGGTCGTGTCCCCTTAATGTTTCAGCCAATCAACGCTCTTCTTGGGCGCATGCACTCGAATTCAAGAGTGGCATTTTCCATTGTGCTGTTACATTCAATTTGTTTACAGTTCGAAAAGTTGTTAATAAATTAAAAGTTAAAAAATGTCGATTAATGACGTTTTGTCAGTTGAGTGTGTGCGGGCGTATCCCCAAATATATGATAAGGGGCATGCAGGTTTCAAAAAAAAGACTGCTTTGAAGAATGTGGCCGAAACTATGAATGGTAGGTTATGTTGCATCTTTTTATTCGAAATTTACAGTTCATACTTTTCTATATCCTTTCTATCTTTATTTCAGCAACAGTGAAGGGATGTAGCTCCAGGTGGCAAATGCTTCGTGAGAGATTTGTGGAAAGAGAAGTGGATTGTTGAGCTTGATGGGATGGGTCAGGGGCAGCGGCATCGACTCGTCCATAATGGCCCTTATTGCAAATATTGCAATTCCTGAAACCCCATATTAGGAAAAGGAAGTGTATGAACGCTCCTAAACGCCCTTAGTGCGTTAAACGCGTTTAGGAGTCCCTCCTAAACGCGTTTACATAACCTACTTGTACAACAAACACATTGCCTTAAAATTTAGGTGGCAAGGTCGTTCGAATAAGAAACGATGTTTCAGCCAATTGATAATGGCGAAATTACTCTGCAGTAAGTTTATTTTTTTAAAAGTGAACATTTTTATATTTTTGCCAGATATTTTGACTTATATTTTATATTGTGCTACAATTTTACAGAGACTTGGCGGAGAGAAATGGTCAGAAAAAGATATAGAAGAGACTGGCGACATGACTTATTCAAAATCCAACAAAAGTGTGTCGAGTCAAAAAAAGGAAATGCAGAAATTTCCTCCGATGAGAATAACAATAACAGTACATGAATTTAAAAAAAAATATTAAAAGTGAAATATGTAAATAAAAGAGAAGAATAAAAGGGAATAAAACTAAAAATATAATTTTCTATTTTTCAATATTCAATATTCAATATATTCCTATAATATTCTCAATATTCCTGCAACATTCATGCAATGTTCGCAACATTCATGCAATGTTCGTAATGTTCCCGCAACGTTCCTGCAATGTTCCCGCAACGTTCCTGCAATGTTCGTAATGTTCCCGCAACGTTCGTAATGTTCCCGCAACATTCGTAATGTTCCCGCAACATTCGTAATGTTCCCGCAACGTTCCTGCAATGTTCGCAACATTCCCGCAACGTTCCTGCAATGTTCCGTGCAACGTTCCCACAACATTTCTGAACGTTGCAGAGAGGCGGACATAGGAATGTTGCAGGAATGTTTTCAATGCTCGCAACATTCATGCAATGTTCGTAATGTTCCCGCAACGTTCGTAATGTTCCCCCAACGTTCCTGCAATGTTCCCGCAACGTTCCTGCAATGTTCGTAATGTTCCCGCAACGTTCGTATTGTTCCCGCAACATTCGTAATGTTCCCGCAACATTCGTAATGTTCCCGCAACGTTCCTGCAATGTTCGCAACATTCCCGCAACGTTCCTGCAATGTTCCGTGCAACGTTCCCACAACATTTCTGAACGTTGCAGAGAGGCGGACATAGGAATGTTGTAGGAATGTTGCAGGAATGTTTTCAATGTTCGCAACATTCATGCAATGTTCGTAATGTTCCTGCAACGTTCGTAATGTTCCCGCAACGTTCCTGCAATGTTCCTGCAATGTTCGTAATGTTCCCGCAACGTTCGTAATGTTCCCGCAACATTCGTAATGTTCCCGCAACGTTCCTGCAATGTTCGCAACATTCCCGCAACGTTCCTGCAATGTTCCGTGCAACGTTCCCACAACATTTCTGAATGTTGCAGAGAGGCGGACATAGGAATGTTGTAGGAATGTTGCAGGAATGTTACAGCAATGTTTAACGTTGCGAAAGTAACATTCCTTCAACATTCAACGTTGGCTGGGAGGTGGAGAGATCCCTTAAAATTGTTGTCTTCCAGACGTTGAATGTCGCTGTAGCCCTTTGGGCTCGTGATTACACCCCTGGTTAACTTGCGCTATTAATTGCGTGCATGTGTCGGTCTAACTTGGCTTCACGCCTCAAATCCGTTCCGCTCGCTTCTCACACTCGAAGCAGACTGCCCGAATGATATAAATTCGCGAAGTAAATTGATAAATCGCGCGATTTCGACCCAGGTCGATACACCTCTCCCCTTCTGTTGATCGGTGCCGAAATCGATTCAAAATGTTAAATTAAAAATACAGATTTACTAAAATTGACGCGAGCACTAGCATTATAATAATTCCTTTTGTACAAGCATGCAATTTATTATTTTCATTGTTCAATTTCTAAAAGGGCCAATCACTGTACTGTTGACCCCTAGTGATTGAAAACAAATCCAAAATTCCTAAATTACGCCAAGAGAAATTATTTTGGTATTTCCAAAGCTAAGCTTGGCTCAGTTTTGGAAAAACTTGGCTGGCGCGTAGGCGCCCCCGCCGCCACAGGCGGTGGAGTAGCGCGGCAGAAAAAGTCGTGTAACTTTGCGGCGCCGGCGGCGCAAAACGGGATTGTACATTTTTCCGGTGTAGAACCGAGAGCTCCGTCGAGCGGTGTCGTTTGCGCGACTCGAATCCCCCAGGTTCGGACGCACCAGACCGAGACATAAAATCACGTATTTTTCACCTTCGAGGCGCATTTTCCGCCAAATCTCGAAAATTCTTCCCGGACGCTTTAGCCGCCTCCGCGCCACGTTTGTAGAGCCCTCGCTCGCCGTCCTGCGACGTCCCGTTCACCTGGTGCAAGAGAAAATGAAACTTTTTATTTTGCAAATTTCGCCATCACTTCGAAGGACGCCCCGCACTTATTTGACGGGTTCCAGGTGGCAGGCCGGGTTCGTTCTCTTCAAAACACTTGCCCGCAGCCATTCCGGCAAGAATTTTTCAACTGCGATCACTTTTGCAGAATCTGCGGCAGTTTGAAGAGAAAAATGCTAAGAAAGTGCGAAAAACCAGAGGCGTTTTGCGGTGGTACATAGAACGTCCGAACCGATTGACGGATCGGAACGGGACCGGTGCCGTTCGATCGGGCATAGAAAAAATTATCAAAAACTGCGTGGAAGTAATGAAAGGGAAGGACCACACGAAATTACCTTTAGAACATCAATAAAAAACCTTTAATGTAAAAATTAATGTAAATCGTAAATGATTTATTCCTAGTATTCTTCGACTTCTTCTCTAGCTTCTAACTTCTTCTAATATAGATTAAGTACATGCTACTGATGTAGATCTTAGATTTTATTCAGATTGTAGACTAGCCCTGTCTGTTAACTTTTATCTGTCTGTTTACTCTAGAGATGTGTATCTTGTATTATCCTATTTTGAACTTTTGGATTCTAAAAGAGTTTGATTGCATATAACTGCCAAAACTGATTTAACCTCTTCACATACAAAGACGTCATGTATATCTGATAAGATCACATGTATATGGACACGTCAACGCGCATTTTATTGCGGGGAAAAATATCAAAGGGTTAACAACTTTAAAATGTGCCTTTTGAGTAACAACCTTAAAACTCTTGGATAAAATCAAAATTACTACAAGTATTCTTTGTTCTTCTAGCAAAATGCAAAAGACAATTGGACGAGAAAACATATTACGACTGCAAAGGCGAAATTTACTGCCGCGACTGCATTGTAATCCCCCAAGAAAAAAACATTTTCCTAAAACATTCCTTTCTTTCGAAATTTCCAGATAAATGCAGAAAACTATTGGACGCATGCTCGATAAATACGTTCGAAGGTGAACTCTATTGTCAGGCTTGCTGCTTAGCCGTAAGCAACCCGAATTCTGATATCCCGATTGGCACCGACTGTTGCCCCCAACAAAGCACTAATTGTCCCCAACAACGATCCACCTGTCCGCGACGATCCACCTGTCCACCTTGCCAACAACAACAACGTCAACCACAACAGCAACAACAACAACGAAGCTGTTGTTGCAAACCCAATCGGCAACGCTGTTGCGGAGCGGCCCCAAAAAATAAAGCAAAATCCTGTTGTCAATCCCAATCCCAACCACCTCCTTCCAATAACAGTTGTTGCCCGGCAAATCGACAAAATTCTTCAAACGGCAGCTGCAAGCCTTGCGACCCTTGCAGTCCACCGGGCAAAGTTTGTTGTCGACCGATCGAATTGCCGCCTTGCTGTGATCCTTGCTGCAATCCAATACCTTGTAAACCCTGCACCGATCCTTGCTGCAGTTGCTGCAGGAAACCTCCACCAATCTGCGTTACGCCTACAGAACACTTCTCACTAAGGCCTGCTCCTCCAAGGAAAGTTTGCCTCAAATTTGAAAATCCTTGTTTGGTAAGAAATACAAATAGGCCATAAAACCAGGAAATTATAATAAAAGAGTAGACAGACAGATTATCCTTCTCTAACCTTACTTTGTCTTTTGTCCCAGTAAATTTATCAGGAGAATATGAAGTATTGTCTGTCTCCTCTTTCACATATTCTATTATATTATTGTGACAACTAATGGAACACGTTATTGTTTGTAGAACGATTGTGAACCACCTACAGCTCTTTGTAGAGTTTGTGGCGGTTGTAACTGCTAGATGTGTAGAGATAAAGTGCAGTGCCAGCAGCCATCGGGAGGTTGCCCTCAAAGGCCAGGATCAGCCTGCGCCGCTCCTACACCACGAGAAACCAACAACTATTACAGTAGAAATCACAACAAAATAACTCCACAAGAGTACGTCAAAAACAAAAATAATCTTCATCATCGTCACTATTTCTTTGTTATCGTTTAGTTGTAAAGGATCTTGTTATTGCCCGGAAGGTTGCTGTTGTCCTCATCGAGGATTGAACGGACGTTTCGCGCCCCCAACGTCTTGCGATCAAAACGCTATCATGGAATGCTGCCCGACGCAGGACGATTGCTGCTGCTGTCGACCCAAGTCTAAGAAAAAGTGTTCCCAACAACAACAACAGCCGAAATGTTGTGGGAAGTCCAGAGGTTATCCCGAGCCAAATGACAGCTGCAAACCATGTTGTAAACCATTTATGCCACCATGTAGAAAGTACGAAAATATTAGCTTTAACCTTGTACTTGTTAAAACATGTTGTTTTATTTTAGGCCAGTTTGTTATCCGCCAATGAATTGTTGTGAGCAGGAAGGATGCGGATCGGATCAACCGAAGGAAAGGATTTGCTATTATCCCAGTCCTTTGCCATGTCAGCCAAAATACTGTACATGTGGGTCCCCAAATCCTTGTGATTGCGATCTCAATGTTAAGAAAAGGCAAGCGATTTGTGATATGGCCGCCTGTTGTAGGCGATGTGGCCGAAAGGTAACGAAATTCGTTGGAGGTAAAATTAATGTTTTATTAAGATTTATAAATGTACCCAGGTTTACGCTGCTGAGAAGATTATGGCATCTGGTGGAGCTTTCCACAGTTCTTGCTTCTCCTGTTACTGTTGTCACAAACCATTGGAAGTGACAAACGTCTATGAGAATCAAGGAGAAATATATTGCAAACGTAAGCACATGAATCTGTTCAATAAGGAATATGCAAGTGATTTGGATTTACTTGATATTTTTATCCCCGGTGCTTTATGCTCTTGACATTACACCTATACCATTATTTTCGCATTTAATGCCATAAAACTTCAAAAAATCCTAAATATGCGAGCGAAATTCAAATTTGCGAAACGCATCACATTTATCGACGTCGATGTAGGTAGGGTGGACTACTATACACATCGATTGGGACTTTGTCAAACACTTTATCTAGTGTACTTATAATAGTGTTTTTTCATTCCGGTACTATAAAATATCTATAAAACTGTTTTTTTAGCTTTTTCCATTATCGAAATGGCCAATTCAAACTGAAAATCCTTAATTGTCTATGCAAATAGGCTATGCAACACTGAATGTCATACCACTTGACGTCATCCAAAGCGCGCGAAAATGGGACCGTTCAAACAGGTCAAATTTAGTCGGTATTTTATATATCATTTTAAAAATTAATTGAAACACATTCAACAGTGTTTATATTTTTTACTGTGTTAAGACGAAGTAAAAAGTGAATTGAGCATTAAGCAAAAAAAAAAACCGGCCAAGTGCGAGTTGTGACTCGCGCACCGAGGGTTCCGTACAAACTTGTAAGTAAGGTATTTTTTTTTTTGTGGTGGACGTAGCAAGCACATTCAGTTAACTTGACAAGTGGCCCTCCTGAAATCACGACCATCTTAGTACCGCTGCAAGCATAACCTCAAGATGTCGCTGTCGTACGATAGAATTCTACCCTATATTTTATTACCATACATCCACCATTTACTATGAGTGTTTAGGGGTTCTGGAACTTCACTATTTGTTTTTACTGCTCAATTTTTACCTATATACCTTGTATAAAGGTAAACAGGGTATTTTTTTTAAATAACGCGAATATTTCTAAACTTATAAAAAGAAAACTTTATTTTAGTATTACACTTATTCACTAACTTATATTAAGATCTAACTATTTCTAGATCTAATAGATTTATTTCGATACTCTTAACATTCAGTTGTTCAATTGACTGCTTTTGGGCAATTGACTACCAAAAAATATAGGGCGTACGTGATTTAAGTATATGTCGATTATAAAGAAAAATTAGACGAAATATAATATATACAGGATGTTTCGGGACTTGAGTATGTCGCATGTCGGTTATAAACAAGCAAAATTTAGACATAATATATACCCTGTATATATTATGTATATAGAGCGTACGTGATGAAATGCATAACGAATATAAACAAAGAAAATTCAGAATAAACAGCTTGGTGCCAACACATACTTTTTAACCTTCGGACCTAACCGAGGAGGACCTAACTGTATGCAACCCATATGCTTCTGGAGCCTGACAATACCACGCAACAATGTATTTTCATAAGTTTCTAATAGTAAATTCGCATATTTCTTGTAATTAAACTACATATTTACGGTTTTCACATTTTTCCCTTTACATGTGTTGTAAGATACCGCTTCTTGCCCAATTTCATGATTCTAGGTCAACGGGAAGTACCCATGATTCCCTTGTGAAATCGCAAAATATGCGACATAAACGGTCATATCTTTTGATCGCGTTGACTTACAAGTTTGAATTTTTCACAGCTGAAAGAGACCACAGACCCGAGTATTTGATACAAATTTCAACTTGTTACCTCTACGCGTTCCTGAGAAAAATGGTCTTGACAGACAGACAGACAGACAGACAGACAGACGGGCAACAAAGTGATCCTATAAGGGTTCTGTTTTCAGTACGGAACCCTAAAAACAAGAAGGAAATTTAAACTTTGTAGAAAAAAGCCTTTGTGAAAAAAGTGAAAACGGAAAAAAGTAGTTCTTAAACTCCCTACTCTTTTCCAAGTTATGCCACTGACCTGATGACCCACGAGCTAGTACGAAAAATATAATGAACAAAATTTGACCCACTACAGAAGATAAGCTAGTAGAGTTCTAGCGCAAAATCCCATAAGGATTTACATAGTGGTCTGCACTCACATTTCTGACCTCTGGCCGGGGGGGAAATCAAATCTGGTTATCAGCTTTAACCCTTTCGTCCCGATCGGAACACATATGTACCACCGAGATTTGAAAATTCTTAAATGTAAAATTGACTCTTGTAAAATTATTTTTCACACCTAGTGGTACACATATGTACCAGATAAAAACCTGCTGGTACATATGGTTACCATATGCTACCCCTTCCCCCCGCGATAAAAATATTTTTTTAACGGTGGAAATCAATCATTTTATAGCCAAGAGTTTTCTTGTTCTCAGATTATTATTTATATTCAGGGACGAAAGGGTTAATCAGCTTTTAATCAGCATTTCATCAGCTTTAATCAGCTTTAACCCTTTCGCTGCTATGGACTGCTATAGCAGTTAAATTGATTTGACGCCTAGGTGCTGTGGACTGTTATAGTAGTCTAATTGATTTGGCAATCAGATGCTATGGACTGCTATAGCAGTCTACAGACTTCATGAATTAATTCTGGCTTTTTAAACCATAACAAAGAGATTAATAAACATATACACGCTCATTGGAGCGTTGCGTTGCCCTGGGTGGAAGATTTGGGACTCACCCCTGCACCTAGGGTCTTATCGCTGGAAAGATGAATATTTCACAAAATTCAAAAAAAAAATATTGATAACTATGGGCTATCCGCATATATATTATTATTGTTTATTATTACAGTATGGGCTATCCGCATTATATATTAATTTTTTTAATTTTTTTATGTCTAGTCTTGTCTAATCTATTCTAATCTTGTCTAGTCTTGTCTAATCTTGTCTAGTTTTGTCTAGTCTTATCCAGTCTTGTCCAGTCTTGTCCAGTCTTGTCTAGTCCTGTCTAGTATTGTCTCTTTCTTGTCTTTATCTACTCTTGTCTTGTCTATGTAACCTACTAAATTAAAATGTAGTTAATTTTATGAGTTCTCTACAATGCTAACTGAATTGGACTATATAGATTGTGCTTATATATTAGATTGTGCTTTCCATGGTCTATTTAATTTTTATAAGTTACTAGTCTACTTCAAGTACAAAGTTGAAGTTGTTGCAACTTAAAGTTGTCGCAATACGAAGCCGTAACATGAAGTAATCGCAACATGAAGTTGTCGCAACATGAAAATGTTTCAACATGAAGTTGTCGCAACATGAAGTTGTTTCAACGTGAATTTGAAGATCAAATGTGGATTCGAGGTGAAAAAATTTACCTTCTCGTAGTTGAAACTATATATTATAGTTTTTGTTTCGAATAGAGATTTTGGTTATTAGTAAATTTGCCAATTTTGCAAATTATTTTGACATTTTCATACAATTTGGACATAAAACCAATGAATTTTGCAAAGTTTGTCCACTCAAATCACCAACAAACACAAAATTTGCTTCGAATAGCGATTTTGCTTTTTGAAAATTTGACAATTTTTGTCGCTTCCGTTAAATTTTTACACAAAATAAAAGAATTTTGCAGGGTTTATCCATTGAAATTAACAAAAAAAAAACAAATTTTGTTTCGTATAAAGATTTTGGTTTTTGAAAATATGGCAATATATGCCAATTATTTAGACATTTTTGTAGAATTTTGACATAAAACAAAAGTTTTTTCACTCAAATCAACGAAAAGAACAAAATTTGCTTAGAATAGACATTTTGGTTTTTGAAAATTTGGAAATTTTTGCAAATTATTTTGACGTTTTCATCCAATTTTGACACAAAACAATTGCCAATTATTTTGACATTTTCGTCCAATTTTGACATTAAAAAAATGAAATTTACAAAGTTTGACCACTCAAATCAACAAAAAAACAAAATTTGCTTCAAATAGAGATTTGGTGCCAACACATACTTTTTAACCTTCGGACCTAACCGAGGAGGACCTAACTGTATGCAACCCATATGCTTCTGCAGCCTGACAATACCACTACGACAACATACACACGCAATACTATAATGACAATACCACGCAACACATTAGTGTATTTTCATCAGTTTCTAATAGTAAATTCGCATTTTTCTTGTAATTGCACTACATATTTACGGTTTTCAGATTTTTCCCTTTACATGTGCTGTAAGACACCGCTTCTTGCCAAATCTCATGATTCCAGGTCAACGGGAAGTACCCTATAGGTTTTGATTCCCTTGTGAAATCGCAAAATATGCGACATAAACGGTCATATCTTTTGATCGCGTTGACTTACAAGTTTGATTTTTTCACAGCTGAAAGAGACCGCAGACCCGAGTATTTGATACAAATTTCAACTTGTTACCTGTACGCGTTACTGAGAAAAATGGCCTTGACAGAAAGACAGACGGACAGACAGACAGACAGACGGACAGACAGACAGACAGACGCACAACAAAGTGATCCTATAAGGTTTCCGTTTTCGGTACGGAACCCTAAAAATAATGCATATTCCCTATTGTAATTCAGAAAGCATCAAATGTAATTCAGATTAATTAGAGTAAGTGCCGAACGTGGTTCAAAAAGCACTAATTGTAATTCAGAAGAAAGCTTTAAATGTAATAATTCATCTTAAAGTCAGTTGTAATGCAGATTAACTAAATTTCTTAAATGATATTTCAGAAATCTAATCTCGATGCCAACGCTTTCTGAATTACTATTAACTAATCTGAATTACATTTGATGCTTTTTAAATTGCAATTGACTAATCTCAATTACATTTGACGCTTTCTGCATTACATCTGTACCTAGGTAGAAAAACGGCCATTTTTTTAAGAATTTCGAGTAAACCTGAGTCAGAATAATCAATTATGTTAGTAGGATGGTTGAGACAGTTAGTACGTAGTAATTCATACCTACATTCACTATGTTTTTACCACACTTAATTGTAAGTAGAGAAAGGACCAATGCCCGACTGTTGCAGCAAAAGGAACAATGTTTGCACAATAGCAGGACGTTAGCCGCTTTTCTACTTACACGTATAATAGGGAATATGCATACATTTTTATTATTTGTTTAACCCTTTATATGACTGATCACTATAACCCGGCACCAAAATTTAACACAGCTCCACGCCAGGCGACGTGGCCTGGCACTTCTATTTCAAGCCAGCGATTGATAAAATATTTAACTTAAATTTCAAAGATAAAAACAGAAAACTATATATTTTTGAATTTTGAAAAATTGTGGCCCTGTGAGTAGTTTATAAAGGTAGATCATTTACCGTAAAGTTTAATTATTCTCTTCCTTCTTCAACCGACGAGGAAGATTTATGTGATATTTGTAGTGTAACAACCAATAATTCAACTACTGAAAATAGTGCAGATAGCGATGATGAATTTCCACCAAGAAAAAGAAGAATTGCATCAAGTAATTTCAGTTTGGGAAGTGAAGAAGAAATTGATAATGTACCTTCTACGGCAAATATGTGGGCTTTTTGCACTGGGGCGCAACCCGTTTTCAATTTCAACTCAAAGAACTTGAAGGACTAAAGCCTAATATAGCTTGAAACTGATCGTCAAACGTCGAAATTTGAGTCCTGATATGTGTAGAAATTTCTGTGAATAACAAGTTGTATAATATAAGTGTGGTAAAAACATAGTGAATTTTTCAATTCAATGCAATATAGCTAATATTATATCTACGTGGTCTGTTAGAAAAGTATCCGACTTTATTTTGAAAACCTGATGGATTTGAATAAAGCGCGCTTACATGAGCCGACCTTGAACCTTTGTGCGCATGCGTGGATTTTTTCCCGCATGTATGTTCATCATATGTTCATCATATCCCTACTTTTCTTCAATTTTAAAATATGACAGATTAGAGTTTCCGCTTAGAATCAAAGACATTCCTAAATTTGAACAGATGAATAATATTAGTATTAACGTTTATAGCTTGGAGTTTAATTTTAAATCTAAACAACATGACGTAGTAGGACCAATTTACCATACGACTAGGGAAAAGAAAGAATGCGACTAGGGAAAGACATGTAAATTTATTATATTTGGAAGAAGGGGTTAAAGGTCATTATGTTTATATTAAAAATATTTCACGGCTTGTAAGAAGTCAAATCTCGGAAGATTGTATAAAAAAATATTTATGTGACGGCTGTTTAACCTTTTTTCAAATGAATTCGCGTTTAATCAATATTAATTGAATGGCTGCAGCAAAATTTACACTATTATGCCGACGAAAGACCTTGTAAAACATAAGAGAGGTGATATGATGCCGGGGAATATATATTAAAATTTCAAAATTTCGATAGAAAAATGCGTATACCCTTTGTTGTATAAGCAGATTTTGAATCAATTTTAAAACCTGTTGATACATGCTCACCGAACCCTGACAATAGCTATACTAATCAGACACATATCCATGTACCATACAGTTTCGCCTATAATATAAAATATTCATTCGATGACTCATTGAGTAAATTTTTCACTTATTCCGGGGAAGATTGCCCGAAATTGTTTTGTCAGAACCTCTATGCATATGTTAAGGAATTATACAGGGAACATTTAAGCGTTATACTTCCGATGATTAAATTAACTGCAGATGAGCAAAATTCCTACGATACGGCCACTTCTTGTCACATATGTAATTAATTATTATGTAATTAATTATTAAGTAACAGACAAAGTCGCCGATCACGATCATTTAACGGGTAAATTTCGGGGAGCCGCCCACTCAAATTGTAATTTGAATTATAAAATACCTAAAATGATCCCGGTATTTTTCCATAACATGTCGAATTATGATGTTCATTTATTTATTAAAGAATTTGGATCTGACGAGGAAAAAATTGATATCATCCCCCAAAATAAGGAAAAATATATATCCATCACCAAAAATCTACCTGTTGGTAGAATTACTACAAGTTAATTGTAACATTTTTATTATCATTTACTTACAATAATATTTAAATGTAAAGATATGTAATTATTTTTCTTTTTTTTTCTTCAGTGCCGTACTAATCATAAATTACATAGAATTAAAATTAGTTTAAGATATTTGTATTTCGGAATTTTATAAATTAAAATTTAGTTTTTATAAGTAAATTTTTTTCGCGGATAGAAAAAATTGTCTGCGGACCAGTAAAATTTCTCCGCGGACCACTGGTGGTCCGCCGGACCAGCGGTTGAGAATAGCTGCCACAGAGTATACAGAGTATAGCCGAGTATGAAATACAGAGAAATACCGAGTGAAGAAATAAAGATACGAATATTAAAAGGAAATAGAACCTACTATGCGAACAGTAAACTACTTACCAGCAAACTACTAAGTCACAAATCCAAGATAACTATATATAAGTGCCTAATACGACCGGTAGTTACTTATGGCTGTGAAACATGGACCCTCCTTAAGAAAAGTGAGGAAGAACTAAAGACATTTGAAAGAAAAATATTAAGAAAAGTATATGGTCCGATAAGGGAACAGGACGGAACATACAGGATAAGAATGAATCACGAACTAGAGTCTCTAATTGGAAACAACAACATAGTAAAACATGTAAAGGCACAGAGACTGAGGTGGATAGGCCATGTGCAAAGAATGGAAAAAGATCGAAACACCAAGCTTATCATGGAATGGAAACCCTCCAATAGCCGACCAAGAGGAAGACCACGTAAAAGATGGAAGGAAAGCGTGGAAGAAGACATAAAAGCACTAGGAGTAAGGAATTGGAAAAGAGCAGCAGAAGATCGTGGAGAATGGCATAAAATAGTAGAGGAGTCCAAAACCCATAAAGGGTTGTAGAGCCAAAGGAAGAAGAAGAAGAATAGTACCGGAATGCCAACTTCCAGATTGATGTTGTTGTTGGATAACAAACAATAACAAAGATTGTTTCTCATCTTCAAAAATGGTTAAATCTAAATTTATCCATATTAAGCAAGTTTATTGATATCTATTAACCGATAGACTTTAATGATGCCTTTGGAAATGGAAATCAATTACAATTAGTTGTTTTACTAATATTGCACCAGACTGTATGAATAGGATGGTTGCGACAGTTACTATGTGGTAATAATACTTACATTGAATTGAAAATTTCACTATGTTTTTACCACACTTACCACAAGTGTGGTAAAAACAAAACTTTGTGAAATTTTCAATTCAACGTTGCAGCAGACTAGTCAGATTGGTTAAATCTGTATAAGATTACAAGGACCTGTTCATACGAACAAAAAAGCATATGCAGAATATAATGGAAAAAAAATCAGGAAAAAAAACTTGAGGGAAAAATCATCAACTTTAGGAATTTTATGCATTCCTAGCTATTTTGATAACCTCTGGTGCCAACAACTCGAATACTGACATTACGAATGATATGTGGCAGTCGAAATCAAATCCATTGTATCGTGCAGCAATGGGTATCTTTCGCTTTTGGAGCGTAATTCGTTTTATTCGATTTTATCATGCCAATACTCGTACTCAGCGCATACAGACTGCTCCAATACGAGACATTTGGACAATGTTCAATAGTTGAGTTCAAAGTTGAAAAAAACAGAGCACCTGACAATCGACAAGCACACTGGTACAGACGGATACGAAGAAGCCGATCACCTAGCAAATAAGGGATCCAGTAGCCCCTTTATAGGTCCGGCCTTTTACGGCATGAGTGTGAACACCACCCTCAAAAGTTTAGATGAAGAAACAAGAGAAGAATGGATGAAAACCTGGAAAGAACTTCCAGGCCTAAGGAAAAAGCTTGCCTGAAATTAAGCAGAAACAAGCTTAGAATTCTGACAGGAGTCCTGACGGGACACTGCAGAATTAGGAAACATCTCAAGGCCCTAGACCAAGAGGATGAAGATTCTGTGGCTCAGCAGAGGAAACCCCCATACATCTGTTCAAAGACTGCGGAGCATTACTCCGCAAGAGACAGATGTACCTTGGGGCTCACTGCTTGAACACAGAGGAGCTGCAGGCCTTGAATCCCACCCAGATCCTGAGATTCCTAAAGGAATCAGGATTAGAGGAGGCGCTCTAAATGGGTAAGTACACCAACGTTTGGAGGAGTAGGGTGGGGTACAATAGATCGATAAAGGTCACAGTACAAGTCACCACCTAAATCTACAATCTACAATCGACGAGCAACTTTATCCATACCGGTGCCGAACTAAATTTTCTCATTGTCAGTATATTCCATCAAAGCCAATTATGGAATCAAAGTATCGTGGATATTTGATTCATATCCACTCACTGGACAGCTTTACACTCAAAAAGCGCCTGAAAAATAGCGATAAAAACGTAGGTGAGCCCAAAGAGTTTTTGGCACCGTACAAAGGATCTGGTCGAAACATTTTTCACTTTCTAAGTACTTTAATTTTACATCATACGACGGACGAAAAACGGTTGTAGATTAAAATACAACATGTGTAACAAAGGCAAAGGTAGTCTCAGAAGCAATAATCGTAGTAAAATCTACAACTGCCGTCCTTCGTATGATGTTACACACTCAAATAACTAAGTAAATAAGGTCAAATAAGGTAACTAAGAAAGTTGTTCACAACTTTCTTAGTTACCAGCTTTTAATTTATTATAAATTATATACCAAGTTACATATATTTTATTAAAAAATAATTGACGCTAATCAATATAGGCAGCCATGTGTTCAGAGTTAATGGTATTATTTCTTGTTTTAGATTGTTATGCGAAATTTTTTGGAGTAACCGGATATGGCTATGGCAGCACATTGCACTCCTCATTGTAGTCTTTCTTATTACTGTAGGCCAAGTATGATTTTTAAAAATTCTTTTTGGATTGAATAAATTATTTTTGCAAATTGGAATATTTTATTTTGCGAATAAATATTTAAGAACTTTTGCACATACTGTTAATCAGGTTTAACCAGCTTTTAATCGGCTTTAGTCATCTCCCAACAGTTTTGATGTATAAAGACTGTTTAAAGATTCGAGCTGATTTAAAGCTAATTAAAGCTGTTTAAAAGCTGATAAACCTGATTAAAAGCTTATGCAGCCTAGCCCTCATTAATAGGTTAACGGTAGTCCATCAATTGGCGACTATGAGGGAATTATAAGATTACATGTGAAGGGCTGTAAGGTATTTGCCGAAACGAAGACAAACTTCATTGTAGTGCAGTGTGAATATATGGGGCTGTTAGATCCATTGGTCATCGAGAATTAAAACTGAGGTCATTTGCTGAGAACGCAGATTCTTGTAGAAAGGCTGTGGGACTTCCACATAGCTGTAGATGAGTATATCATAATCACCATCGAGTAATGTATGATAAATTTGTTGTTATAACTGAAAAGTGTTTTTCTTTTCTCAGGTCGCCCTCTGGTCGTCCATCGGTTTTCTTTCCATTAACAATTTTCCATCTTTTTTTTTATTAAATATAAAGGGTTATTCCTTGGTCTATTCTAAGAATATTTTCTCCTTTGATGATTTTTGAAAAACCTCCTTGTTTGTAATATAAATACAAGTATGGCGTACGGCAATGAGTTTATCAAGTACAACAAATTATTGAGTTTATCAAGTACAAACAATTGTTGGTGATAAATTGGAACGACTGTTTTGGCAGTACTTTGAATGTAAATCATTGTAAAGTTTGGAAAACTCTTAAGGGCAATTTGCTGATTATCAGACACGTACTGCGTTATATCAATGGCTTTTGCAAACATTAGTTCTAATACCTCAATTCCCGACAGATTCTTTCCACTGATGAAGCCAGTTCCTCAAGAAATGTAATAAGGATTTTTCATAGCAACCATGTGTGTGGACAGCTGAAAATCCGTATGAGGTATGTGAAGATTTATTTCAACTAGAGATCCCATCTCGTGGAACGGATCCTTGTCACTGTCCCATCCCATCACATTTTCGTTCCACTGTCCCATCCCACAAACCTAAAATTCTGGTCCCATCCCATCCCGGTGGAGTAGCCCGTCCCATTCATCCCATACAGACTTTGTTTTCGGTTCAGACTTTCTTAACGATAATTTATTTTTTCCGTAATTTCTTTATCTGACTGTGAGTAATCCTTTTTCGTCGCAAAGACGGAACTAAATCGTTATCACAGAAATATATTATGGAAAATGTGCGTATTGGCACGATAAGCAATTAATTATGCACGAACTAGATTATCAAAACTTGTCCTAAACCGTCCCATAGAAATTTGTCGTCCACTCCCATCTCACGCAACATTCATACCACTCATCCCATCACATGGGACGATGGGATGGGTTGGATCGATGGGATGCCATGCTCATCTCTAGTCGTGAGTATGCAGGGTTGGAGGATTGAAATGGAGGACGCGTAAATGGCACGTACTGACCTAGTGGGTGCGCTCGACTGGTCTTATTTTGTCGTATTCGACGGGCATGCAGGTGTGAAAGTTTCTGCAGATTTTGCTGAACACCATTTACACACGATGATGACCACCGGAGAATTCCAGGAGAATATTGCCAAGGGAATCCACAATGGATTCCTGCAGCTAGACATCATAGTGTTGTCTAGCTACAGGAATCCATTGGGAAAGAAAACTGCCAGAATTATCTTCAGGTGAGCATAAAAGCGGGACGTGGCGATCTACGTGGTGAACTGTGGGGATTACAGGGCTGTATTCTGCAGTTCAGACAGTTTTTGCAACAAGCTGGATTTTGAAAGGTTCACTATCCTACTTAAGACCCTCCGGTCTGTTATGATACAGAGAGTTAATGGAACATTCACCGTGAACAGGGCTCTGGGAGATTATGTATATAAATATGTGGAAGGGTTGGGACTTTGTGAATAGCTAGTTTCTCCAGATTTTGACATTTTTGTCAGGGATCGGGAGACCGTCAAGGATGAGTTTTTGGTGTTGCCGACGGGATTTGGGACGTCATGACAAACAAAGAACTTTGCCAGTACATTCACTCCAGACTTAGTCGGGATAATATGTTTATTGTTTTGCAGCCTACATACGAAGCTTTAAAAGCCGATAAACTGCTCGAGGATCGATTGAAAGAAATCTTGGTATATTAACAGGACATTGGAGAAACCGATGCCGGGTTCAAAACAGTCTGTGAGGAACTCATTAACAGAGCAGTTTATGGTTTGCCGCCAGGAGGTGGCATTCATTCTAAGGGTTCGTTTCCATGATAGTGAGACCTGCAATCAATTACGGGGTAGTTGCGTGCGGAAGTAGAACCAAGCTGGTCTCTATGAAGAAGCAGATTGAGAAGTTTCAAAGACTGGCGTGCGTCTGTATCAGCCGGGCGATGGCAGCAATGGAGCTGCTGTTGGATCTGATGTTTATTGGGGCAAACTGCTTGAACGCAGAGGAGTTGCAAAATCCCACCCAGATCCTGGAATTCCTGAAGGAACCAGGACTAGAGTAGGCGCTCTAAATGGGTAAGTATACCAACAATTAGGGGAAGAGGGTGGGGTACAATATATCTATGAAGGTCGCAGTACAAGTCACCATCCATCTACAATCTACAACAAAGGCGGCGGAGGACTCTATAGGTTTCATAAGACCCACCAGAAATTAACCGTGGTTCGACGAAGAATGCATGTAAAGAGAGATAAAAGAGAGAGCTATCTGCAACGGAGAACAAGAGCAAATGAATTAAGAGTTCCAGCGATATGCAGGCAGAAAAAACAAAGATGCATGAGGCAAAGAATAGACGAAATAGCGGAGAGTAACCAACAGACCGAGGTCAGAAACTTATTCCGAGAGGTTAACCGGGCACGCAGACCGTCCCAACGGCTATACGCTCAGAAGAAGGGTTATGGTTGGATCCAACAAAGATTCTACAAATATGGGTGTAATGTTTTGAAAGTATACTAACCCAATCAAGGAGAACGGAAAAACACCAACTGACGCCAACATACACAGCAGATCCCAGAAATTACAAGAGAAGAAGTAGAAAAAGCGATTAATAAGCTGAAAAATAACAAGGCAGCAGGCACAGATAATATCCCAAACGAACTCTATAAAGAGGGCATTGAGAAATTAACAACAGAAATATACCAACTAATCCCATAAATTTGGAGAACGGAAACATGTCGAAGGAATGGGATAGATAAAGCGATCGCAATACCTATTCACAAAAAGGGAGATAGTACAAAATGCGAAAACTACAGGGGAATATCGCTTCTAAATACAGCATAGATCCTGTCGAATGTCATAGTGAACAGGCTTATCCCATATGTCGAAGAGGCAATAGGAGGATATCCTACGGGTGTGAGTGCTGGACGCTAACCCAGGACCAAGATCAGAAGCTAGTTTGAACAGAAAAAAGGGTTTTGAGAACGATATACGGCCCCATACGAACAGCAGATGGGTATAGAATAAGAATGAATTTTGAGCAGGAAGAGTTGATAAAGGGGAAAACGATATTTGGACACTTCAAAGTTAGGATAATAGGATGGTTCAGACATGCACAGGGCAGGGAGAGTAACAGAAACATCAGGGAAGTCCTACATGCGGGACTTGAGGGTAGAATCCTGGCTGGAGATCCTGAGATGGAGAGACGACGTGGAGGCAGATTTATGAACGCTGGAAATCAACAACTGGAGAAGAGCAGCAGAGGACAGGAGCGGATGGAAAAGGTTTGTGGTAGCGGCAAAATCCCTTAGAGGGACGTAAGGCCAAGGGATAAGTTTTTCTTCTAAATTTGTTGAAATGAAAGAGAAATTGGAACGGTATAGACCAGCTGTAATTCGCATTCGATTTTCAAACACAAAATAGTAATATTCTAAACAGTTTCACAAATTTCAACTATCCTACAGACTAACCCTACCTAGTATTGACTAAAACACTTTTCTTCCAATAATAATAAATAGAACAAAAAACACAAGAGGAAAACGCAAATAAATACTGTTCGTCGGTTAAAATCTAACATAATAGTATATTACGTAATGAGAGTTGTAAGAAGCATATTACGTGCGAGCGGAACAATTACGCGCGACCCGCGTAGCGGGGAGCGCGTAATTCCGCGAGTACGTAATTGCCTTACAACTCGAATTATGTACTATACTTTATCTACGACCACACTATTTTTTATCTATTTAATAAGAAAAATATTGATGTAACTGATATAGTGATTCATCGATACAGGCAACACAATATACGCAGTGTCAGTGTCAAATGAAATAATTTATATTTACTTAATAATTTATAATCTTTGTTTAATTTCATTAATACCTATTAATACCTACTGTGTTGTAGCAGTATCGTTTTGATTTTTCATAGAGCAGTCTATATAGCCTTCTGCTACTGCAGACGAACGCCAGCCACCATGCCTTTTTAGTGACAATAATTCACCACCGGAATCCACAAGAATGGTGGCTGACAAACGTCTGTAACAATGTCCTGTATAAAGAAAGGTTTTCTTCCGGAAAATGAAGATAATTGGCAATTTGTTTAGGAATAGAGCCAATTTTATTTATTAAATTGCTTAATGTATTTCATTTTGATAATTTAGAAAAGAAAGACTGAGTTTTGTCCATATTTTGTGGGCGTACGTTAATATATTTTTTACAGGTTTGGTAAAATTCTTTCGGTAGCACAAAAGATCTTTAAGTTTTTTTTTTGGAATCAGGAATTTTAATGATCAGAGATGTTGTTCCGGTGTCTTCTATATGGCAGGGTTTGACATTTCGTAGTTCTTGTTTTCTGCAGGCACCACTAATGCCAATGATAAGAATAATCTAAAATTATATAAAAAAATATGTCGTTATGCCCATTAGAGAGCATTATAAGATAAAAAAGTAATGAATACCTTCATCAATAAATATTTGTCATCCGGTGAATTATTGAGGAAACTTTTGAATTTCTTGAATGGTTAAAATTTTTGATTTGTTGCTTTTAAATCCATCAGATTTTTTCTTTAGTAAAGCTATTAACTTTGAAAGTTTTGAAATGTCGATGTTGTGCTTTATATTAATTGATGTCCGAACCATTCAATAAATTGCCCAAAGTGAAGATCACTGTTTGAGATAACTCATCAAAGTATAATAAAACATTTTCTGAAAAGGATTTAACTTTATGCTTCATTCTCCGGTCCATAAATTTTCTATATGCATCCTCGTATCAATCCCGAGATTTAATCCGTAGCAAATTATGGGCAGCTTGTTTCGCTTTTTCAACAATTTCGGGCGGAGTAGCATTTTCTATTTCGCTATCACTGGACATCACTGGACTTTAAATGTTATAATTGAAAAAAAAATATAGTGTTTATGTATTAGTTTGACGTTTAATTTTTTTTGACAAATAACGGAATGTATTGGGTTGCCTATATTAATGATAGTAGCAGCTCTCAACCAATCAACGAATTGTAAACCAAACGCACTAGTGTGTTATTGAATCATTAAATAACATTAATCTCGGACTGTTACATACGTGTGTTGTAAGATGTATTTACATAATACACGAACTGTACAATATTGGGCAATTATAATAGTGGTCGTAGATAAAATACTTTCTGTTGCTTCTTAAGTACAAAATAGAAATTAATACAGTTGCAAAAACTTTACCTTATCAAAAATAAAAATAAAATCTTTATACAGATAAAAGTTTGGATGAGGCAGGTGAGTTTCACCTGCCCTCTAATTCTTCCAATTCCAAATTAGGCCTCTCAAGTCCATGCTCGAGGCTTCTAATGATATCCGCATCACTTTGTCTGTAACTACCAACGTTTCCTTTCGACAAGTCATTAAGGACCTTACCGTCTCCATAGTTAGAACTCAGCGACCTCACCCGTTTATTCAAGTTGAGGTGGTTGATGTAAGGTTCTGACGTCATAAAACCATTAGCCATAACCTTAAGGTTATCCGTGCGAATTTCCAGAAGTTCATCGTTGGTTTCAGCCGGATGTCTTGGAGTTGCAGCTTCAGCAGTCATAAAACTAGCGTCACTAGCTATAATACTCACAGCTGACTGGAATTCTTCTTTAGTCTTGCTGTAAGTTGGAGTGCTTTTCGTGGAATTTGGAGCGGAATATTGGAACTTTTTCTCTTTAATATCGCTGGTGCAGTTTGGAGAATCCTGCCGATAAAAACTGTTGAGAACGTGGTTCTTATCGAATTTCTCGCTTTCTATAACGATTTCCGCCGTGCAAGAAGGCAAGGGAGTCATCGGACTCGCCGCAGACCGGAAGTTGGAAGTTAACGTTGGCCAGCTCGGATCCGCACTCAAATCTTTCTCAATCGCCAAAAACTTCCTCTTCGACTTATAAACGTTGTGGAACTTAAACCTCAACTTTTTAAACACGCAATGCTCCACAATGAAAACTTCGATGAATATACTCAACACGAAGTTGATGCCTCCATACGCTAGTAAATAAAGCCGGAAGTTGTAATCTTCAGGGACTACAAGCTCAAACTGTTCCTTTAAAAACGTGCAAGGTTCAATGGCCAAGTACACAGAAAACAGAGCCATAGCAATGGCAGAAACAATCAAACCGAAGTTTGAGAAAATGCTTTGCCTATAAGGTCTCCCCTTACTAAAAACAATTGCCAATATAATATACTGAAACCCGGATATGGTGAAGATCGTGTAGTTCTCCATGCAACCCACCAAATCCTTATCCTCTTTAGCCGTCGCGTTAAACGGCACGAACCAATCCTCGCTCTTCAAATGTTCAAAACTCAACACCTGGAACAACAGCAGCAACACCAGTTGCAGAATCAGCGACAAGATCGGGCTGAAACTTATCAAACTGTTCAGCGGCGTCTCCTTCACCAGCTTCCCCTTATACGCCTCGGTCCTCCCAAAGAAGAAAGCGAAAATCGAAATGATAAACAAATCGATGTACAGGAACTCGATGTCCGTTAGGTTCGAGTCGATGCTGTACAGAATCATAACCGAGATGAACTGGCAGAGGGAATACGCAGCCATGTACTTGAAGATGCCGAATGAGGTCACGAGCGCCGCTCGGCCTTCCTTTATTATGCTGAGGACGCAGTTGATGTTGGGATTCTTTGAGGTGAAGGGACTGGCCACCGAGGATTCCGCTTCGGAAAGGGAGATGCCTGTATGCGCCGCTTTGAGGGCACCACAGTCGTTTGCTCCATCACCACACATAGCTGGAAAGGAAGAAAGTAAAAGTATGTCTTCTGTGTTAAAAATTGAAGTTGTACTTACCTACATAATACCCTAATCCTTGCAGTTCTTGTACTAGTTGTTGATTTAAGAACGCTGGAAATAAACAACTGGAGAAAAGCCACAGAGGGCAGGAGCGGATGGAAAAGGTTTGTAGTGGCGGAAAAATCCCTTAGAGAGGCGTAAGGCCAAGCGCTATTATAAGTTTTTCTTCTAAATTTTAAAATGAAGGCAGAAATGAAACTGAAATTGGAACGCTATAGACCAGCTGTAATTCGCATTCGATTTTCAAACACAAAATAGTAATATTCTAAACAGTTTCACAAATTTCAACTATCCTACAGACTAACCCTACCTAGTATTGACTAAAACACTTTTCTTCCAATAATAATAAATAGAACAAAAAACACAAGAGGAAAACGCCAATAAATACTGTTCGTCGGTTAAAATCTAACATAAAATACTTTCTGTTGCTTCTTAAGTACAAAATAGAAATTAATACAGTTGCAAAAACTTTACCTTATCAAAAATAAAAATAAAATCTTTATACAGATAAAAGTTTGGATATAAGTGAGTTTCACCTGCCCTCTAATTCTTCCAATTCCAGATTAGGCCTCTCAAGTCCATGCTCGAGACTTCTAATGATATCCGCATCACTTTGTCTGTAACTACCAACGTTTCCGTTCGACAAGTCATTAAGGACCTTACCGTCTCCATAGTTAGAACTCAGCGACCTCACCCGTTTATTCAAGTTGAGGTGGTTGATGTAAGGTTCTGAGGTCATAAAACCATTGGACATAACCTTAAGGTTATCCGTGCGTATTTCCAGAAGTTCATCGTTGGTTTCACCCGGATGTCTTGGAGTTGCAGCTTCAGCAGTCATAAAACTAGCGTCACTGGCTATGATACTCACAGCTGACTGGAATTCTTCTTTATTCTTGCTGTAAGTTGGAGTGCTTTTCGTGGAATTTGGAGCGGAATATTGGAACTTTTTCTCTTTAATATCGCTGGTGCAGTTTGGAGAATCCTGCCGATAAAAACTGTTGAGAACGTGGTTCTTGTCGAATTTCTCGCTTTCGATAACGATTTCCGCCGTGCAAGAAGGCAAGGGAGTCATCGGACTCGCCGCAGACCGGAAGTTGGAAGTTAACGTTGGCCAGCTCGGATCCGCACTCAAATCTTTCTCAATCGCCAAAAACTTCCTCTTCGAATTATAAACGTTGTGGAACTTGAACCTCAACTTTTTAAACACGCAATGTTCCACAATGAAAACTTCGATGAATATACTCAACACGAAGTTGATGCCTCCATACGCTAGTAAATACAGCCGGAAGTTGTAATCTTCAGGAACTACAAGCTCAAACTGTTCCTTTAAAAACGTGCAAGGTTCAATGGCCAAGTACACAGAAAACAGAGCCATAGCAATGGCAGAAACAATCAAACCGAAGTTTGAGAAAATGCTTTGCCTGTAAGGTCTCCCCTTACTAAAAACAATTGCCAATATAATATACTGAAACCCGGATATGGTGAAGATCGTGTAGTTCTCCATACAACCCACCAAATCCTTATCCTCTTTAGCCGTCGCGTTAAACGGCACGAACCAATTCTCGCTCTTCAAATGCTCAAAACTCAACACCTGGAAGAACAGCAGCAACACCAGTTGCAGAATCAGCGACAAGATCGGGCTGAAACTTATCAAACTGTTCAGCGGCGTCTCCTTCACCAGTTTCCCCTTATACGCCTCGGTCCTCCCAAAGAAGAAAGCGAAAATCGAAATTATAAACAAATCGATGTACAGGAACTCGATGTCCGTTAGGTTCGAGTCGATGCTGTACAGAATCATAACCGAGATGAACTGGCAGAGGGAATACGCAGCCATGTACTTAAAGATGCCAAATGAGATCACGAGCGCCGCTCGGCCTCCCTTTATTATGCTGAGGACGCAGTTGATGTTGGGATTCTTTGAGGTGAAGGGACTCGCCACCGAGGATTTCGCTTCGGAAAGAGAGATGCCTGTATGGGCCGCTTTGAGGGTACCACAGTCGTTTGCTCCATCACTACACATAGCTGGAAAGGAAGAATGTAAAAGTATGTCTTCTGTTTTAAAAATTGAAGTTGTACTTACCTACATAATACCCTAATCCTTGCAGTTCTTGTACTAGTTGTTGATTTAAGAACGCTGGAAATAAACAACTGGAGAAAAGCCACAGAGGGCAGGAGCGGATGGAAAAGGTTTGTAGTGGCGGAAAAATCCCTTAGAGAGGCGTAAGGCCAAGCGCTATTATAAGTTTTTCTTCTAAATTTTAAAATGAAGGCAGAAATGAAACTGAAATTGGAACGCTATAGACCAGCTGTAATTCGCATTCGATTTTCAAACACAAAATAGTGATATTCTAAACAGTTTTACAAATTTCAACTATCCTACATACTAACCCTACCTAGTATTGACTAAAACACTTTTCTTCCAATAATAATAAATAGAACAAAAAACACAAGAGGAAAACGCAAATAAATACTGTTCGTCGGTTAAAATGTAACATAAAATACTTTCTGTTGCTTCTTAAGTACAAAATAGAAATGAATACAGTTGCAAAAACTTTACCTTATCAAAAATAAAAATAAAATCTTTATACAGATAAAAGTTTGGATATAAGTGAGTTTCACCTTCCCTCTAATTCTTCCAATTCCAAATTAGGCCTCTCAAGTCCATGCTCGAGGCTTCTAATGATATCCGCATCACTTTGTCTGTAACTCCCAACGTTTCCGTTCGACAAGTCATTGAGGACCTTACCGTCTCCATAGTTAGAACTCAGCGACCTCACGCGTTTATTCTAGTTGAGGTGGTTGATGTAAGGTTCTGACGTCATAAAACCATTAGACATAACCTTAAGATTATCCGTGCGAATTTCCAGAAGTTCATCGTTGGTTTCACCCGGATGTCTTGGAGTTGCAGCTTCAGCAGTCATAAAACTAGCGTCACTAGCTATGATACTCACAGCTGACTGGAATTCTTCTTTATTCTTGCTGTAAGTTGGAGTGCTTTTCGTGGAATTTGGAGCGGAATATTGGAACTTTTTCTCTTTAATATCGCTGGTGCAGTTTGGAGAATCCTGCCGATAAAAACTGTTAAGAACGTGGTTCTTATCGAATTTCTCGCTTTCGATAACGATTTCCGCCGTGCAAGAAGGCAATGGAGTCATCGGACTCGCCGCAGACCGGAAGTTGGAAGTTAACGTTGGCCAGCTCGGATCCGCACTCAAATCTTTCTCGATCGCCAAAAACTTCCTCTTCGACTTATAAACGTTGTGGAACTTGAACCTCAACTTTTTAAACACGCAATGTTCCACAATGAAAACTTCGATGAATATACTCAACACGAAGTTGATGCCTCCATACGCTAGTAAATACAGCCGGAAGTTGTAATCTTCAGGAACTACAAGCTCAAACTGTTCCTTTAAAAACGTGCAAGGCTCAATGGCCAAGTACACAGAAAACAGAGCCATAGCAATGGCAGAAACAATCAAACCGAAGTTTGAGAAAATGCTTTGCCTATAAGGTCTCCCCTTACTAAAAACAATTGCCAATATAATATACTGAAACCCGGATATGGTGAAGATCGTGTAGTTCTCCATACAACCCACCAAATCCTTATCCTCTTTAGCCGTTGCGTTAAACGGCACGAACCAATCCTCGCTCTTCAAATGTTCAAAACTCAACACCTGGAAGAACAGCAGCAACACCAGTTGCAGAATCAGCGACAAGATCGGGCTGAAACTTATCAAACTGTTCAGCGGCGTCTCCTTCACCAGCTTCCCCTTATACGCCTCGGTCCTCCCAAAGAAGAAAGCGAAAATCGAAATTATAAACAAATCGATGTACACGAACTCGATGTCCGTTAGGTTCGAGTCGATGCTGTACAGAATCATAACCGAGATGAACTGGCAGAGGGAATACGCAGCCATGTACTTGAAGATGCCCAATGAGGTCACGAGCGCCGCTCGGCCTTCCTTTATTATGCTGAGGACGCAATTGATGTTGGGATTCTTTGAGGTGAAGGGACTGGCCACCGAGGATTCCGCTTCGGAAAGGGAGATGCCTGTATGCGCCGCTTTGAGGGCACCACAGTCGTTTGCTCCATCACTACACATAGCTGGAAAGGAAGAAAGTAAAAGTATGTCTTCTGTTTTAAAAATTGAAGTTGTACTTACCTACATAATACCCTAATCCTTGCAGTTCTTCTACTAGTTGTTGATTTAAGAACGCTGGAAATAAACAACTGGAGAAAAGCCACAGAGGGCAGGAGCGGATGGAAAAGGTTTGTAGTGGCGGAAAAATCCCTTAGAGAGGCGTAAGGCCAAGCGCTATTATAAGTTTTTCTTCTAAATTTTAAAATGAAGGCAGAAATGAAACTGAAATTGGAACGCTATAGACCAGCTGTAATTCGCATTCGATTTTCAAACACAAAATAGTAATATTCTAAACAGTTTTACAAATTTCAACTATCCTACATACTAACCCTACCTAGTATTGACTAAAACACTTTTCTTTCAATAATAATAAATAGAACAAAAAACACAAGAGGAAAACGCAAATAAATACTGTTCGTCGGTTAAAATCTAACAAGAAATACTTTCTGTTGCTTCTTAAGTACAAAATAGAAATTAATACAGTTGCAAAAACTTTACCTTATCAAAAATAAAAATAAAATCTTTATACAGATAAAAGTTTGGATATAAGTGAGTTTCACCTGCCCTCTAATTCTTCCAATTCCAGATTAGGCCTCTCAAGTCCATGCTCGAGGCTTCTAATGATATCCGCGTCACTTTGTCTGTAACTACCAACGTTTCCATTCGACAAGTCATTGAGGACCTTACCGTCTCCATAGTTAGAACTCAGCGACCTCACCCGTTTATTCAAGTTGAGGTGGTTGATGTAAGGTTCTGACGTCATAAAACCATTAGCCATAACCTTAAGGTTATCCGTGCGAATTTCCAGAAGTTCATCGTTGGTTTCAGCCGGATGTCTTGGAGTTGCAGTTTCAGCAGTCATAAAACTAGCATCACTAGCTATGATACTCACAGCAGACTGGAACTCTTCCTTGTTCTTACTGTAAGTTGGAGTGCTTTTCGTGGAATTTGGAGCGGAATATTGGAACTTTTTCTCTTTAATATCGCTGGTGCAGTTTGGAGAATCCTGCCGATAAAAACTGTTGAGAACGTGGTTCTTGTCGAATTTCTCGCTTTCGATAACGATTTCGGCCGTGCAAGAAGGCAAGGGAGTCATCGGACTCGCCGCAGACCGGAAGTTGGAAGTTAACGTTGGCCACGTCGGATCCGCACTCAAATCTTTCTCAATCGCCAAAAACTTCCTCTTCGACTTATAAACGTTGTGGAACTTAAACCTCAACTTTTTAAACACGCAATGTTCCACAATGAAAACTTCGATGAATATACTCAACACGAAGTTGATGCCTCCATACGCTAGTAAATACAGCCGGAAGTTGTAATCTTCAGGGACTACAAGTTCAAACTGTTCCTTTAAAAACGTGCAAGGTTCAATGGCCAAGTACACAGAAAACAGAGCCATAGCAATGGCAGAAACAATCAAACCGAAGTTTGAGAAAATGCTTTGCCTATAAGGTCTCCCCTTACTAAAAACAATTGCCAATATAATATACTGAAACCCGGATACGGTGAAGATCGTGTAGTTCTCCATGCAACCCACCAAATCCTTATCCTCTTTAGCCGTCGCGTTAAATGGCACGAACCAATCCTCGCTCTTCAAATGTTCGAAACTCAACACCTGGAAGAACAGCAGCAACACCAGTTGCAGAATCAGCGACAAGATCGGGCTGAAACTTATCAAACTGTTCAGCGGCGTCTCCTTCACCAGCTTCCCCTTATACGCCTCGGTCCTCCCAAAGAAGAAAGCGAAAATCGAAATTATAAACAAATCGATGTACAGGAACTCGATGTCCGTTAGATTCGAGTCGATGCTGTACAGAATCATAACCGAGATGAACTGACAGAGGGAATACGCTGCCATGTACTTGAAGATGCCGAAGGAGGTCACGAGCGCCGCTCGGCCTTCCTTTATTATGCTGAGGACGCAGTTGATGTTGGGATTCTTTGAGGTGAAGGGACTCGCCACCGAGGATTCCGCTTCGGAAAGAGAGATGCCTGTATGTGCCGCTTTGAGGGCACCACAGTCGTTTGCTCCATCACCACACATAGCTGAAAAGGAAGAAAGTATTAATGTCTTGTGTGTTAAAAATTGAAGTTGTTTACTTACCAACATAATAGCCTAATCCTTGCAGTTCTTGTACGAGTTGTTGTTTTTGTTCGGGAGACATTCGCGCGAAAATGGTTCCTCTTGTGATTATTTTTGGAATCAAGTCGGGATGTTCGTCGCGGATTACTGACCAGACTTTGCCAGTCATTGCAAATCTTAAATTAGAAAATATGAAGGTTTAGATGGTTTATAGATATTTTAAGTCTAGAAAGTTCGACAAATTTTGTAGTTTTTTTTGCTTAGATAGAACTTACGAAAGGGTTAGTTGTCAAACGAACTGTCATACAACGCTCACTTTTTGAAATGCATGATGAGTATACTATGGCAAATCATCACGAATATATTCACGCTTGAGCAAATTTTAAGCAAATTATACAAATTTACTTTTAAAATCAGTTCGATACGCGCAATTTATTGACGACGGGTTAGATAAAAAATACGGGATTTTTTGAAACTTAGTGTTGCGGACTTTTTACCTGATATAGCTGTTGTTAATCGTCTTTGGCACTCTTAAACTAAGGTGCGGAAGCTAAAATTAAGCTTCTACGTTGTCTGGTTCAATAAATATTCGGGTTTTTGTTGACAATAATTGTTGACATTTTCAAGATGACAGATAGTAGATGTGAACGCAACTAACTCGACATGTTTGACACGCTTATTTTTGTTTATATACCCATTTATATGAAAAACTATAATTTTGGCAATATATGTACAATCTTAAGCGTCGTATTGAAGTTGCATTCATATTGCAACTAACAGACAGGCCGCAAACAGCCACAATGTCTCAAGTGAATTATTTTAGTGTCCTGGATATCCACCAAATTCTGCAAGATCCAGACGAAACCGTCAAGAATTTGATTGAGTGGAGATTGATCCCGGCCGAGGGGTCGTATAAATGCTTCAAATGCAAAAAACGGCCTCTTGGAACTGTGTCGGGAGACTTCAAGGTTAGTTAGCTTTTTTAGTCCTTACTTATTAAAGCCACCACAACAGAAATTGCATGCGCATTGTAATGGAAAGACATACGCCTTGTAATTTTTTTTGCGGAGAAATATTTGGGTTTTTGTAATAAAAAAATGATATTTTCAACAAAATAACTCACGTATATGACTGGTCACATAACTGAGAATGTAGATTTTAGCTACAATAGACCTTTTTACGGTTAGTTAAGCGCCGGCGCATCCGCCAAGCTTGAAAGGCGGGAATATGAAAGTTTCGGGAAAATAATAAGGTTAGGTTTTCGTAAATTATACAAATATACTTTTAAAATCAGTTCGATAAAATAACTTATTGACGACGGGCTAGATAAAAAATACGGGATTTTTTTAAACTTAGTGTTGTGGACTTTTTACCTGGTGTAGCTGTTGTTAATCGTCTTTGACACTCTTTAACTAAGATGCGGAAGCAAAAATTAAGCTTCTAAGTTGTCTGGTTCAATAAAAATATTCAAGTTTTTGTTGAAAATAATTGTTGACATTTTCAAGATAGACAGATAGTAGATTGTGAACGCAACTAACCCGACGTTGCCACGTTTATTTTTGTTTATATGCTTGTTTATATCAAAACTATAATTTTGGCAACATATATATGTCGTAGTCACATAGTGAAATCCGTCAGATTGTGTAAAACAGTGTCATTTCATGATCTGACGGCAGATGATGTAGTTTGTAGTTCATAAAACCACCGATTTTAGGCAGCATTATATTTACCTACGATTAAAGAATCTGAATTACTCACGAAATGACTTTGATAGTATAAAACTACTGAGTTAATGTGTAAATTATCAGACCTATGAAAAAAGATATAAATAAACAAATATATGTGTAGCTGTTTCATGAACTGCCTAGTCATATCGTGTAATACATGAACTGCCGTCAAATCATGAAAAGACTGTTTTACACAATCTGACGGATTACACTATATAACTACGACATATACAATCTTAAGCGTCGTATTGAAGTTGTATTCATATTGCAGCGAACAGACAGGCCACAAACAGCCATAATGTATCAAGTGAATTATTTCACTTTTTTACTTTCAAATAATTTCACTTTGCAATTACAAAACCAGATTCTGCAGGATCCAGATGAAACCGTCAAGAATTTGGTTGAGTGGAGATTGATCCCGGCCGAGGGGTCGTATAAATGCTCCAAGTGCAAAAAACGGCCTCTTAAAACTGTGTCGGGATACTTCAAGGTTAGTTGCTTTTTTGGTACTTACTTATTAACGACACCGCAACAGAAATTGCATGCACATTGTAAAGGAAAGACATAGGCCTTGTAATTTTTTTTTGAGAAACATTTGGGTTTTTGTAATAAAAAAATTGATATTTTCAACAAAAACTGACGTGTATGACTGGTCACATAACTGAGAATGTAGATACAATAGACCTTTTTACGGTTAGTTAAGCGCATGCGCATCCGCCAAGTTTTTCGTAAATTATACAAATTTACTTTTAAAATCAGTTCGATATGCGCAACTTATTGACGACGGGTTAGATAAAAAATACGGGATTTTTTGAAACTTAGTGTTGCGGACTTTTTATCTGGTGTAGCTGTTGTAAATCGTCTTTGGCACTCTTTAACTAAGATGCGGAAGCAAAATTAAGCTTCTACGTCATCTGGTTCAATAAATATTCGGGTTTTTGTTGAAAATAATTGTTGACATTTTCAAGATAGACAGATAGTAGATGTGAACGCAACTAACTCGGACGTTGCCACGTTTATTTTTGTCTATATGTCCGTTTATATGAAAAACTATAATTTTGGCAACATGTATACAATCTTAAGCGTCGTATTGAAGTTTCATATTGCAACGAACAGACAGGCCACAAACAGCCACAATGTCTCGAGTAAATTATTTAAGTGTCCTGGATATCCACCAGATTCTGCGGGATCCAGACGAAACCGTCAAGAATTTGGTTGAGTGGAGATTGATCCCGGCCGAGAGGTCGTATAAATGCCATAAGTGCAAAAAACGACTTCTTGAAACTGTGTCGGGATACTTCAAGGTTAGTTGCTTTTTTGGTACTTACTTAACGCCACCATTACAGAAATTGCATGGACATTGTAATGGCCTATGTCTTGGCCTTGTAAAAAATATTTTTCTTTCTTTCTTCGGAGAAATATTTGGGTTTTTGTAATAAAAAAAAATTGAGATTTTCAACAAAATAACTGACGTGTATGACTGGTGGATTAAGTAGCCCAGCGGCCCGTTGCCGGTCCCAAGCCCGGATAGAAAAAACCTATTGTTACGAAAGCTGAACATTATGAAAACCAGACTGATCAACGGAGACAACCTCGGCAATGCAAAAGGATGAATGATTTGATTATATTCACATGGAATGTACGGAGCGATGATGTGGAAAATCCTACCTAAGAGAAATGAAAATAAGAAGATGGTGTAGAATAGCTCTAGATAGAGAGGAATGGAAGGAAGTAATTGAGCAGGACAAGGTTCTACATGGACCGTAGTGCCGACAGAAGAAGAAAGTATGACTGGTCACATAACTGAGAATGTAGATACAATAGACCAGTGGTGCGCAAACCGCGGGTCGCGACCCCTCGGGGGGTTGTGAGAGAATTTGGGGGTCGCCTAATCCAAAGAAATTGTTTTACCAGTAAAATGGTGAAATTAAATTATATTATTTATAAAAATAGAACTATATTTTTTACGAAAAAAATTTCTGTTTTAAAACCGTTAAGGTCATTCAACCGGCCGGAGCGGCCGGACGCACTTTTAACTAATTATTACATATGGTTAGAATAATATTTCGATAAAACGCCTTTTAATAATCTCCTATTGCTATGCAAAGATATAAAATTAGTTTTTAATAAATAATTTTGTTTTAAAAATTGCCGAATTTCTACATTTTTACAAAAACTCCGCTAGACTCCTTCTACCGGCCGCAGCGGCCTTGAGTGACGCCGTGACGTCAGACCACTGATTATAAGTTGAAAAACAAGACAAGCCCTTAGTATAGGTAAGAATATCACCTACTAATCAAAACGCATTTTTTATGATACAAATTATTGGGATATTGTTTACAGCTGGGCATCTGAAATCTTCCAATGCGAGTCTTCTATGGAGCGAAAAAATATGGACCACCAATTTTTCGAGCAATTTTCCCTAAGAACAGATACCACGAAATTTGTAAATTTATTAGATTTGATGATAAAGAATCAAGATCACAACGGCGTGCAAAGGATAAACTTGCACCTATTAGAGAACAGTGGGATCGAATGAATAATAATTTAGGAGAATTCTACATGCCATCATGTAATCTGACTGTAGATGAGCAATTGTTTGGTTTTGACGGAAAATGGCCATTCAAACAAAACAACATACTGTCAAAACCAAAAATATGGAAGAAAAATATTTTGACTAAACGATTCTGAAGCGGGATACCGACTAAAAGTAATTCCATATTTAGGGAAAGAGGGAAATCAACGTGCCCCCAACCTGGGTAAACTATTATACTCCATAAGATTTATGCACTCCATATTACGGCAGAAATAGAAACATAACGCGCGACATTTTTTTTTACTACCAAACAATTGGCTCTGAATTTGAAGTTTTTTGAGTTCTGCTCTGACTATTACAGCAGCGGTACAAAAAAATAAGGTATTTATCCACCAAAATTTTCAGGCAAAACGTTCTCGCGAACAATTTTCAATAATTTTTGGATTTACAAAAAATCTCACGTTAGTGCCAAACGTTCCTAAAGAAATGGGCAAATCTGTTATTTTTTAGGGTTCCGTACCGAAAACGGAACCCTTATAGGATCACTTTGTTGTCCGTCTGTCTGTCTGTCCGTCTGTCTGTCAAGACCATTTTTCTCAGGAACGCGTAGAGGTAAACAAGTTGAAATTTGTATCAAATACTCGGATCTGCGGTCTCTTTCAGCTGTGAAAAAATCAAACTTGTGAGTCAACGCGATCAAAAGATATGATCGTTTATGTCGCATATTTTACGATTTCACAAGGGAATCAAAACCTATAGGGTACTTCCCGTTGACCTAGAATCATGGAATTTGGCAAGAAGCGGTGTCTTACAGCACATGTAAAGGAAAAAATCTGAAAACCGTAAATATGTAGTTTAATTACAAGAAAAATGCGAAAATTACTATTAGAAACTTATGAAAATACACTAATGTGTATGTGCGTGGTATTGTCAGCCACATGAACATGCGACATACTCAAGTCCCGTAACATCCTGTATATATTATATTTCGTCTAATTTTTGTTTATAATCTACATATACTAAAATCACGTACGCCCTATATTTTTTGGTAGTCAATTGCCCAAAAGCAGTCAATTGAACAACTGAATGTTAAGAGTATCGAAATAGATCTAGAAATATTTAATATATTAGTTTATATTAGATCTAGAAATAGTTAGATCTTAATATAAGTTAGTGAATAAGCGAAATTGTGCGCACGATGCGAAATTCACAATTTCGCCCATGTTACAAACAATATTTTTTATTACTCATGCGAGGGGATGTATCTTACCAGTTTGGGATCCAGGGGCCATAAAGAAAATGGAATAACAAATGAAGAATTTGCTTTTTCAATTGTCTCTGATGGTGAAAAGTGGATTCCTCATAAGAACTCCTCAGTCTCCGATATCACCATAGAATTTACACTCATTTTAAAACGATTTCTTTAATTTTTATTATTTTGTAATGAAATTTTTTTTTACGTTTCACGTCACTTTTTTTAAATCGCGGTCTAGATTGTAATCATTTTAATTTTATTTATTTGTTTATTTTAATGTAACCTAGCGATATTTAATATTTGCGTGCGTTACCCAGGTTATGTGGAAATACAACGAGATGTGACATTTTTCGTATTAAATAATCTAGTCAAAAAGTACTTTTGGCGCATGAGTAATAAAAAAATATTATCGACTTTCGATGGGTTAAGATCATTTTCAAGTTCACACTTTTTGAAAATGACACCCGTCGAAACTCGAGTATGTTAAATGTTTAAATTTATATAACTTTGACTAATAAGTTATATAATATTTTTACATATTAAGTGTGGTTAAAACATAGGGGTAAACAATACAGTGATTGGTCATTTTAGAAATCGAAGAATGAAAACAATAAATTGCATGCTTGTATAAAATGAATTTACGAATAATTGTAGTGCTAGTGATTGTAAAATACGTCACTTTTCTATTTAAATAATAATTTGAATCAAAAATTTAAAATTTTATAGAAAATAAGAAGATAAATATTTGATTCATCAAAAAACATAGTTATAGATCATAAGAATGTAGTGATTGTCTAGTGGATTTACAGTAATTAGTCAACGCTTTATAATAAATAAAAGTAATTTGAAAATATGAAAAACTATTATGAACTAGTGATCACTCCAGTGATGAACACTCCAGTGATCTAATAAAAGAAAAATATTTAATTATTGTTAAAAAAAAAACAATTTAAACATAAATTTATAATTAATGTTATGTTTATTCATTTAATTGCCACCAATATTTTCTTGATCCTCAATCAACTCTATGATTTTTTTTCCGCCAATTTTCCGTTTTTCTTTTTCTTTTCGAATTGGTAAAACCATCCTACATTATAGATATTCATACAAACAAAACAATCAGAACACAGCCTGAATATATAAATATATAAATATATTCAACCTTTCCGGAGCTATGTAACAATTATTGAGTTTTTTTAGGACTAGCAAAACAAATCTCATGTGAAATTTGTCAGTTATTTAATAGCTTTCAGTCCACCTTCGTGACACTCAACAAAAACCATAAATATAACATTGTTTTTAAGATGTCTTTCCATTAAGTTTGAAATTGCCGTGATCAATTTCATAAACATTTCGTGCCCCACGAGGTGCTATTATGTTTTTCATTTTTGGACATACGATATAATAAGTTTCATCACCATTGGAAACATGAGTCGGATCTTTTAATATGTTTAAATATTTAATTTTTGATAAATAATCATATATTTCACTCAACCATTTTTTAATATTACTCTCACTTACACAAGAGCTGGCTTTACTTGCTCTTTCTGGAAATCTTTCAATAAGAATCGGATTCCTTTCAATAAAGTCTTTATACAACCCATTTCCTAGAACATTGTCACAAAAAGGATTTTTTATTTTACTTTGATCCAAAAACTCTTTGAAAATAGCTAGTATATTGATCTCTAGGAAATCCTCTTCGTTGACAATCAATTATCCAACGTACTAGGTCCTTTTCTGCATTGCATCCTAATACAGGAGACGGACCTGTGGTAGATTTGATGAATGCATCACTAATTCTAAATTGAATTGTTGGTTTGGGAATACCATACTTTTTTGAAGCTGTGCATTCTGACATCCCATTTTAAACTGCATTAATAGCATCTTCAATTTGATTATCCGTATATTTTTATATAAAACTGGTAAATAACTGGCATATTTCACACGAGATTTGTTTTGGTAGTCCTAAAAAGACTCAGTAATTGTTATAAAGCTGCGGAAAGGTTGAATATATTTATATATTCAGGCTGTGTTCCGATTGTTTTAAGATTGTACCTTTTCCTACGTTTGGCATTTTATGTATATTAACACTAGCATATTTAACCTAGAAATAAATAAATTAGTATTTTCACTAACTACAATAACAAATACATAAATAAATTCAAGTAAAATAGATTTTTCAGTTTTAATTGCTTTAAAATTGTGTACTGAATATTTTTCTTGTCCTCTTATTTGTAGGTTAAACACTCTAGGAATAACTGTTACATAGTTACTCTAACGTCAAAATACTAATTGGTCAGATGATCTATCACTATAAAAACTGTTTGTAGTGCGATATTTATTGTCATCATATTTTTCACAGTCAGTACTTTATTTTTATCAAAAAACTTTTTATTTCGATAATTTAAACCTGTATTCATTTACAAATGCCAAAAATCAGCACAAAAATCATTGTTTAATCATGAGAATATCTAGAAATAGTAAGGTTACTTTTTTTACAGGTCATTTTATTAATTTAATACACACATGAAACTTTAAGTTATAACAAAGTTATGGGTTGTATCCAATACAGAAAAGAATATAGAATTTTCTTCTGTTAATAAACAATTATGTCAACAAAAGATTGTCTTATAGTTATATAGTTTTCAAATTATGACCAATCACTACCTACTGACCAACAACTGTACTATTTACCCCTAGTTAATTTATCAATTCAGTGTAAACAAATATTACATTTTGATTTTTTTTTTGAAAAACCTTCATAATGGATAAGTGGCTAAAAATAGGTACCCACAAAAATGAAAATAATGACAATACAAGTGTGAAAGATGTACCAACATCTAATAAATTTACAATTAGAAAAACTGTGGATAAAAAACAACAATGAATCCACTGGCACTGTTTCTACTTCAAAAAAATATAGAATGAAATCTAATAAAAAATTGAGAAACTATCAAGAAGGGTTTATTAAATACGGATTTACATTTTGCGTTTTTAATGGGAAAGAACGTCTTGTGTTATTTGCTCGGATAAATTAGCAAATGAAAGTTTGAAAGCTGCTAAATTAAATCGACATTTGGAAGGTAAACAGAAAGAATTTGCAAATAAATCTGAAACCTTTTTTAACGACGGGCTGAAAGTATGAAAAATCAAACTGTATTTTTGAAAATATATACAACAATTCCTAAGAAGGGTTTACCACATACAATTGGAGAATCTCTCATTCTTCCTTCAGCAATTAAAATGACATCAATTATGTATGGACAAAAATACGGTAACGATTTAAAAATAATACCATTATCAAGAGATTCCGTTTCTCATCGAATTTCCGCCATATCATGTAATATTGAATCAGTTCTGTTTCATTTAATACAAAACTATCCTGTGTTTGCTCTACAACTTGACGAAACTACTGACATAACCAAAATGTCGTAATTAATTGTTTATGTGAGATACGTTTTTGAAGAAGACATATCAGAAGATTTTTTTTAAAACAACGATTTGAATTTGAGTTTACAGGGAGAAAGTAGAAACATTTTAATATTGAGCAGTAAAATTGAAGCTTTTAGAAAGAAGCTGATACTTTGGCAAGGAGAATTCAAAAAACCAATACAGACATGTTCCAGTGCTTTTCATAATTTACTTAAGAAAATAATAGGTATAGATTTCTGGTTATTTAAAAACACCATCTCCCATCATTTGATAAAATTGGGATAAAACAACGAAAAGGTTCGAAAAATTTCCAGATATTGAATTAGCCGTGATAACCGATCCGTGATCCATTTTCGTTTAATTTTATTAATTACAATATCCCTTTAGATGAAAAAGAACAGTTAATTGATGTTTCAATCGACGAAACACTGCGCATTCAATTTAAGTCTCAGATTTGTCAAAAATGTTGGTTTTCGATTGGAAAGGAATGTGCCGATTTGAAAAGAAAGGCAATCAATATTTTAATTCAGTTTGCATCTACATACTTTTGTCAATCCAGGTTTTCAAAATTAGTTGCCATTAAAACAAAATATCGAACTCGATTGGATCCTGAGGATGACTTACGGCTTAGGATTTCAAAAAACCTAACATGGAAGCAACAAGAATCATGAGTTCATTCCAAACGCCAACTTCACATTAAATTCTTATGATATAAGGTTTTTATGCCTTATATCTTTATGATGTAAGTTTATTTGCTTTTTAAAAATGTTTATACTCATATGCAAGAACAAAACCACTGTTTCTTAAAATGATGTGTACTCAAACCTCTAAGGCAGAAACTTACATGGTGTTTTTAAAAGAGTGTCAATGAGTTATCAAATTTTATTTCTAAATAAAAATTTACCGCTTCATACTAATACTAGACTTTACTAATATCTGCGCGTAGATGAGGATCCATAATCAAATTTTATGGTGTCAAAACTTTTATAGCATTTTTATGATGGTGTCTAAGTTTGCTGCGCTATTTTAAAAAGGCTGTATTTTATTTAATTTAATAACGTCAGCAAAACTCCTTTAAGAACACCCTAAAGACGCAAATCCAAGAAAAAATATCACTTTACCTACGTTCACGATTAAAACCGTCTACTCTCGATCCAGGGGTCGCGACAAAATTTTACACAAAATGGGGGGTCGCCAATGAAAAAAGTTTGCGCACCACTGCAATAAACCTTTTTACGGTTAGTTAAGCGCATGTGCATCCGCCAAGTTTGAAAGGCGGGAATAAGAAAGTTTCGGGCAAATAATAAGGTTATACGTCAAAAAGTTCGGGCAAAACATGTCGGAAATTGATACATGTGCACACAAAAATTTCAACTATGAAAAGGTTTATTGGGTCAGCGTTGCCAAATTTAATTTTAACAACATATAAATTATTTCAATTTTTCTGCGTCACATCTTTGTGTAAAGTGTATACAAAATTGGCTTCCAGAAGTTATTTGTCTATTCTGAAAATTCAGAATATTTTAAGAGATCCCGACTAATCAATTGAAAAATTAGTTGAATGGAAATTGATACCAGCCGAATTGGTTAAACCAACGGTCCTTGCCACATTGTCCTATATTGGATCGAGAGTATCGCTCCCGATTTTTATGGCGCACTTAATCGTCCATCTGAGCAGGCCATCCGTCGAACTGTGTATATATATATATATATATCTTTAAATGATGCAATAACACCAACACGTCGAAGGAATGTGAAGGAACTGAAGAGAAAATCGCCGCTGTAAACGAAAGTGTGGAAGAAGATCCAAATTTATCGATTGGCGTCAGTCGCAGGACTAAAATCAGTTCGATATGCGCAACATATTCACGACGGGTTAGATAAAAAATACGGGATTTTTTTAAACTTAGTGTTGCGAACTTTTACCTGGTGTAGCTGTTGTTAATCGTCTTTGGCACTCTTTAACTAAGTTGCGGAAGCAAAACTTAAGCTTCTACGTTGTCTACGTTGGTTCAATAAAAATTCGTGCTTTTGTTGAAAATAATTGTTGACATTTTCTAGACAGATAGTAGATGTGAACGCAACTAACTCAACGTTGCCACGTTTATTTCTTTTTTATGCCCGTTTATATGAAAAACTATAATTTTGGCAACATATATACAATTTTAAGGGTCGTATTGAAGTTGCATTCATATTGTAACGAACAGGCAGGCCACAAAGTCTCGAGTGAATTATGTAAGTGTCCAGGATATCCACCAGATTGAGTGGATATTGATCCCGGCCGAGGGGTCGTATAAAAGCTCCAAGTGCAAAAAACGGCCTCTTGAAACTGTTTATTGTGAAAAGGGAACCATCATTATAGTAAAAAGGGGCCATCCATCCATCGCCTTACAGCCCTCTGTGGGCCTTAGCCTCCTCCTTTCTTAGCCTCGTTTAGCATTCTTTTCCATCCTTTTCTGTCCGCTTCTGCTCTTTTCCAGTTCCTTATGCCTATTAGTTCTCTTGCGTCTTTTTGTATGTTGTCATGCCATCTTAGTCGTGGTCTGCCTTGTCTCCTGTTGCCTTCCATGTTTCCTTTGTAGATCTTCTGTGGTATTCTTTCTTCTCCCATGCGTTCTACGTGTCCTGCCCATTGCAGCCGTTGTATTTTTATATATGTTACTAGGTCTATTTCTTTATACAGTTGTACCAGTTCGTGATTATACTTTATCCTCCACCCGTCTTCTTCCTGGGTCGGTCCAAATATTCTTCTCAATATTTTTCGCTCGAATTTTCAATCCTCATGTATGGTCGTCATTGTCCACGATTGGCACCCGTAGGTCACTATCGGTCTAATGATGCTTTTGTACACTTTCACTTTGGTTTTTACCCCCACTATTTGCGATTTCATTACACTTTGAACTGCGTAGTACGCTTTATTCCCGGCTATCAGTCTCTTTGTGGTATTAAGTTCTATTCGTTCAGTGTTGAGTCCAGATATTTAAATTCTCGTACCACTTCAATATTCATATTATCCATGGTTATGTTCTGTCCCAGCCGCGTCCTTGATTTTATGGCCATGTATTTCGTTTTGTCTTCATTCACCAGCAGTCCTATCGGTCTTGCCTCTTCTATCAGCTGCATAAATGTTTCTTTCACTGCCAGTACATTCCTTCCCACTATATTCAGATCGTCTGCGTATCCTATAACTTGGCATGACTTGTTTATAATGGTGCTGTCAGTTTTTATTCCTGTGCCTCTGATCACTTTCTCGAGGGCTAGGTTTAATAGGATCGGGGCCAGTGAAAAGGGGCGCCGATCTCCATCCCACGGGTTCCAGCCAGTTCATTCGCTCATGTACTGGGAATAGCTTCTTGACTTCCGTCATTAGGCTATCCCCCCGGAGAGTATTAACCCTTCGCGCAATTTTCCTGGTGACGATCTTATAGTTCTTATCTTCTCAAAGACTGCAGAGCAATGATCTGTAAGAGTAAGATGTACCATGGGACCTACTGTTTGAATGAAGAGGAGTTGTAATCCTTAAATCCAACTCCGATTCTGAAGTTCCTAAAGGAATCAAGGAATGGGTAAGTACACGAATGATTAGAGGACGACAATCTACAACATTTCCGATTTTCAAAAAAAAGGAAGAATGGACCAGATTTTAAAAAATTTAGATTAGAAATTTAGGTTTTCTAAAAAATAAGAATTGACAACATTTTGCGAAAATTATCAAGAATAATCGCGGCAATGTACCAACATGAAACTCCACCGATTTTCCAAAAAAATAAGAATTGACTAGATTTTCAAAATTTGAGAAAAACTTACCAACAAGCTACCAAGAATAACCAAAGAAATTGACCAAACTGAAACTATTTAGTATGTAGTATTTATAGATCTAAGAGTTCTATAGAGAATTTTTCTGCGAAGTTGCAAATCAAAAAGATATATTAGACTTGACACCCATGAAGATGAAGCGAAAAAGAAACAAAATCGATAAACAAGTTTTATATATTTTTTCGCTGTGCACCATCTCATTTCCGACTGATTTCAAGCTGTCGTAACTTATGAACGGCTCACCACAGAGATTTCTAGTCTTCACCAATCGATTCAGCGTCCCAAAATTAATAGGAAAATGTATATAACATTCGCTGGGAAGCTTTCAGTTAAGATATACCATCGACACGGGGAGTCGAGACCGCGGAAACGACGAAATGCGAGAAAATTGATTTTGTCAAAATTGTTATTTTTTGAGCAAAAGCAAAATTAAAAAACGTTTATGAAAGCATTTTTGCTGCTGATTACAGATATGCAAATTATATTTCGCTAGCTCTTTCCGTTCACTATCGCCTGCAGGAATTGAAGAAATTTTTAAGAAATTTCGGCGCTCGAGTAGAGATCTTGGAAAGTCGTGAATTTCCCGCGGACAATCTTAGTGTATTCACAGGAAAATGACCTTCTGAAAACGATGCCGCAATCCGTTTTAGATTATCTGCAACCGTTTCCGAGACATCTACTTAGCAAAGCGAGAATCGGGTAAAATTCATTTTGAAATATCTCGACGAATTGTTGGACATTCCGGACAATTTACGCGTCGACTTATTCGTCTTGTCGCGTAGTTTTTGTGTGCCGAAAATGATTTCGCTGCTTTTGCCCATTCTCGAGTAAATTGAAAAAAACCGAAAAAGCACATATTTCTCGAACGAAATGATGAAATTTTTTTGTTAAAAAATTTTTGGAAAATTTTTTCCTGATTTATTTTTTGGTTACCCTAAAGAAATCGAAGTGCTGAAAACGATTTTCCAGTTTATTTCGCTCTAAAGTTACAAATAAACAAGTTTTGTATATTTTTTCGCTATACACCATCTCGCATTTCCGACTGATTTCACGCTGTCATAACTTTTGAACGGCTCACTATAGAGACTTCTAGTCTTCACCAATCGATTCAGCATCCAAAAATTAGTCGGAAATTAATCGGATTATCTATATAATATTTCATAGGAAGCTTTCAGTTAAGAAATACCGTCGACACGGGGACTCTAAACCGCGGAAACGATGAAATGCGAGAAAATCGATTTCGTCAAAATCGTTATTTTTTGAGTCACAGCAAATTTTAAAATCGATTATAAAAGCATTTTTGCTGTTGATTACAGACATGCAAATTATATTTCGCTAGCTCTTTCCGTTCACTATCGCCTGCAAGAATTGAAGAAATTTTTAAGAAATTTCGGCGCTCGAGTAGAGTTCTCGGAAAGTTGTGAATTTACCGCGAACAATTTCAGTGTATTCATAGGAAAATGACCTTCTGAAAACGATGCCGTAATCCGTTTTTGATTATCTACAACCGTTTCCGAGACATCTACTTAACAAATCGAGAATCGGGTAAATTTCATTTTGAAATAACTCGACGAATTGTTGGACTTTCTGGACAATTTACACATTGATTAGTTCCTCTTGTCGTGTAGCTTCTGTGTGCCGAAAATGATTTCGCTGCTTTTGCCCGTTCTCGAGTAAATCGAAAAAAACCGAAAAAGCGCATATTTTTCGAACGAAATGATGAAAATTTTTTGGAATTTTTTTTCGTGATTTTTTTTTTTGGTTACCCGAAGGAAATCGAAGTGCTGAAAACGGTTTTCCAGTTTATTTCGCTCTAAAGTTACAAATTAAGAAGTTTTATAAAAGGGGGGGGGGGGGGGGTGTACTGGACCCCAAACCCCCCTTGGCTAAGTCCATGACACAGACTCATTTATTTTTAGATCTTTAATTACCTGTAATTGTTGAACAATGTTTGTGGATTGGCCAGATCTTCTCCATTTGTGGCAGTCTGGGATTCCACCGTGTCAAGACTGTTGACGCTGGAGGAGTTTGATAAAATGCTAGCTTGATTCATGGGTTCATTTTTGGTAGCTGTGAGGGTGTAGTAGACTTGAGCTGAATCACCGCCGTTCACGTTGACGGTGATCACGCTTTGGCCATGTTTAATAATTCCACAGTCTCTGCCCACACTGATCGCCGTCAAAATATTGTCACCTGGAAGAAAATATTGTTAAAGGAGTAATTGTAATACCGAGAAATCGAATTACAAAAATTTGCAATTAAAAAAATTTGCATTTGTTGAGAATATTTCGTGAAATTTATTGAATAAACAGGCAGACGCCTCCCATCCCCATCAAAACTCTTGGTATAAATTTAATCTCATCTCATTCTTTTAAAATTCTCTTTAATCTCATTAGTAATCCACTAGAAAATGATCTTCAGCAATCGAAACTCGAGTCATGTAAAGTGTGTAGATTTATATACGTCGAAAGTTATACAGTGTGGAGACTATGTAGCATATGTGGTTACAGTGTGGAAACAAGAGTCGTGTAAGGTATGTAGAGTTACTTACCAGTGACCATAATAACTCTAATGTTGGCGTCGTTCAAGGCCTGAATGCAGGGAGTGGTATCGTCTTTGAGCCGATTTTCTAAAACTATGAGACCCAGGAGGGTCATACCATGCTCGATGACTTCTCGTTGGACCTTTTGCGCCTTGGCGTAAGTCAGTTTCAACTCCTTATGAGCCAAAGCTATCACTCTATAGCCTTCTTGCGTATAATTTTCCAAAACCTGCGAAAGGAAAATAATTAAATTAGATTAAATTAGAAAATAAAACAAGTGCGTAGATTAACGAAATATGAATCAAATTATTTAAAGATCAATTATTTATTTCGATCTAATTAATGAATTATAAATATAAAAAATTAATTAGATCTAATTTTGAAAATCAAATATATTTTTTATTACTCATGCGTTAAAAGTACTATCTAGCCACACGTTTTTTAGTGCGGCAAATGGCATTTTTGGCTGTATTACCACATAACTTGGGTAACGCACGCAAATATTCAATATCGCTAAGTTACATTAACCCCTTGACATACGAATAAAATGCGTGTTGACGTGTCCATATACATGTGATCTTATCACATATACATGACGTCTTAGAAACGTCATTTTATGTTAAGGGGTTAAAAAAAACAATAAAATAAATAAAATAAACACAATCAAGACCACATTATTCAAAAAATGACGTGAAAGTGAAACATTTTTGGTGATGCCGGAGACTGATGAGAGTTCTTATGACGAATCCACACCATCGGAGCCAATTGAAAAAGCAAATTCTTCATTTTGGATTCTATTTTTTGGATGTCCCCTGGATCTCAAACTTGTAAGATACGTCCCCTCGCATGAGTAATAGAAAATTGATTAATAATAACATGTATTATCGCCCTCTATTTATTCATCTAAATCTATTATTGCCCTCTTGAGCGAATGTGCGCCCACACTTCGTTCGTGCGCACAATTTCGCTCTCGTGACTAATAGACTTTTTTACCGTCAAGTTTGAAAGACGGGAATATGAAAGTTTCGGGCACATATTTAGTTATACATCAAAAGGTTCGGGCACTTTTTGATGTATAACATGGCGGAAATTGACACATGCGCACAAAAAAAATTCAAATATGAAAAGGTCTATTGACAACTTACCGCCCTAGTTGCACAAAATACTATTATAATATTAGAGAATTTAATCTTGTATTCTAGACTAACTTTACAAGCCCAAATTTAATCTTAACCCATTTTTTACCACTGTACACGAGCAGGTACATCGGTATTTATTGTACCTCTATATTGGAGTTTGGGCAAAAATGGGTTAATTAACTTCGTCTTAATTTTATAACAGTTATCTAACAGATATCTAGTATAGTCTATAGGATAGAAAATCTATAATCTCGCCTAATACAATTAACACCTAACCACCTGACATACGTCTCTCAGACCCAAAGTAGCAGTAATTTTCTCACCTGAGACGTATGGCAGGTGGTTAAGGGTTAAACATTCTACTTACTTCTGAGAAGTTTTCCGGGATCGAGCTCTTCTCCACGAAGTTCAAGATCATTTCCGGCGAGCCTTTGCAGTAATATTCGAACCGCTGCGCGCCCAACTTCCTGATAATGACTCCCATCCGCTGGGCGCTGCTGCTGAACGGAAACTCCCGGATGACGCCGATTTGGTACTCGAAGTCCAGATTTTCCGCCGAACGGTTCTTGGGCGGCGTGAAGACCGTCGGATAGATCATGTTAAATTTGTTGTTGTCAGAAACTTCCGGATCTTCGATGGACCACTTGGTACTTTCAAACATCTAAACAAAAGCGGAAAATTTAGACTAATTTTTTTTATGTAAAACTGTCCACATAAATTAGAAAATATTTTTGGTTAGAAAACTCAGACCAAATGTGTAAATCAGTTGAATGATATTTTATTTCAAATTAGTTAGAAGTTATATTTGTCAAGACAAAGTCAAGGCGAAGATACACACTGTATCTTCGAAACAAAGGGGTTTTTCAGAAATCATCATAAGACAAAATGTTCTTAGAATAGGCTCCGTTCTGGGGCCAGGGGCGTTAGGGCTACTGGTCGCATGCGGCCCCTAGTGTTATTATCTTATCTAGACTTGTCTAGTTTGTTAAATCTTACAACTAAATTTAGACTTACTTTCAAGTCAAGAGGATCTCCAGTGATTTGTTTGTCTATAATAGTGAGGGAATGACAGGAGACTAGTCCACAGACTAGTGGGTTGTATGGAAGGGTTTCGACGTCCAAGACAGGATTTTCGAATTTCCTTTCCTCGATCGGGACGACGCACAGCAGATCTAGACCGTCCTCAGTCAACGTTCCAGTCTGAAACAATAATCGACAATTTCAGAAATATAAAAATTGACTCAACCTACACAAAAATATCAATAGTTAAAATGTTTTTTATTTTAATTTTGGCACTGTGTACATTTTCGTACAATTGACCACCGTCAAAAAGAAAATGATAAAAGTTACATACAATGGGAAATAATAGGAAAAAGAAAAAAATATTTGTATAAAAATTAAAGGTTAAAGAATAGTTCATGAATTCTTTCATATTATAAAAAGCACAGGCTATCAAGAATTCACGAGCTTTCTTTTTAAACTGCATAGGGGCCCCGACATGGTTAATCCCGGCTGCTGATAATGTATGCCCCACATAAAGCGATTTTCTATTATGCAGAACGCATCCCCGCGTTAACGCATATCTACTATAAATTTTTAGTCAAGATTTAATGATTTTGGCATAACAGATTCAACTGTACTAGAACTAGAGTATTTAGGTTTAGGTTCAAGGACTTAAGATTTATATTAATTATATTTGTTAGTCTATCTTAAATGCCAATGTTTATATTTTGGAAACTATCTAATACAATAAGTTAGATAATAAGTTGATTGATATTAGATGAATTAAAGACGATTCTTACCTTATCAAAGCAGACGCAGTCGATACTACCAGAAACATTGATCGACCTGGGCGAAATACAAAAAATCTGATTCTTCTTCAGCCTGGTCTGCGCATAAAACCTGCCGACGGTCATAGCGGCGGGCAAAGCAGGCGGCACCACAATCGTAATCAAATCCAGCGCCTCCAACACCAAAGCCGAAGGAGCAACTCCACGCATCACCTTCGTGACGATCGTATAAACGAAACCGATTCCCGCGATTCCGGCCAACATGCAGACGAATCTGTACGAGTCTTTTTCAAACCGGAAGTCGACTGGTGGCGGGTAGAGGATGCTGCGGACCAAACCGCCTTTCGCCGTGGAGAAGCCGGTGCGGATCACGACGGCGAGCACCTTTTCATTGCCGAAGTAACGGGTCTGAATGACCTGGGTGCCGCAGAAGAGGGTGTGCCGGGCGTGTTCTTTCGCGTCGTAGTGGACGTCAGGGAGGTTGGGGAATGGGGTTTTCGTAACGGGGACGGATTCTCCTAAAACAAACAAAAATAATATTCTACATCAGGGGTCGGCAAACTCTGTTACTAGGGCGTTAATTTAGAAAATGCGTGTTTCCGGAATGAACCATGGGATGGAGAAAAGGTTCATTATTATAATTATATATATTATTATTTGTAATAACAAATGTTGGGTCTCGAGTAAATTTATAAAATATTTGAACGGCGCGTACTCCGCATTTGCTTTGCCAGTACCAGAGTGACCGTAGGCACCACGTTACCGACCGCTGGTCAAGTCACTTCACGTTGCATCACGTCCCGTTACGTTAAGTTCACCGTAATCCCGTCATTACTTGTTATTAAGTTATTCATTGAATATTATGGCAAGTGAGATCATTAGATTAACTTATCAAGCGTTGAATTACCAGTGAGCATGGATTCGTTCAAAATGCAATTTCCAGTGAGCAGCAGCGCGTCGCATTGCAGTATGCAGCCGTGAGGAGGTATCTCGAGGATATCGCCGGGGACCAGTAGTTCCGTGGAGATAACCTCCGTTGAGGTCTCATTCAGGCTTCTGAGCTCAAAAGGGTCTGAATCGCGTCGCAACACCTTCGCCACGTCTGAACTGTGAACGGTCGACTTCAAATTCCTTTGATTCTATGGAATAGACAAAACACACAAATTTATTAGACAACACAAGACTAGGTAGGTTAGACAAGACTAGACAAGACTAGACAAGACTAGACAAGACTAGACAAGACTAGACAAGACTAGACAAGACTAGACAAGTCTAGACAAGACTAGACAAGACTAGACAAGACTAGACAAGACTAGACAAGACTAGACAAGACTAGACAAGACTAGACAAGACTAGACAAGACTAGACAAGACTAGACAAGACTAGACAAGACTAGACAAGACTAGACAAGACTAGACAAGACTAGACAAGACTAGACAAGACTAGACAAGACTAGACAAGACTAGACAAGACTAGACAAGACTAGACAAGACTAGACAAGACTAGACACTAGACAAGGCTAGATAAGGCTAGACAAGACTAGACAAGACTTGACAAGATTAGACAAGACTAGACAAGACTAGACAAGACTAGACAAGACTAGATAAGACTAGACAAAACTAGACAAGACTAGGCAAGATTAAACAAGACTAGACGAGACTAAATAAGACTAGAAAAAACTAGACAAGACTAGACAAAACTAAACAAGACTAGATAAGACTAGGCAAGACTAGACAAGACTAGACAACACTAGATACTACACTCTAGTGTTCTTTAGATACAACTAGAGAAATCATTTATCACTTACTCGTCTGGTTTGGATGACGGTCATGGTGATACCAAACAAAGACATCAGAAGAATGGCAGCTGCATAATAGTAATAGTTGTCGGCGAACCATAGGATGAAACTTAATATCTGGAAGATGTAGAAGGGATTCAGGACTTCTAGGAACAGAAGGGCTGGAATCGAAGTCTCCTTGACCTCAATCTGGTTTGGACCATAAACAGCTCTCCTACAAACAAAGAGATAAATTATTGGTACAGTACTAGATTAGTCTGGTCGATTAAGATTTCTAGTGTAGTCCAGTCTTGTCTGTCTAGTCTTGTCTGTCTGGTCTTGCCTGGACTTGTTTGTTTAGTCTTGTCTGTCTAGTCGTGTCTGTCTAGTCCTGTCTGGCTAGTCTTGTCTCTCTAGTCTTGTCTGTCTAGTCTTGTCTGTTTAGTCTTGTCCATCTAGTCTTGTCCGTCTAGTCTTATCTGTCTAGTCTTGTCTGTCTAGTCTTGTCTGTCTAGATTTGTCTGTCTAGTCATGACTGTCTAGTCCTGTCTGGCTAGTCTTGTCTGTCTAGTCTTGTCTGTCTAGTCATATCTCTCTAGTCTTGTTTGTCTAGTCTTGTCTGTCTAGTCTTGTCTGTCTAGTCTTGTCTGTCTAGTCATATCTGTCTAGTCTTGTTTGTCTAGTCTTGCCTGTCTAGTCTTGTCTGTCTAGTCTTGTCTGTCTAGTCATATCTGTGTAGTCTTTCTAGTCAAATCAAATCAAATATATTTATTTCATTAATTAAGATACAAATCTAAATGAAATATGTCAACAGGAAAAAAAAATACATAAATAAGTTAACTTAGTTCATGAAAACAAGAACAGAATTGACGAGAAATATGAGAAAAAAACTAAAATTAAATTACTAAATAATAAAATTAAATTACTAATATATTAAAATTTCTAATTCGAATAAAATTCGTCTATAGAATACGGTTCAATATTATTAATCCAATGATAAAGTTCCTTTTTAAGCTGTTTGATGTGTGTAATACGTTTAATATCGCTAGGCAGCTTGTTGTAGAGTTTAGCAGACATATAGGGTTGATTTTTCTGAGACATTGTTAACATATGTTTAGGTAACTGATAAAGATCTCTGTTATATCTAGTTTCTCGTTCTTTGGGCTTATTAAAACATTCAAATAAATGTTTATGTTTGAATACAAATAAAATGCTTTCGTAGATATATGTGCCTGTAGTTGTTAATATTTCTGCTTTTCTGAAATGGCCTCTACAGGACTCTCGGTATTTTAAATTGCATAGAATACGCAGGGCTTGCTTTTGTATTCTAAATACCCTTTGAACATTAATTCCATTGCCCCAGAATATGATTCCAAATCTTAAATGAGAGTAAAAATTGGAAAAATACAGGAGTCTCAGAACTTTCTTGCCAACATATCTTTGGAGGGATCGCATGGCAAATACTGCTTTGTTGAGGCTCTTGGTAACATGATTTATATGGGATGTCCAGTCCAGAGTATTATCAATGTATAATCCCAATAGTCTCACGGATTGTTGTACATCTATCAACCCATTTCCTATTCCAATAGCTCGTGGATAATCTGTAGTGCATCTTTTAGTTTGAAATATAATACTTTTTGTTTTGTTCTGATTTAATATCAGACTGTTCTCTGAGAACCAAGTAGTTAGTGAAGACATTGCTAGGTTAGTGTTTCCGTTAATATCTAGGCATTGACTTATTTATTATTAAAGGGGTAGTGTCGTCCGCATAGTTAACCATGGTATGTTGAGGGATGATATGCGTTTTGGGGAGGTCATTAATAAAAATGGTGAAGAGCAATGGACCAATAGTGCTCCCCTGTGGGATACCCATGCTGATACTCCTTTTGCTGGACATTACGCAACCATTCGGAGTGTCTAAACTTGTTATTTGTGATCTGTTGTTTAGGTACGATTTTAACCATTCTAGTGCAACCCCTCTGATGCCATATTTGTTTAATTTGTTTTGTAGAATAGTGTGATCCACTAGATCATATGCCTTGGATAAATCCATTAGCAAACCTAGTGGGATATTCTTAGCTTCTAGATTATTCATAATATCCTTGATGAATTCGTAGCAGGCAGTATCGATATTCTTTCCTTTGATGAAACCGTGTTGCTGTAGGCTTATTGTTTGATGATTTTCAAGGAATGATATTATTCTAGTACAGATGAGTTTTTCGAACACTTTTGAAAACACTGAAAGGATACTTATTGGTCTGTAATTTCCCACATCACTTATATTTCCGCTTTTGTGAATTGGAGTTATTATGGCTACTTTAAGTTTCTCTGGGAATTTGCCAACAGTGAAGGAGTTATTTATGATGGACTTCAATGGCGTCAAAATCGATAGGAACACATGTTTCAGCACGATTGAAGGAATCTCGTCTTGACCCGCACTTTTCTTGTTTTTTAAATTCATAATTGTACTATATAGTTCTTCACTTGTTACTGGTGCTAGAAATATCGAATTGTTACTCGCTATTATATTGTCATTGGATTCTAACGTCGGTATAGTATTGAACAATAGCTTCGCCCTGTCTACGAAGAAATTATTTATCTTTGTAGCACTGGTTTGTGGATCCTCATTAGGGTTATGGTAGGTGGTATTTTTCTTTTTAAAATTCGTTAAATCACGAATAATTCTCCAAGTAGTTTTTTGAACATTTGAAGATTCTATTAACTGATTATTTAAATTTTCTTTTTTTCGTTTTCTTAATAGATTTGTGAAGTTTCTTCGCAGATTATTGTAGAGTTTCTTGCAGTTTGGAGAAAATCTACATAGTACTTGGGCTACTCCCAGATCCTTTTCCATCCGTTTCAAATCAGGATTTGCAAAAACCCGTCGAACTGCCGGTCTGGTGTTAATAAGTTCTTTGGGGAAGGCCTCGTTGAAGTGTCTGTTGAAGATTTCCATGAAAAACGTCCACTGGTTATCTAATTCATCGCAATCGATTTCAAGGAGTTCGTCCCACACTACCTCATCCATTAGATACTTAAATTTGTGCATATTGTTACTGTTAAAAATCCTAGTAAGTTTATATTTAGAAGGAATGTCTTCCTTCTCACAAATCGTGGTTAGTAACTGTGCAGAGTGGTCAGATAGATGGTAGTCTTGAGTTTCCGTGCTGTACATTACATTGAGGTTAGTTATAATATTGTCAATACACGTGCCAGATGATGGATGACTTACTTCTTTTAAAGTCGGTACCGCATTAAAAGATTCTAGCAGAGACAGGAACTGTTGACTAGATTTAAAATATTTATATTAAAATCTCCTGATAATATGTATTGCTTAGTATTCCTTGCGAGCACTAGTAGAAGTTGGTGCAGCTTGTCCATAAAATATTTAATATTTGATTGCGGAGCTCTATATAATCCAACAATTATAAGTTCCTTCTTGTCTATCACAACTTCTATAGCTGTACACTCAAACACATGCTCCTCAGCCATTTTATTGATGTCCTCCCTAATTGTGAATGTTGTATCATTTTTACAGTAGATAGCAGATCCTCCGTATAATCCTTCTGCTCTGCAGAAATATGAGGACAGATTGAAGTTTTTTAATTTTAGTATGTCCAGTTGTTCTGGGCTCTTCCAGTGTTCCGTGATGATCAACAGTCTGCAATTATTGATATTTTCAAGCATATATTCTATTTTATCAATAGAATTCCCTAGAGACTGCACATTTTGATTTATTAACGTAAATTGATTTCTGGCTGCTGGCTTCATTAATAGATTTCTTTTTTTTTGCTGATTTTATATGTGGGTATTGACATTCCGGGGCGTCTCTAGCCTTAATAAAAAAGGATTTATACATTTGTTTCTAGGCCAAGTCTCTGGTTTCATAATGTCATCGAGACATTCAAATGGCACTGTTACCTTAAATGAAGAGTATTCATCAGGGTGTTTCGACGTCAGCTTTTTACACGTGACATTATTAAATTTTTTGTTAATTAGATATTCTGTCAGGTCCTTCGTAGACAAATCTGGCTGCAACCGGAAAACGTGCAGATGGTAATATCTGGTAGCCGCTTTAATTTGTGTAGTATCATCGTTAGTTCCCTGTATTACATTTGATGTTCGATATCTCCTCTTCTTGTAACGTTGAGTTTCCCACTTCTCCTTGTTTTCATTCGTTTTTGTCTGTTCTACTATTTCTTTGTTATTGTTATTGTTTTTTTCGCATGTGCGCCCATCCTTGACAGAGTTTGCTTTTTTCTCTTTATCGGGCCGATTAGTAGAGCCACTATCGCAGATATACGGTGTAGCTGGCTCGTTTTTTGTCGATTTATGCCGAATAATTGGATTTTCACACGCAGTAGCACTCACTGATTTTATTAGATTTTCATTTTTCTCTGTCAATATTTTGATTTGATTAGTTAGATCTCCAATTAAAACATGCAGAGGCTCAATTTCCTTTTTAATTATACCCGTAATTAGGTTCTCAAAATTAGGGCTTTCGAGAAAAGTTGTTAATATTTCGAACTGCTTAGTCGAGGGTATGTTTGATCGTAATTCCCTAGCCATTATCAAACGTAGTATGTAGAAAGAAAGCTTCACAAAACTATTAACTTCACTTTAACTTTAAAATTCAATAGCTTGTCGAACGTCCACTCTCGCTGAACGTCGACTCGAGACTCGAGTCGACGTCGACTCGAGTCTTGTCCGCCTAGTCTTGTCTGTCTAGCCTTGTGTATCTAGTCTTGTCTGCCTAGTCTTGTCTGTCTGGTCTTGTCTGTCTGGTCTTGTCTGTCTGGTCTTGTCTGTCTGGTCTTGTCTGTCTGGTTTTGTCTGTCTGATCTTGTCTGTCTGGTCTTGTCTGTTTAGTCTTGTTTGTTTAGTCTTGTCTGTCTAGTCTTGCCCGCCTAGTCTTGTCTGTCTAATCTTGTTTGTCTAGTATTGTCTGTCTAGTCTTGTCTGTCTAGTCTTGTCTATCTAGTCTTGTCTGCCTAGTATTGTCTGTCTAGTCTTGTCTGTCTAGCCTTGTCTGTCTAGTCTTGTCTGTCTAGTCTTGTCTGTCTAGTCTTGTCTGTCTAGTCTTGTCTGTCTAGTCTTGTCTGTCTAGTCTTGTCTGTCTAGTCTTGTCTGTCTAGTCTTGTCTGTCTAGTCTTGTCTGTCTAGTCTTGTCTGTCTAGTCTTGTCTGTCTAGTCTTGTCTGTCTAGTCTTGTCTGTCTAGTCCTGTACGTCTAGTCTTGTCTGTCTAGTCTTGTCTGTCTAGTCTTGTCCGCCTAGTCTTGTCTGTCTAGCCTTTTCTGTCTAGTCTTGTCTGTCTGGTCTTGTCCGTCTAGTCTTGTCTGTCTATCTAGTCTTGTCTGCCTAGTCTTGTCTGTCTAGTCTTGTCTGTTTAGCCTTGTCTGTCTAGTCTTGTCCGTCTAGTCTAGTCTGTCTAGTCTTGTCTGTCTAGTCTTGTCTGTCTAGTCTTGTACGTCTAGTCTTGTCTGTCTAGTCTTGTCCGCCTAGTCTTGTCTGTCTAGCCTTGTCTATCTAGTCTTGTCTGCCTAGTCTTGTCTGTCTGGTCTTGTCTGTCTGGTCTTGTCTGTCTAGTCTTGTCTGTCTAGTCTTGTCTGTCTAGTCTTGTCTGTCTAGTCTTGTCCGTCTAGTCTTGTCTGTCTAGTCTTGTCTGTCTAGTCTTGTCCGCCTAGTCTTGTCTGTCTAGCCTTTTCTGTCTAGTCTTGTCTGTCTGGTCTTGTCCGTCTAGTCTTGTCTGTCTATCTAGTCTTGTCTGTCTAGTCTTGTCTGTCTAGCCTTGTCTGTCTAGTCTTGTCCGTCTAGTCTTGTCTGTCTAGTCTTGTCTGTCTAGTCTTGTCTGTCTAGTCTTGTACGTCTAGTCTTGTCTGTCTAGTCTTGTCCGCCTAGCCTTGTCTATCTAGTCTTGTCTGCCTAGTCTTGTCTGTCTGGTCTTGTCTGTCTGGTCTTGTCTGTCTAGTCTTGTCTGTCTAGTCTTGTCTGTCTAGTCTTGTCTGTCTAGTCTTGTCTGTCTAGTCTTGTCTGTCTAGTCTTGTCTGTCTAGTCTTGTCTGTCTAGTCTTGTCTGTCTAGTCTTGTCTGTCTAGTCCTGTCCGTCTAGTCTTGTCTGTCTAGTCTTGTCTGTCTAGTCTTGTCCGCCTAGTCTTGTCTGTCTAGCCTTTTCTGTCTAGTCTTGTCTGTCTGGTCTTGTCCGTCTAGTCTTGTCTGTCTATCTAGTCTTGTCTGCCTAGTCTTGTCTGTTTAGCCTTGTCTGTGTAGTCTTGTCCGTCTAGTCTAGTCTGTCTAGTCTTGTCTGTCTAGTCTTGTCTGTCTAGCCTTGTCTATCTAGTCTTGTCTGCCTAGTCTTGTCTGTCTGGTCTTGTCTGTCTGGTCTTGTCTGTCTAGTCTTGTCTGTCTAGTCTTGCCCGCCTAGTCTTGTCTGTCTAATCTTGTTTGTCTAGTATTGTCTGTCTAGTCTTGTCTGTCTAGTCTTGTCTATCTAGTCTTGTCTGCCTAGTATTGTCTGTCTAGTCTTGTCTGTCTAACCTTGTCTGTCTAGTCTTGTCTGTCTAGCCTTTTCTGTCTAGTCTTGTCTGTCTGGTCTTGTCCGTCTAGTCTTGTCTGTCTATCTAGTCTTGTCTGCCTAGTCTTGTCTGTCTAGTCTTGTCTGCTTAGTCTTGTCCGTCTAGCCTTGTCTGTCTAGTCTTGTCTGTCTAGTCTTGTCTGTCTAGTCTTGTCTGTCCAGTCTTGTCCGTCTAGTCTTGTCCGTCTAGTCTTGTCTGTCTACTCTTGTCTATCTAGTCTTGTCCGTCTAGTCTTGTCTGTCTAGTCTTGTCCGTCTAGTCTTGTCTGTCTAGTCTTGTCTGTTTAGTCTTGTCTGTCTAGTCTTGTCTGTCTAGTCTTGTCTGTCTAGCCTTATCTGTCTAGTCTTGTCTGTCTAGTCTTGTCTGTCTAGTCTTGTCCGTCTAGTCTTGTCCGTCTAGTCTTGTCTGTCTACTCTTGTCTATCTAGTCTTGTCCGTCTAGTCTTGTCTGTCTAGTCTTGTCCGTCTGTCCTCCTCGGTGGTATAGTTGACAACATACCCGCCTTTCAATGCGGGAGACCCGGGTTCGAATCCTGGTCGGGGAGGCGACAACTAGGGCGGTTTTCATTAACCGTCCGGGCTGCACACCCTGAATGAATGCAATATATGCGATACCGGGGTGGCGCATACTAAAAAAGCCAAGGTGGAATAGGGGATTTGGTGAGTCTTGTCCGTCTAGTCTTGTCTGTCTAGTCTTGTCTGTCTAGTCTTGTCTGTCTAGTATTGTCTGTCTAGACTTGTCTGTCTAGTCTTGTCTGTCTAGTCTTGTCCATCTACTCTTATCTGTCTAGTCTTGTCTGCTTATTTCTTTACTCTAATACCAACTATCTAAGTACCTCATATACTGCTCATTTTTAGACAATCCCTTATTCCTGTGTAGAGTCTCACTGCTGACGCCGTGGTCCAAGCCCAGCAGTTTGATAAACTGCCTGGTCTCGCCGTCCCAAATGTAGGTGACTTTCTTGCAGGTGAACGTGAGCAGGCAATCGACGTCGGTGAAGACGCCGTCGGCGAAGTGCACCGTCAACGCGGTCGGCTCGCCGTGCCTCTCCTCGTCGCGGGTGTCCTCCCGCCACTGCTTCTTAATACTGTCCAGCGTCAGAACACGCAGCGGTTTCACGTAAAACATTTTGTGCTTTTCATTGTACAATTCCTGAAAAATACAAACAAATTTAACTAAAACAAGACAAGACTAGACAAGCCAAAACAAGATCAGACAAGGCTAAACCTTCTTCTTCTTCATGTGCCATCTCCTACTCGGAGGTTGGCTACCAACAAGGCAATCTTCACTTTCGACACTGCCGCTCTAAATAATTCATTTGAAGAACACCGGAACCAATCTCTAAAGGCTAAACCAGGCAAGAGTAAATAAGTCTATAGAAGACTAGACAAGACTATATTCGGGCCGGCGAGAGAATGCATCTCGTCTCGACAAGTTTAGCATTGTTCTGCGCATACCCCCACTTGATTTCGAGTGCGCGGTGTTTAGTTGTATGTATTTTAAAAACTCACGCATATTACTTAACTCAAACTAATCTGCGCGTCCCTTGCCCTTCATACTTTGCCGCAGTAAGGCTGCATTCTCTCGACGGTACGAGTATAGTCTTATCTGGTCATGTCTTGTCTAGTCTATCCAATTTATAAACGTACCGGCGAGAGAATGCATCTTGTCTTGACGAGTTTAGCATTGTTCTGCGCATACCCCCACTTTAATTCGAGTGCGCGATGTTTAGTTGTCCGTGTTTGAAAAACTGACGCATATTTCTTAACTCAAACTAATCTGCGCGTACCTCGGCGCATGCCTTACCCTTCATACCGAGGCGCAGCACGGCTGCATTCTCTCGCCGACCTGAGTATAGAATAGACATTACTAGACAAGACTTGACATACATGCCTAGTCAAGACTAAATAAGACTAGACGATACTCGAGAGGACTAGACAAGACTAGACATATATGCTTAGTCAAGACTAAATAAGACTAGACAATACTCAAAAGGACTAGAGAAGACTAGACATATATGCCTAGTCAAGACTAAATAAGACTATATGATACTCGAGAGGACTAGACAAGACTAGACATACATGCCTAGTCAAGACTAAATAAGACTAGACAATACTCGAGAGGACTAGACAAGACTAGACATACATGCCTAGTCAAGACTAAATAAGACTATATGATACCCGAGAGGACTAGACAAGACTAGACATATATGCCTAGTCAAGACTAAATAAGACTAAGCGATACTCGAGAGGACTAGACAAGACTAGACATACATGCCTAGTCAAGACTAAATAAGACTATATGATACCCAAGAGGACTAGACAAGACTAGACATATATGCCTAGTCAAGACTAAATAAGACTAGACGATACTCGAGAGGACTAGACAAGACTAGACATATATGCCTAGTCAAGACTAAATAAGACTAAGCGATACTCGAGAGGACTAGACAAGACTAGACATACATGCCTAGTCAAGACTAAATAAGACTATATGATACCCAAGAGGACTAGACAAGACTAGACATATATGCCTAGTCAAGACTAAATAAGACTAGACGATACTCGAGAGGACTAGACAAGACTAGACATATATGCCTAGTCAAGACTAAATAAGACTAAGCGATACTCGAGAGGACTAGACAAGACTAGACATACATGCCTAGTCAAGACTAAATAAGACTAGATGATACTCGAGAGGACTAGACAAGACTAGACATATATGCCTAGTCAAGACTAAATAAGACTAAGCGATACTCGAGAGGACTAGACAAGACTAGACATACATGCCTAGTCAAGACTAAATAAGACTAGACGATACTCGAGAGGACTAGAGAAGACTAGACATATATGCTTAGTCAAGACTAAATAAGACTAGACAATACTCAAAAGGACTAGAGAAGACTAGACATATATGCCTAGTCAAGACTAAATAAGACTAGACAATACTCGAGAGGACTAGACAAGACTAGACATACATGCCTAGTCAAGACTAAATAAGACTATATGATACCCGAGAGGACTAGACAAGACTAGACATATATGCCTAGTCAAGACTAAATAAGACTAGACAATACTCAAAAGGACTAGAGAAGACTAGATATATATGCCTAGTCATGACTAAATAAGACTAGACGATACTCGAGAGGACTAGAGAAGACTAGATATATATGCCTAGTCAAGACTAAATAAGACTAGATGATACTCGAGAGGACTAGACAAGACTAGACATATATGCCTAGTCAAGACTAAATAAGACTAGACAATACTCAAAAGGACTAGAGAAGACTAGATATATATGCCTAGTCATGACTAAATAAGACTAGACGATACTCGAGAGGACTAGACAAGACTAGACATATATGCCTAGTCAAGACTAAATAAGACTAGATGATACTCGAGAGGACTAGACAAGACTAGACATATATGCCTAGTCAAGACTAAATAAGACTAAGCGATACTCGAGAGGACTAGACAAGACTAGACATACATGCCTAGTCAAGACTAAATAAGACTGGATGATACTCGAGAGGACTAGACAAGACTAGACATATATGCCTAGTCAAGACTAAATAAGACTATATGATACCCGAGAGGACTAGACAAGACTAGACATATATGCCTAGTCAAGACTAAATAAGACTAGACAATACTCAAAAGGACTAGAGAAGACTAGATATATATGCCTAGTCATGACTAAATAAGACTAGACGATACTCGAGAGGACTAGACAAGACTAGACATATATGCCTAGTCAAGACTAAATAAGACTAAGCGATACTCGAGAGGACTAGACAAGACTAGACATACATGCCTAGTCAAGACTAAATAAGACTAGATGATACTCGAGAGGACTAGACAAGACTAGACATACATGCCTAGTCAAGACTAAATAAGACTATATGATACCCGAGAGGACTAGACAAGACTAGACATATATGCCTAGTCAAGACTAAATAAGACTAAGCGATACTCGAGAGGACTAGACAAGACTAGACATACATGCCTAGTCAAGACTAAATAAGACTAGATGATACTCGAGAGGACTAGACAAGACTAGACATATATGCCTAGTCAAGAATAAATAAGACTAGACAATACTCAAAAGGACTAGACAAGACTTGACTACAGTGGACAAGACTAGACTAGATAAGGCTTACACACGACGAGATTAAATTACATGAGACCAGAATAGAATAAACTACATGGTACCAGACTAGACTAAACTGGATAAAACTACTCAAGACCAGATAATATTAGCTATCCAGTTTAGTCTAGTCTGGTCACAGTTAGTTTATTCTATACTGGTCTCATGTAGTTTAGTCTCGTCTTGTGTAAGCCTTACCTAGTCTACTCTTGTCCACTCTTGTCAAGTCTTGTCTAATCCTTTTGAGTATTGTCTAGTCTTATTTAGTCTTGACTAAGCATATATGTCAAGTCTTGTCTAGTCCTATCATTCATCATATTTTGCATGATACTAGACTAGACTAGGCAATACTAGACAAGATAAGCTAATGTGGTCTAAATAATTACCGTGATTAGAATAAAATCAGCGTCGGTGATAGCACACGGATTGCACTTGGCCTTGAGGAACCAATGAGGAATCCAATGGAAGATGAGTCGCAGCAGCCCAGCGGTCAAGACGATGCCCAAGTAGGTGAAGAACGTCCTCAGCTTGTTGCTCTTGTAGCCGCAGATTTCCAACTGATCGTCTTGTCCTTCGTTGATAAACATCCCGAGGCCCTTAGCCCTCGGCCGATCTAAAACAACAATAACAAGTTAGTGAGTAGATAAGGAAATCATGTGGGTGAGAATTTAAAGTTTTGCGATAAGGATTTCACGAGTCGTGATAAGATTTGATAAAAGTTTTTTTGTTTTAATTCAAATTTCTTGTGGAATTTTTTCGCAAAAACATAAACAAAGGACTAAATAAGGAAAAAACTTAAGGACTAAATAAGAATAAAGGACTAAATAAGGATAAAGGACTTAAAGGAGTAAATTAACCTGCTTGTGCGAGAAGTTCGTCGTGTTGCTCGGGGACATTTCTGTCCCTGTTGCGATTCCTTCGGAAGGAAAACGACGAATAGCCTTTTCGCTTGATGGCCAAATTCTCGATGGACGCCGCCATTTCGCACTAGACACTCTGTTTGCAAAGTTACACCACAAAGAAACACACAATTTTTATGCAAAACAATAAAGTTTTTAAATTTCCCCAAAATTAGTTTGTATCAGTTTTTTTTTTATGGTAACGACACCCCAAAAGTTTTTTTTTTCGCGGAAATCTGTCTGTCCGTCGCCCGAGTCAAAATCTATCAACGGATGAAACCCATGCCGTTTACTTCTTCGTCTTCTCCAAGGCAAAATTTGGTCACAAGTTTTGGATCCTTTTCTGTGAGCGATTTGTTCTCCTGGTTAGGCTTCGACAACAATTATGTTCCTCCACACAAATCTGAAAAGCAAAATAAGAAAATTATTATAACAATAGAATTAATATTACATTAAGATAGAATTGGTGAAACCATCCTACGTTACAGAAAATCAATGGTTATCAAGTTCAATCAATAACCTGCTAAGTTCATGTCTCTCTCACAAAATGTCAATATTATAAACATCTAACCCTAAACACCACATGGGTTTTCAAGTGAGTGGTTTAAAAATTATTGTTCATGGAAGCAAAGCTGTGCTGATGAGAGATAAGTCTCGAAACGCGTCCACAGATGACTATCCACTTAAGTGAGTGCCACGAAAGTGGACTGAAAGCTATAAAATAACTTAGAAATTTCATGTGAGATTTGTTTTGGTTGTCCTAAAAAGACTCAGTAATTGTTATAGAGGCTGAATATATTTATATATTCAGGCTGTGTTCCGTTTGTTTTAAGTTTGTAATATTACATTAATATAACCCAGTTTATATATTACATTAATATAACTCAGTGGGGTGGACAGAACTCCTTAGCCGTAGGGAAGGCGACCTGTCTAGGGGTAACAACCCAGAATAATAAGCCTCCCAAGTTAACAACTTGGGTAGTATCTTGGACAGTGGCTCGCCACTGTCCCACGAAGAATATTCTTCAAGTGAGCATGGAGGAAAATTTCATCCTAAATGAAATCCTAAATGAAAACATCTGGTCGGTAGGGTATTGGGTATTTGTTGAACGTGTTTGGTGCTGTTTATGGCCACTACGCATCTGAAACACCATTTGTAATCACTAATCCTTGTAAATACGCTTCGACGGATGTTTACAATCGCTAATGGTTTTTGGATACTTGGTGGTCGTAAACAATTGAAAATACAATGTTTATGTTTAAGGTTTAATGTTTATGTTTAGAACAAGTATTTAAATTTTGGGTAGTTTTAAGATCAGTTATAGAAATTACCACGTGCACTTCGGGTTGGAATTCTTCTTGGTTCAGTGGGGGCAGGCAATATCTAATCAAAATTGAAACAATATCTAATCACACTCAGTTCAATTGTAAGCCTCTTGCTACAAACACATCGAGAAGATTCCAGGCTGCGACAGTGCACGTCGTCACAAGTGCTTAAAATAGAGTTAAATAAATAAATACATGTTTATCAAGGCGTACAAATTTTATTTTAAACGCCCTGCTAACACCGACAGAATAGGACCTGGCACCTCCTCACACAGTCAGGAGAACTTTTACTAGAGGTAAAAGGTGACCAAGCACAGGGGCTGAAGAAAAGCATAGCACAAAAGTGCACAACGGCAAATGTGCGTTCCAAGACGGACAGCGTAATATTGCACGTAAAGGACCTAGACGCTGTTATTACAGCAGATGAAGTATAAGAGAACACCTCGACATCGGTGAACATGAGAAGAATGTGGAGGTAAGAAATCTAAGACCATGGTACGGAGAAAATCAGATTGCAACAGTAGCACTTCGAAAAGTCCAAGCTTTAAAGCAAATTAAACCGAATTAAAATTGGACTTGTTGAACGCAGAATTAGGCCACGAATAAATCTTACCAAGTGCCACAGATGGTGGCAGGTAGCACATACCGCAAAAGAGTGCAGCGGACCTTACATACAAAAACTTTTTTAAAGTTGCTGCCAAGGAGGCCAAACAGTTCCAAGGCGAAGAGTTCTGTCCGATTTGTCAAAGCAAGGGACACCGGGCAAATTCTGGCAGGTGCCCAAATTTCCAAAAAGCGCTGGCGGGGGCAAGGCAACACCAAAAGAATTCAAAATGTTGAAAGTCCTTCAATGAAATGCAATGAGATCCCGTGGGGTGCATGATCTGCTGCATGTCACAGTGTCTGAGCTAAATGTAGATATCATAATACTAAGTGAATCAAACAAAAAAATAATTAGTAATACAAAATGGTATGCAGACCATTAACCCTTTGTACCCCGAAAGATTTTTAATATCACCTATCAAAACTACCTTGCCTTGTCGCCTTGGCGGCGACAACGGAGTGCAAAGGGTTAATACCCACAATAAGAGCCATAAACAAAACTATTCCAATATTAGACAGTGGATGTGAAAATGGCTACGTTCGGATAGAGACCGCAGAAATGATATTTATAGCTACTACTTTTCACCCAACAAGAATCTGGACCACTTACAAATGGCATTGGACGTTTTGAGCGATTCCATGCGAAGTCAACGAACTCATAGCCAAACCAAAACTCATAGCCGGCGATTTCAATGCGAAATCACCATATTGGGGCTCACCAAAAATGGATTCACATGGCAATATTGTAATGGATTCGCTGTATATAAAAAAAAACCGGTCAAGTGCGAGTTGTGACTCGCGCACCGAGGGTTCCGTACAAACTTGTAAGTAAGGTATTTTTTTTTTGTGGAGGACGTAGCAAGCACATTCAGTTAACTTGACAAGTGGCCCTCCTGAAATCACAACCATCTTAGTACCGCTGCAAGCATAACCTCAAGATGTCGCTGTCGTACGATGGAATTCTACCCTATATTTTATTACCATACATCCCCCATTCACTATGAGTGTTTAGGGGTTCTGGAGCTTCACTATTTGTTTTTACAGCTCAATTTTGCCTGTATAAAGGTATACAGCGTATTTTTTTTTAAATAACGCGAATATTTTTAAACTTATAAAAAGAAAACTTTATTTTAGTATTACACTTATTCACTAACTTATATTAAGATCTAACTATTTCTAGATCTAATATAAACTAATATATTAACTATTTCTAGATCTATTTCGATACTCTTAACATTCAGTTGTTCAATTGACTGCTTTTGGGCAATTGACTACCAAAAAATATAGGGCGTACGTGATTTAAATATATGTATATTGTAAAGAAAAATTAGACGAAATATAATATATACAGGATGTTACGGGACTTGAGTATGTTGCATGTCGGTTTTAAACAAGCAAAATTATGTCTAAATTTTGCTTGTTTATAACCGACATGCAACATACTATATAATATATACCCTGTATATATTATGTATATAGAGCATACGTGATGAAATTATATCGAATATAAACAAAGAAAATTCAGAATAAACAGCTTGGTGCCGACACATACTTTTTAACCTTTGGACCTAACCGAGGACCTAACTGTATGCAACCCATATGCTTCAATAACCACGCAACACATTAGTGTATTTTCATAAGTTTCTAATAGAAAATTCGCATTTTTCTTGTAATTAAATTACATATTTACGGTTTTAAGATTTTTCCCTTTACATGTGCTGTAAGACACCGCTTCTTGCCAAATTTCATGAATCTAGGTCAACGGGAAGTACCCTATAGGTTTTGATTCCCTTGTGGAATCGCAAAATATGCGACATAAACGGTCATATCTTTTGATCGCGTTGACTTACAAGTTTGATATTTTCACAGCTGAAAGAGACCACAGACCTGAGTAGTTGATACAAATTTCAACTTGTTACCTCTACGCGTTTCTGAGAAAAATGGTCTTGACAGACAGACAGACAAACGTCTTAATCGCGTTGACTTACAAGTTTGATTTTTTCACAGCTGAAAGAGACCGCAGACCCGAGTATTTGATACAAATTTCAACTTGTAACCTCTACGCGTTCCTGAGAAAAATGGTCTTGACAGACAGACAGACAGACGTCTTAATCGCGTTGACTTACAAGTTTGATTTTTTCACAGCTGAAAGAGACCGCAGACCCGAGTATTTGATACAAACTTCAACTTGTTATCTCTACGCGTTCCTGAGAAAAATGGTCTTGAGAGACAAACAGACGGACAACAAAGTGATCCTATAAGGGTTCCGTTTTCGGTACGGAAACCTAAAAATGAAGGTAATGAACCAACATTCCAGCTCATTGAGTCCCAGTCGATTATTGGACTAATAATCTAGCAAATAAAAGAGAAAACTGGAAACTACAGCATATGGCAACCTAACTAGCATGAGCAACCCAACTTAACAGAGGTATTTACGGAAGATGAATTGCTAAGAGCCAGCCAACGTTTTCGTAATGGTAGAGCACCAGGACTAGAGGGAATCCTCGAGTGACCACAATTACATCTTCTACACGATAAAAGACACGTGCATCTCCTCAGGTACATGGGTAAAAGGATATGGCCCACAAGAACAACGCCCGCAATGTTACAAAATTTCGGCCCTAATCACTAAGCAAAGCATATGAGGTAACATTCCCACAACAAAAGCGGTTCGTAAAATCCAGACGTGTACTGGTGGAACGATGAAATCGTCACGGCAAGGGCAGCTGGCATTGCGTCTAGACGGATATATAGCGCAAAGGAAGAAAGAAAGTCTGCATTATTTATTCCTTTGTGCAGATATATGCGTCTATAGCTCTGAAGGAACAATACAGACAAGAATATGTAACAGCCAAAAAGTCTCTCAGACAAAAAATAAGTGATTCTAAACGTCTCCATTGGCAAAACTTATGCGAAAAAATCAACAAAGATATCTGGCGGGTGAGTATATATATATAAACCTTTATTGGCATTTTAAACACAAACACTTAACAAACATTAGACTGAGCTGATATGAGACTGATATGAGACTGATATGAGACCTTACAAGCTAGACAATCAACATAATAAACAATTTTTTTTTTCAGATTACATTTCTCAAACGACACTTAGACTACCCTGATCCGCCTTTGCTGTCTTTCCACTTAACAATTTTAGCCATTAGCGGCCAACCCTGACCGCTTTCATCCATCAACGACTTCCAACCTTTTCTAAGCTCTATCTTCTCAGTCGCACTCCACACACAACCACTACAGCTTGTACCCAATGCTCCCAACTTTCTATGCCCGTCCCACATATACGGCAGGTTCTCTCGTTTGGCGTCATCCAGTACCTCCTGCCCCTTTCTTCACTGCCGCATCTAAATCTGGCGATCATTATTTGGGGAACGTCAGATTTTCGGAGGTAATCTGGTAACTTTCCCAAAACGAGTATATTTTGGTACTCGGGGTTGTACGATCCCTCTTCAATGCCCTTTAACCTTTCTTGCATCTCTATCTCAAACATACTTTCTCCTACCATACTTTCTACATTGCTACCTCTCTTAATCGTTCTCTCCACTTCCACACCCGACCAGCCACCCCTTTCATACATCTTCCTTCTCTCACTCCCCCATATAGTTATCCTAGCATTACCCGTCCCTTCATTTCCTAGCAGCTTTGAACACTTCCTTTACGACCCTATCATCTCCCATTCTTTCTACCTTACATTCATACCTCGCAAACCGCGCTGCAGCCAGACTCGCAATTTTGACTGCATCTGTTTCTTGCATCACTATATACCACGGAGTTGATTTTTCCAGCTGCAGCATCCTTTTTAACACTTGTAACTGCATTCTCTCTATCTTTTCTACCTCTTTCACACCCCATACTTCAGAACCATACATTAAAATACCACGCACACACACCTTCCAAATCATCATTTTTGCTCTGAAGCTTTCCTTGCATTCTCTCTTCCATACACTCCAGAACCTGTTAGCAGCCACCCAAGATTTCTTTACAATGTAATTTATATGCTCCTTAAAAGAACCGTCCTGACTAAACATAAATCCAAGGTATTTGAAGCTGCTAACCTGTTCTATTACATTTACACCCCATTTAAACTTTTCACTCCTCCTTCTTCCTCTCTTTTGGAACACCACCATTTTTGTCTTCTTCACATTCACGACCAGCTTTCGTTTCATAAAGAACCCTTTCACCCGTCCAATCACCTCTCTCATTTCTGCGTACGTGCTTGCCAAGACCACTATGTCGTCGGCGTAGGCCAGACTCCACACTTTTTTTTTCCCGATTACTATACCACCTGCTTGACCCCTGTGTAATACCTCCTCTAAGTCTGCTATGTAGATGTTGAACAGCAGATGACTTAGAGGACACCCCTGTCTTAGCCCTTTCGATACCTTAAAACATTCCGACACATTCTCCTCCACTTTCACTCTACAATACGTGCTCCTATACAAGCTCCTAATACTTTCCCGAACTGAACTCGATATCTTTTTCTCCTTCAGACACTCCCACATTTTCACCCTAATGATCGAGTCGTAAGCTGCCTTCAGGTCCACGAAGAGGGCGTACACCTTCCCTTTCGGCTTTGTCAGTTCGTTCTGGACAACGTAATTGAGAGTAACTAAATAGTTCCTCGACCATAACGGAACCCAGCTTGAACTTCCGGCAGAATACTTTTTTCTTCAACTTCGCCTTGCAGTTTCTGCTCTAAAACCTTGGCGTATACTTTGTACGAGTCCATCAGTGTTATACCTCTGTAGTTATTTGTGTTCTCCCTATCCCCATTCTTAATTCACACTGGTATTATTAATCCCTCTTTCCAACCGTCCGGCATTTCTTTTTGACCTTTATAAATCCCGTTTAATTCTTTCAGTAGAATTTGTCGAATTCCGGTCGGAGCTACACTCCATGCCTCACTAGGAACCGCATCCTGTCCCGGCGCTCTTTTGTTTTTTACTGCACGGAGGACAAACTCTAGTTCTTCATAAGATATTTCATCTTGTCCTGGTCCCTGTACCGTCCTTTCAACTTTTTCATCGAGCTCCTTTCCCATCTCGTTGCCTAGAATACCTTCAAAATAATCTTTCCATCGGACTATGGGAATATCTCTGATGAATTGGTTATATTTCTGCCTCCTCGATGCTAGGTATTTCCATATCTCTGCCTCACTGTTCAGCTGCTGAACCCTCACCATTTGCTGCTCTTGCCATAGCTTCTCCTTTTCCTTTCCTAGATCTTTAGCTTCCTTTATAAGTTCCTTAAACTGCACATATGTATAATTCCCTTCTTTCCACTTTTTAAACGCCTCTCTGGCTTTCTTCTTCACGAGGCTGAACTCCTGGTCGTACCAACTCTTGGAATAACACTCTCTTACTACTACTTGTTTATATGTAAGCGCCCCTTTCACAAGTTCTGTCAGATGACGTAGATGCTCAACTGCTACCTCTTGCAGACTGTCCAGCCTCTGTTGGTATAGCCTCTTTGTGTCTTCGTTCCATACACACATTCTTTTTATCCCTTTAATCCTATCCGCTACTTCCATTCGCTCCTTCCAGCCAATTTCCAGAGGCAGATGATCCGACTCTGTCCTTTCTCCTATCCTGAAGCTCCCAATACTTCCTCGGGCTGCTTCACTCACAACTGCATAGTCTATTACCGAGGCACCTCTTCCTCCAATATATGTCAGTTCTCCCTCCCGATCATTCCTAGTACACCCATTTAGCACACTCCAGCCTCTCTCCTTTATCCATTTTAACCACATTCTACCTTCAGAGTTTATTAACTTATCCCTTGATTTTCTGTTTATCTCTTTCCCTTCCTCATCGAGACTGTCAATTTGTAGTTCCCCTATCCGCACATTCCAGTCCCCGGCTATAATTATCCTCTCGACACTATCTACATTTATTTTCTCATTTAGCTCTTTTATCAAAGTACGCAGACGATCTTTATTGTATATGAAGAATATTTTCCAAATCTGGTTGTTGATATTTATAGCTCGTTCCTGTATGCCTTCCATCTCTTTTCCTTCTCCAATCTCTACTTCGATCATACTCTTATGAACACCAGTAACAATACCTCCTTTTGCTCGCCCCATCTTTGTTAATCTGTGCGCGCTCTGAAATTTCCATCTATATTCACCAGGCAGATTGTTTCTAATGTCGTCCCATTCCTTTATCGCTACCCAAGATTCAAGCATACCGATTATGTGGAACGTTTTTAAGAAAGTGCATAAATCCTTTCGACTGTTGTTGTTTTTCAATTTTCGTTTAAGTCCGGCTATGTTCCAGGTCACCAATTTTAGTTGTTCTTTTCCCCCTTTCCCTTTTACTTCTGATTTTTTTACTGAAAATCCTTTTTTTCAAGCCTGCCCGAAGCTACCTTGTACTCATGGCAAATGTTGTCAATTCGTATCTTCTGAAATGACACCCGTACCTGTTTCCCATTAGCTCTCAATTCTCTAGCCTTATTTCTTAGTAGCTGCTACACTTCCCGTTCTTTATAGGTTAGATCATCGTCTATATATATGCTCCTACCACGCAATTTGCTCTTTTGTTTCATGACAGAGATCTTCTCCTCCATCTTCTGGACTTTTATTAATATAGCTCTATCGCTCCCTTCTCGCCGTTTCCCCACCCTGTACATTTCGTCTATTGCCGTGGCTGTTTGCAGCTTATCTAGGACTTCCATTACCGCAGTAGGGAATTGAGCCTCCTCTTTTATGCCTTTTAGCACGATATTATTTCTCCTCTCCATTTTCTCCCTCTCCTCTGCTACATTTTGCAATTTTACTACACTTTTTTCCAAATCTTCCATCTTTTATTCCCAACCGGTTGGCTCCTCTTTCGGTAAACTTCTTTTACTTCTAATTCTAGTTTTTTTATGCGATCCTTGTTTTCCTGATTCTCCCTTTGCATATCCTTGAGTTGCTGCATAAGGTCCTCTTTCCATTTAGCATCCTCTTCCTTCTCAACCTTTCTTTGCGATGCGCTAACTTCAAATTGGTTTTTAAAGTCCATTAATTCCTGCAGAATATTCTCCATCATCTCTCGATGTGAACGTTCGTTCTTCGGGCTTTTTTTGTGCCGGGTGACCGGGCTATGCGCTTATCGCCAGCGAATGGGTTGGCTGCGCGACTATCGCTATCCGATAGATAATATTTACTCCTTTACGGGTGAGTAAAGTTAAAGTTTTACGGGTGAGTATAGAATTGCAATGCGAGGGCTGAAAATAAGGCATCCAATTTTACAGATGCCAATGGAAAAGACGTTGGACGCACTGTTCCCAACTTATGAAGAGCAGCGCTGGGAACAACCAAACGTGACAGAAGTAGTCCCATCTACGGAAGATGAATTGCTAAGAGCCAGCCAACGTATTCGTGATGGTAGAGCACCAGGACTAGATTAACTCCATCCTGAGGATCTAAAAGCCGCAGTGGATAAGTTCCCAACATATATCCTAAACGTAATGAACCATATAGCTAGCGATGGCATCTTTCCCGACGACTGGAAAAAAGCCAAGTTGGTGCTAATTAAGAAAGGTGATAAATCACCACAGGAACCTTCCTCATATTCAGATGTTTCGGGCAAACTCTTGGAACACCTGATACTCTGCAGACTAAAACTAGTACTTAGGTCGGCTAAACAACTATCAGGAAAACAATATGGCTTCCGAGAGGGAAAATCAAGAGTAGACGCCATAGCAAAAGTCATTGAAGTAGCAAAAAAACGCAAGCGGGCACATAGAACATTATGTGCCCTTATCACTCTTAACGTAAGCAATGCTTTCAACTCAGCTGCCTGGCAAAACATTCTTGACGCGCTCTCAGCAAGAAGAATCTTACGTTACAGGAAAGTTGTTCTCCAAGAAAACAACAAATTAGTGGATCGTGATGTCTGTAGTGGGTAGTTCCACAGGGCAGTGTTTTGGTACCGACACTATGGAATGTCCTTTACGACGGAGTCCTCAGACTAAAGTTACCGGAGGGTGTGGACATCGTGCGCTTCGCTGATGACTTGGCACTTGTAGTGTCGGGGAAGACGAAAATGGAAACTATGTCGAGAGCAAACAGTGTCATTGAACAGGTGGGCAAATGGATGGAACTCAAAAAACTGAAGCTTGCACCAGAAAAGACAGAAGCAGTATTGCTAACTGGACTAAGAAAAACGGAACCAATCACATTCCCAGAAAAAATTACCCCAAAGGAATCGCTGAAATATCTAGGTGCATCCTTTGGTAGGAGTCTATACTTTAATCGACATATCACCACAGTGGCAGTCAAAGCACTGAAAACTGCAGCAGCGTTAGATAAACTAATGCCCAACGTCGGAGGACCCCATACTAGTAAGAGAAAATTTCTTTGCTCGGTGGTTTACTCCACAATGCTCTACGTAGCCCCGATTTGGGCATATGCCTTGAGAAAACGAAAACGTGATTAGACAAAATGTGGTAACCGTTCAAAAGAAAATGGCCCTAAGAGTATGCAGTGCTTATCTGACTGTCCCAAGTGTTAGCCGGCATACCAGCCATAGAACTTATGGTAGAAGAATTCTGCAATGACAGATGGCACACAGACCGAGGCATTAGCGAAAGCCCGAATGTAGCAGGGCTGGCAAAACCAGTGGAGTCTATACACTAAGGGCCACTGGACCAGAATCCTGATCCTAATGTGGAGCTTTGGACAACAAGAAAACACGGCGAAACAAATTTTTATGTCACCCAAGTTTTAAGTGGACGTGGCAGCATACCCGAAAGGGATAAATGGAAAAATAAGACCGGACCTACAACAATGATTGAACAAATGATCTGGTCAGAGGATTTATGAGCAGATACTTCAAGGATGGTCCAAGACATCATGACAATAAAAATGTTAGACGGAAAGGGAAAGAAACCGAAAGGATGAAAAATGTTAGTACCTGAACCCATAATTACTGCAAGTGGAAGGGGGTGTTAGTGCGAAAAGCGGTTCCAAGATGCTAGTAATATTTCAGGGCCCTCTTGTTAAATTAACGGTGAGGTGCTTACTATATCCGCAACAAAAGAAAAAAAAAAGTCTATCTGGTCTATCTGCCTCGTCTGTCCTTTTGGTAGTGTAGTTGTCAACATACCCGCCTTTCAATGCGGGAGATCCGAGTTCGAATCCTGGTTGGGGAGGCGACAACTAGTGCGGTTTTCTCTAACCGTCTGGGCTGCCCAACCCGAATGAATGCAAAATATGCGATACCGGGGTGGCGCAAAGTAAACAAAAAGCCAAAGTGAAGTCTAGTCTGTCTGGTCTGGTCTAGTCTGTCTGGTATAGTCTGTCTGGTATAGTCTGTCTGATCTAGTCTATCTGGTCTAGTCTATCTCGTCTAGTCTGTCCGGTCTAGTCTGTCTGGTCTAGTCTGACTGGTCTAGTCTGTCTGATATAGTCTGTCTGGACTAGAATGTCTGGTCTAGTCTCTCTGGTCTAGTCTGTCCGGCCTAGCTTGTCTGGTGTAGTCCGATTGATCTAGTCTGTTTGGTCTAGTGTATCTAGTCTAGTCTGTCTGGAATTGTCTGCTTATTCTTGTTCGTCTGGTTTAGCCGATCGGTCTGGTCTACCTGGTCTTCTCTATGTAGTATCATCTGTCTGGTCTTGTCAGTCTGGCCTTGACAGTCTAGTCTTTTCTGTCTAGTCAAGCTTGTCTGGCCTTGTCTGTCTGGACTTGCATGTTTGGTCTTGTCTGTCTTATCAGTCTGGTCTTGTATGACTAGGTTTAGTCCATCTGGTCTAGTCCGTTTGGTTTTGTCTGTCTGGCCTTGTCTACCTAGTCTTGTCTGCCTGGGTCTTGTCTATCTGATTTGAACTGTCTGGTCTAGTCAGTCTATCTGGTCTTGTCTGATTTTGTGTGTATAGTCTTGTCTGTATGTCTTGTCTGACTTATCTTGTATGTAAGGTCTTGCCTATCTGGTCTTGACTGTCTGATCTTTTTGATATTGGACCTAGATATTAGCAAGACTTACACATAAAAACGAAATGGAACTGAAGATTTCACAAAACAAACACACATTTGACCAAGACACAAAACTAACAAACTGGTTGAAACTACAACGAGCTGTTATCTAAACAAACTAATTTGTAGCAGTCGCCAGATGACGTGCGACATTAGTACTAAATCAAACGAAAAAGGGCTGTGAATCGGTGCCCTTGCAACCAGTAACCTCAATTCGAGCCGTCACTCGCGCTATTCAATTAAAACCGTTTTAGAACTTTGATTGCTCGCAATTGGAGGCAATTGAATCGCGTCGCCCCACACACATGCACACGCAAAACGGAATTAGAACTGGCCGGCGCAAGGCGATGATTGCAGGAAACGCGAAAAGGAAGCGCAAACTTTCCACGCGGATTCAAACTTAATCTTGAAGGGCAATTCCGACAAGCAAATTATCACTTCCTTACAAGAAACGAAAAAGAATATTTGTAGTTTCTTATATTTCTTCTTCTTCTTTCGAATAGGCCTACTTTGGAACACGCTTGTTCAACTGTTGGGCTTTGACCTTTGCCCGGTATTGTCGCATCTTCTGCCGGTCTAACTCTTTTCTCTCTTTTTATTATATTTGTTGTATATATTTTTGACGAGTTTACGAAATTGAAAAATCTAGATCCAATCGCGAAGAGGCATCGAGCAGGAACACGCAACACAGCACAAAACCTAGACAGCTTCCAATCTGTTTCTATCGGTATCATTAACTAGAACTAGGGTTTACCTTACATGCAGAGTTTTGAGTTAGTGTAATCATAGTCGCGACAACAGAAAAGCAGAGAAAACTGACTACACCAGGCTAAGTTAGGCTCAAACTACTAGGCAGGACTAGACAGACGTGAGTGGACAGACAGACAAGACTGGACAGATAAGATCCGACAGACAAGATTAGACAGGCGAGATTAGATAGACAAGATTAGATAGACAAGACTAGATAGACAAAACTAGACAGATAAGACTAAACAGGCAAGACTAGACTGAGAAGACTAGTTAGGCAAGATTACATAGACTAGACTAGACCGACAAGTCTTGAAAGACAAGACTAGACAGAAAGGACCAGATAGACCAGACTAGACCGACAAGGCTAGACTAGACTAAGCGACTAATGGTGTTCCACAGGGCTCTATTCTAGGGTCTACACATTGGAATATGGCATATGACGAAGTCCTCAGACTGGAACTCCCGGAGGGAGTCGAGACGCCCGGTTTTGCTGATGACCTTGACGACGAAAGACGACAGGCAAGACTAAACTGAGCAGACTAGACAGCCAAGACTATATAGACTAGACTAGACCGACAAGTCTTTTTTTTTAATGGGGGACGTAGCAAGCACATTCTGTTAACTTGGCAAGTGGCCCCCTGAAATAACACGATCATCTTGGTACCGTCTCATGGCATTTAGCTTCAAGATGACTTTGTCTATTTATTAGTTTCTAAAGGTGTCTGCAGTTTGGGTCAATTTAAGGCCTTACTTCCTCCCTCCAGCGTAGGTGATTAGAGGTTCAGGTATGCGCGTTCCATTCGTCGTTTTCTTTTTCTCGTAATATGTCGGTAGCCATGGTCACCGTTGTTATCCAGTCCTGCTTCGACCTTAACATTATCACTTCTAGTGTTGCTTGGGTTCTGTCTGCCCATTTGTCTCTTTCTGGTGTCCACCTGGGGCAATCACACGAGCCGTCTGAGGCTCGTCCTATGCCGCACAGGTACTGTATGAAGCACCCGTGGCCGGACAGTAATTGTGTCAGGTAGTAGCCCACCTCTCCATGTTTCCTTGTCGCTCATGGCTTTACTTAGGAGATTAACATTCTCCTTTGTTTGAGCTGTTCCACAATTGTTGCCAGCTGATGTACAGTTGTGACCTCGCAGTCTTCTTTCGCTGATTTCAGTCTCCCGCCTGACTACTGTTTTTTGTGCTGTGTAATACAGCTCCTTCTTTATTACACGAGCCGTCTGAGGCTCGTCCTATGCCGCACAGGTACTGTATGAAGCACCCGTGGCCGGACAGTAATTGTGTCAGGTAGTAGCCCACCTCTCCATGTTTCCTTGTCGCTCATGGCTTTACTTAGGGGATTAACATTCTCCTTTGTTTGAGCTGTTCCACAATTGTTGCCAGCTGATGTACAGTTGTGACCTCGCATTCTTCTTTCGCTGATTTCTGTCTCCAGCCTGACTACTGTTTCTTGTGCTGTGTAATACAGCTCCTTCTTTGGCTAGGAGCTGTATCGGTGGTATCCCCGCGTCGAATTGATGCCAACTTTTGTCTCGCGGTAACCTTTTCCATGGCCTTGTTCCATACTGGGGCACCGTACAGCAGAGTGAAGTGGACTACAGTGCATAACACTTTTCGTTTGCTGCTCTTTGGTCTTCCCACGTTTGGCATGAGCCTTTCGAGTGCAGCACAAGTTTTGAGGGCCTTTGCCATTGTTGTCGCAATGTGTTGACTTGAAGGAGACAGACACATTGGTCTATAGTGATTCCCAGGTATTTTATAGTTTTCTTGGGTATGATTTCTTCATGTTCTATTTTGAACATGATGGGGCCTATTTTTCTCCTTCCTGTTAGTGACACAGCTTCGGTTTTCTCTGGAGCGAGCTTCAATTTTTTCCCGTTCATCCAAGTTGCCACTAGTTTAATTGGCATATTCCCTCTGTCCATTATATGTTTCTCGTTTTTGCCCGTCAAGATGAGAGCCAGGTCATCGGCGAAGCCTACTATGTCAACGCCCTCTGGTAATCTCAGGACGCCAGGATGTTCCACAGAGTGGGTCCCATTACTGAGCCCTGTGGAACACCACTGTAAACTTCTCCTTCGACAATATGATACAGCGCTTCGATAGATAGCTGCTCACCAGTTTCAGTAGGCATGGGGGAAAACTTCTGGCTATCAGCTCTTCTACGATGTTGTGCCATGCAGCTGAATTAAAAGCATTTTTGACGTCTAACGTGATCAGCATACATATTTTCCTTTTACGCTGGGAGCCCTCTGAAGCGTCTTCTGCAACCTTTAGCACGTGTAGTGCGTTCCTTAATATGGCATCGTCGGTGGATAGCCCTTTTCTAAACCCAAATTGTCTGTCCGAGAATCCTTTGCCTGAGCTTATTTGCAATTTTCTCAAGTATCAGATGCTCTAATAGCTTCCCTGCGACATCTAGTAGGAATATGGGCCTATAGGAAGATGGATCTATAGGTTTGTTGCCTTTTCTTAGGAGGACCAACCTGGATTTTTTCCATATATCAGGGAAATTTCTATCCTTTTCCTTCTTTTCTTCCATTATCGCGTTTGCAATTTCTAATATGAAGTCAGGGTCTTCGCGCTTTATTATTTCCTAGTCGTCTGCTGGCTCTTTCAAATTCCTCAAACTTGAAATCTTCGGTTTCTTTTACTTCCGGTAGATTCCACTGTGGTACCTCACGTTTTGGGAACAGGACATCTGCAACTGCTTGTAGCTGTTCCATGGGAAGTTTGGGATTTGGGTACCTAAGCCTTAGTTCCCGGGTGGCGAGTGCGTAGGCATCCCCCCATTTCCCCCATTTTCGTCTAGTTTTGTACATAGGGCACGCCAGTGTTCTCTTTTTGAAATATTTATTGCCTTCTTCAGTGATCTCTTTTCTTCTTTGTATTGGTTTCTGAGATACTGCACCGAGTCCGGGTTTAGATTTTGTTTGGCTTTGCGTTTGTATTTTCTTAGCGCAGCAATACATTCCTTTCTTTTTTTGCGATTTCATCATTCCACCAATAGGTCCGTCTCTTCCTACTGAAAGCTGGTTTTATGCTATAAGCGGCGTCGCATGTTTTCGTAAGGATCTTTATTAATTCTTCAGGGGTGCGTTCCGTTGCCTGGCTTACTTGCAACTGCTGCCTTTCTGAAATTTTTTTTTCGTCGAAGCTTTTGGTTCGCCATCGTCTATCCCCCTATCTAAAAAACCTATCCCCCTTACTTTGAGACGAACGATATATCGTCTTGCCATGAAACTGGCAGAAGATGTATTTGTGGTCACTTAACGTATTCTTATCTAGCACCTGCCAGTTCTCAATTTCGTTTGCCATTTCAGCTGTTGTCAGTGTTAGATCTATAATGGACGCTGTCTCCCTTCTTTCGAAAGTTGGTTTATTACCTTCATTTATTACAGTGAGATCTAGCTCGGATCTAGCTCAGATCTCCCCGCACGTCCATTTTCGAAGAACCCCAGTATGGAGGCTTGGCATTAAAATCACCGGCGATTAATTTCGGTTTAGTACAGCCTCTTATACATTGTCTCAGGTCATTTAGTGAAATTTTCAACTGTTCTAGGCTGTCGTTTGGGGAGAAGTAGCAGCTAATAATTATTTCTTCCTTCAGTGCAACTCACAAAAAACCAGGGCCACTGCCACTGTCCAAAACGATTTCGACCTTAATCGCTGCGTCATGTTTGCTTTCTTTGAACCAATCTCTTGAACTTACTAGCTTTTTGTTCGACTCACTGATAATTATTATGTCAATGGCAAGTTCTGCAACAGTGGCGGATAGGAGGTCATGTGCCGCATCGCGTTGAATTGGATTATTCTTGGCATTGCGAGTTTCGTTGGGAACGCCTGGCCTCCGATAGCGCTTTTTAAAAACATTGGACATGATCCTGTATCTGCCCTGTGATCATTCACTTTGCATATGGGACAATATTCCTCTCCGTTGCAGTCTTGGGCTTTGGGGCCTTCTTGCCCACAGCGCAGGCACAGATTTTGTCTATCCGGGCCTTTGCCGCCCTTTGTCACATGACCTATTTCCCAGCATCTATAGCATTTGGCGATATTTAGCCGTTCCTCTATTCTGCATGCTACCATCCCGATCATAATTCTGTTGATTTTTGTTATGATCCCAGCTACTGTCTTGGTTACTGAGACGGTTGCGGCCTGGCTTTCACCGTAGGCGGGCCTTATGTTGAGAACTTTTACTTCACATGTTTCATTACCGGCTTTTAGTTTTATTGCTTTTTTTATCTCCTCTTGGGTTACTGAGATAATCACTTGCTCAGTTTTTAGGCGCACTTGGGCATTTGGACATGTTTGCATAATGTGCTCCTTCAGTCCTGTTTTAACCTCTAGCAGCAATTCGCCTGTTTTTGCCTTTCTTGCTCCTGTTATTGTCGCTCCGGATTCTTCCGGATCGACCTTAGTTCTGATCATCTTAAGTAGATCAGGATATGAACTACCCTCGGCCTTAATCATAACCGCTTCTGTGTTTTTCTTTCTCTCTGCTTGCTCTGTCCAGGAGCTTCGGTGGTTGGCTTGTTTTTCGCAACAATTTCTGTCCATGTATGTGACCCCTTTTCGAGTTCTTTTTTGTTGTTTTTCTCGCTTACGTTTGGACAGTATACCCTCAGTTAAGTGGCGGTGTTAGCGAAAATAAATTGTAAGGCTTTTTTAGTTATTGGCCAGTCCGCTTCTCCCTGAATTGCTAATTTATTCCTACCGTTCTTCTCACATATTTCTTTTAGCCTAGTGAGGCAGGCGAATATGTCTTTTGGGTCGGTCTCTCCCGTTGCCGCTTTTTTGTTGACCATTTGGTGTACAAATCGATCCTTTGAGCAAATATCGCCGTTTTCGTCAGGCATCCCTATTGTGTGTTTTAAATACACAACTTTACTTGCTTTAGAAGTTCGTCGGGTCTCGCATAAGCTTCAGTCAGTGCTTTGGGGACACCCTGCTCTGGGTATAACTTTTCATCCACACCCCATGCGATATCCCACTCTGAGCTTGTAGCGAGAGCATCTCCTTGCCCTTCTTTAACTTTGTTATAGGTTTTTTGTGGTCAATCTTTCTTTGCTACATTCACGAAGTCCTCATAAGTATTTCCATTTTCTATCTGACACCGTAGCATTTGGATTTCTTCCTCCTCTTTCTTGATTTGAATTTTTTATTTGAAAATTTTTTGATAAATTTTTTTTTGATTTGAAGTATGACGTGTGTGCGACTTGTCCACTGACCCAGATCCTTTCCTGAGTTCCAGTAAGAGTCCATAGTTCCTCCGTTATTTTCTTTATCTCGTTTTTCGTGCTAGGAGTTGATTTATCAAGCGACCTGACTTCCTGTGTTCTTCCTATAATTTTCGGGTGGTAGCCTCTAGTTCTTTGCAGGAATCCGGTGCAGGCTCCTGTTTTCCTGTGTCTTGGCGCTTTCTTTTTACCTGTTGTTCCTGTGTAAGGCAAGGTCTTCCGGTGAGAAAATTGATCTTTCTGTAAAGATATTCCTAGAGGGCGGTGTTCTTTGCACGCCGTCTTTCCTAGAGAAAGGGTTTTCTTCGTCAGGGTTGTCTTTATTCTCCTCCGATCGACAAGTCTAAAAAGACAAAACTAGACAAACAGGACCAGATAGACTAGATTAGACTAGATCGACAAGACTAGACTAGACTAAGCGACTAATGGTGTTCCACAGGGCTCTAATCTAGGGTCTACACATTGGAATATACTATATGACGAAGTCCTCAGATTGGAACTGGCGGAGGGAGTCGAGACGCCCGGTTTTGCTTATGACCTTGACGACGAAAGACGACAGACAAGACTAAACTGAGCAGACTACTCAGACAAGACTTTATAAACCAGACTAGAGCGACAAGTCTAAAAAGACAAGACTAGACAGACAGGACCAGATAGACCAGATTATACCGACAAGACTAGACTAAGCGACTAATGGTGTCCCACAGGGCTCTATTCTAGGTCTGCCGAAGACTTGTGGCTCTTCGCCGAAGACTTGTGCTTCTTCTTGATGTAATCCTACTCGGAGAGATAACTACTCGGACGACCAAGCCCCCAACCCCCACTTCCAGGAAGTCCATGGATATCAAGAAAAAACCCGAAGGAAAGGTACCCCCTGGACAGAAGAGAGAAAGGAGTTACTCCGGCAAAAGATGCGACAATACTGAGCAAAGATCAAAGCCCAACAGTTGAACACGCGTGGTCCAAAGTAGGCCCTATTCGAAGCAAGAAGAAGAAGAAACACGTAACATAGCCGCGGCCAAGGCACTAAGTGATATCAAAATCCTCAAAACTCAAGCAATCAAAAAAATATTCATTGATTTAGAAGCTTTGCAATGAAAATTACTTTTGAAAGATAATGAGCAATTTATAAAAAGCGCCAATTAATCTGAAAATTGAAGAAAAAATAATGAGTTTAAAATGTCTTACCTTTGATAAATATTATTTCGAGAAAGAAAACAAAACAATGAGCAAACATCATAACGGGGTCAGGACAACGACATGCCGCCGGAAGGTGAGGATTCGGTGTCAGTCGCCGGGATCGTTCTTCGCGCGGTAGCCGGCACTCGATCGGACGAAAGCTGCGTCGATCGCAGAGAACATCTTCGTGAGTTTGCAACTGAAAGCCGACGGTGTGGACGGCGCGCTCTGCTTACTGGTACTCCCTAGATTGTTCGACGTGCCACCAAAAATAATCATATCTCTCTCTTCGCACTGGAACTTGAATCAAATTTATTCGGCGAAATAAATTTGGTCGCGATTTTGGTCCCTTTTTGTCTATTAAACACTTTTTCTTGTCTTTAACTTTAGCACTTAGTTTTAATCACTTTCACTTGGGTTGCTTAATTTGGGAAAATATGTTGGGCAAATACTATGTGGTTTGCTTCAAGGTGAAATTATCTGAAACAAAGCAGAAAACATTTTTCAGACTTTTTTTAAATTTTGTACATACTAAGCTAAATTTGATTTAATTTGCATTCCAAGGTTTCATGTTTGGCTAACGACATATTTGCCATATTTATTTTGCGTTAAATTGAAAATTTTAGTTTTATCTAACACCTAGGTGCTTTCAAAATTTGTACAAAAAGTTCATTTTGTCTCTGTCTACTCTTGCCTGTCTAAACTTGCCTGCTTAGTTTTATTGGTCTAATCTTGTCTGTTTAGTCTTGTCGGTGCAGTCTTTTTTGTTTAGTCTTGTCTGAGAGCCACGTGGCAAGCACTTTCGTTAACCTGAACTTCACAAACATCCCGAAACTTTGATGTTGTACTGGAAAAGGTATTTCCTAATCTGCATTTCTTATTTGCAGTAACCCTTACATCCCTCATTAACTCTTTGTGCTTGGGGATTCAGGGAGTTTCAGTTTACCAGAGTTTGCTGGATCTCTGATTGGATTTGGCGCGTGTCGTGTGCTGTTCGTTCGTCCAGTTGTTTTTGCATTAGAATGGCCCTTATAAATATAATGGCTTGCTAATATAATAGCAGGGCTCAGGCAAAAATCACTGAACGAGGTACAGAGATGGTAGACCTCCAAGTAAATCCACTAATATCCACTCTAGTACCATTCACAAAAATGAAGAAAATTGAGGGGCTACGGCATCCAATTGCATCCAATTTTAATGGTAAGGTAATGAGGAAGTCAAGTATTTAGGTATAATCCTGGATACTAAACTGACTTGGAATTAACACCTTAAGAAAATCATCAACAAGTGTAAAATGGCATAAACAACACTTGGCAAATCAAGGGGACTAAAACTGAAGGGTGTAAATGGTGCGTTTACTAGGACTGCACTTCCGAAAGCAAAGTTAACACTGCGTACAAAATACCTGCTTTTGATCCTAACACAATACACAAGTTTCTGGTCACCTTCCCGGGGTACATCCTGTTATGTCTGTTATCAGCCTAAAAGCTCATACCGACCAAAGACGAGTCGGCGGAGTAGGAAAGGGTGTAGTTCTCATCAGAACTACCCTGCTCTGAGTTACAAGTCCTGCAACATCAACAATCCCCTCTGAAATCACAAGGGGTACTATGGCAAATCCCTGCCGCTGAAGATTTGTTTACAGCGGCAAAACCAGACATCCGGGGAATCTCACTCCGGACTTTTAAAGTAGCTCTTTTTTTAACCTTGTCTTTCTTTAGGAAGAAGGCAAATGTCCGCTACGTCCCATCTGTCCTCAAACCCCCGATAACATGTCCAAACCATCCATGATTGCAATATCCAGCAATTCCACCGATGCCGCAGGAACGTCCAAGAAGACCACATCGGCTATCTTGGCTTGCCTCAAATTTGGAAAGACCTACCATTCAAGATTATACAGCCAGTATACCATCTGGCTGTATAGTACGGTAGTTAGACCCATTCTAACATACGGTTCCACGAACGTTCCATGAACTTTTCATACTCTTAAGAGCATCAATGTAGGACAGCGTCTTCGTGCGTACCGCAACCGCGTCAGTGCGTATTCGCCTTTTTTGTTTAGATTTTTGATTTTCCAGTACGATGTTCTTTTTGTCCGCTACCCGCTCCTTTCTAGTTCTTACTTTAACCCAATCCTCTTTCATTTTCCCTCCTGTTTCTTCATCATCCGTCTCTTCGTCCGTTCCAGTTCTGCTGATGCCCTTTGTGTCCTCTATTGAGAGTTGACTTTCCACAAGCAAAACACTGCTCGGATTTTTTCCAATTTTATCTTCACGAGGGTTAGTTTCTCGTGATGATGATGGGGAGCTTGAGAAAACTTCCTTTTCAGCAAGAACCATCTCTTCTTTGCGATTTGAAGCCCTTGACTCCAAACTTCTTTTTTCCTCCTTTCTTGCTCTATTCAATGCGAGTTCCTCCCTGTATTCATTGACTTGGTGGTAATGAACCACTGCCTCCGTTATGGCATTATTACTAGTCTATCTAGTCTAGTCTATCTTGTCTAGTCTATCTAGTCTAGTCTATCTAGTCTAGTCTATCTTGTCTAGTCTATCTAGTCTATCTAGTCTAGTTTATCTAGTCTAGTCTATCTAGTCTAGTCTATCTAGTCTAGTCTATCTAGTCTAGTCTACCTAGTCTAGTCTATCTAGTCTAGCCTATCTATTCTAGTCTATCTAGTGTAGTCTATCTAGTCTAGTCTATCTAGTCTAGTCTATCTAGTCTAGTCTATCTAGTCTAGTCTATCTAGTCTAGTCTATCTAGTCTATCTTGTATATCTAGTCTAGTCTATCTAGTCTATCTTGTATATCTAGTCTAGTCTATCTAGTATATCTAGTCCAGTCTAGTCTATTTAATCTAGTTTATCTAGTCTAGTCTAGTCTATCTAGTCTAGTCTATCTAGTCTATCTAGTCTAGTCTATCTAGTCTAGTCTATCTAGTCTAGTCTATCTAGTCTAGTCTATCTAGTCTAGTCTATCTAGTCTAGTCTATCTAGTCTAGTCTATCTAGTCTAGTCTATCTAGTCTAGTCTATCTAGTCTAGTCTATCTAGTCTAGTCTATCTAGTCTAGTCTATCTAGTCTAGTCTATCTAGTCTAGTCTATCTAGTCTAGTCTATCTAGTCTAGTCTATCTAGTCTAGTCTATCTAGTCTAGTCTATCTAGTCTAGTCTATCTAGTCTAGTCTATCTAGTCTAGTCTATCTAGTCTAGTCTATCTAGTCTAGTCTATCTAGTCTAGTCTATCTAGTCTAGTCTATCTAGTCTAGTCTATCTAGTCTAGTCTATCTAGTCTAGTCTATCTAGTCTAGTCTATCTAGTCTAGTCTATCTAGTCTAGTCTATCTAGTCTAGTCTATCTAGTCTAGTCTATCTAGTCTAGTCTATCTAGTCTAGTCTATCTAGTCTAGTCTATCTAGTCTAGTCTATCTAGTCTAGTCTATCTAGTCTAGTCTATCTAGTCTAGTCTATCTAGTCTAGTCTATCTAGTCTAGTCTATCTAGTCTAGTCTATCTAGTCTAGTCTATCTAGTCTAGTCTATCTAGTCTAGTCTATCTAGTCTAGTCTATCTAGTCTAGTCTATCTAGTCTAGTCTATCTAGTCTAGTCTATCTAGTCTAGTCTATCTAGTCTAGTCTATCTAGTCTAGTCTATCTAGTCTAGTCTATCTTGTCTAGTCTATTTAGTCTAGTCTATCTAGTCTAGTCTATCTAGTCTTTTTTTTTTTTTTTTTTTTTTTTTTCAGAGAGGAGGGGGAATGCATTGTTGCACACCGGATATTCAAACCCGTGTAGTGTGGGGCTCTCTGATCGAGTTCTTCGTGACCAGCATACCCACTAAACCCCCTCCTCTGTCTCTACACTACACTCCACCCGGAACTGCGTGAGCATTACTTCAGGTGGGTGGTGGTGTTTGTACCAATTGTTTCCTTACTGTTATTTTTATTGTCCCTTACTCGTTTCGATATCGTCTTTCGTCTTCTGTCGTATTAGTTATGCAGTCGAGTCTATCTAGTCTATCTTGTATATCTAGTCTAGTCTATCTAGTATATCTAGTCCAGTCTAGTCTATTTAATCTAGTTTATCTAGTCTAGTCTATCTAGTCTATCTAGTCTATCTTGTATATCTAGTCTAGTCTATCTAGTATATCTAGTCCAGTCTAGTCTATCTAATCTAGTTTATCTAGTCTAGTCTATATAGTCTAGTCTATCTAGTCTAGTCTATCTAGTCTATCTTGTATATCTAGTCTAGTCTATCTAGTCCAGTATAGTCTATTTAATCTAGTTTATCTAGTCTAGTCTATCTAGTCTAGTCTATCTAGTCTATCTTGTATATCTAGTCTAGTCTATCTAGTATATCTAGTCCAGTCTAGTCTATTTAATCTAGTTTATCTAGTCTAGTCTATCTAGTCTATCTTGTATATCTAGTCTAGTCTATCTAGTCTATCTTGTATATCTAGTCTAGTCTATCTAGTATATCTAGTCCAGTCTAGTCTATTTAATCTAGTTTATCTAGTCTAGTCTATCTAGTCTAGTCTATCTAGTCTATCTTGTATATCTAGTCTAGTCTATCTAGTATATCTAGTCCAGTCTAGTCTATTTAATCTAGTTTATCTAGTCTAGTCTATCTAGTCTAGTCTATCTAGTCTAGTCTATCTAGTCTAGTCTATCTAGTCTAGTCTATCTAGTCTAGTCTATCTAGTCTAGTCTATCTAGTCTAGTCTATCTAGTCTAGTCTAGCTAGTCTAGTCTATCTAGTCTAGTCTATCTAGTCTAGTCTATCTAGTCTAGTCTATCTAGTCTAGTCTATCTAGTCTATCTTGTATATCTAGTCTAGTCTATCTAGTATATCTAGTCCAGTCTAGTCTATTTAATCTAGTTTATCTAGTCTAGTCTATCTAGTCTAGTCTATCTAGTCTATCTTGTATATCTAGTCTAGTCTATCTAGTATATCTAGTCCAGTCTAGTCTATTTAATCTAGTTTATCTAGTCTAGTCTATCTAGTCTAGTCTATCTAGTCTATCTTGTATATCTAGTCTAGTCTATCTAGTATATCTAGTCCAGTCTAGTCTATCTAATCTAGTTTATCTAGTCTAGTCTATATAGTCTAGTCTATTTAGTCTATCTTGTATATCTAGTCTAGTCTATCTAGTATATCTAGTCCAGTCTAGTCTATTTAATCTAGTTTATCTAGTCTAGTCTATCTAGTCTAGTCTAGTCTATCTAGTCTAGTCTATCTAGTCTAGTCTATCTAGTCTATCTTGTATATCTAGTCTAGTCTATCTAGTCCAGTATAGTCTATTTAATCTAGTTTATCTAGTCTAGTCTATCTAGTCTAGTCTATCTAGTCTATCTTGTATATCTAGTCTAGTCTATCTAGTATATCTAGTCCAGTCTAGTCTATTTAATCTAGTTTATCTAGTCTAGTCTATCTAGTCTATCTTGTATATCTAGTCTAGTCTATCTAGTCTATCTTGTATATCTAGTCTAGTCTATCTAGTATATCTAGTCCAGTCTAGTCTATTTAATCTAGTTTATCTAGTCTAGTCTATCTAGTCTAGTCTATCTAGTCTAGTCTATCTAGTCTATCTTGTATATCTAGTCTAGTCTATCTAGTATATCTAGTCCAGTCTAGTCTATTTAATCTAGTTTATCTAGTCTAGTCTATCTAGTCTAGTCTATCTAGTCTAGTCTATCTAGTCTAGTCTATCTAGTCTAGTCTATCTAGTCTAGTCTATCTAGTCTAGTCTATCTAGTCTAGTCTATCTAGTCTAGTCTATCTAGTCTAGTCTATCTAGTCTAGTCTATCTAGTCTAGTCTATCTAGTCTAGTCTATCTAGTCTATCTTGTATATCTAGTCTAGTCTATCTAGTATATCTAGTCCAGTCTAGTCTATTTAATCTAGTTTATCTAGTCTAGTCTATCTAGTCTAGTCTATCTAGTCTATCTTGTATATCTAGTCTAGTCTATCTAGTATATCTAGTCCAGTCTAGTCTATTTAATCTAGTTTATCTAGTCTAGTCTATCTAGTCTAGTCTATCTAGTCTAGTCTATCTAGTCTAGTCTATCTAGTCTAGTCTATCTAGTCTAGTCTATCTAGTCTAGTCTATCTAGTCTAGTCTATCTAATCTATCTTGTATATCTAGTCTAGTCTATCTAGTATATCTAGTCCAGTCTAGTCTATTTAATCTAGTTTATCTAGTCTAGTCTATCTAGTCTAGTCTATCTAGTCTATCTTGTATATCTAGTCTAGTCTATCTAGTATATCTAGTCCAGTCTAGTCTATTTAATCTAGTTTATCTAGTCTAGTCTATCTAGTCTAGTCTATCTAGTCTAGTCTATCTAGTCTAGTCTATCTAGTCTAGTCTATCTAGTCTAGTCTATCTAGTCTAGTCTATCTAGTCTAGTCTATCTAGTCTAGTCTATCTAGTCTATCTAGTCTAGTCTATCTAGTCTAGTCTATCTAGTCTAGTCTATCTAGTCTAGTCTATCTAGTCTAATCTAGTCTATCTAGTCTATCTTGTATATCTAGTCTAGTCTATCTAGTATATCTAGTCCAGTCTAGTCTATTTAATCTAGTTTATCTAGTCTAGTCTATCTAGTCTAGTCTATCTAGTCGATCTTGTATATCTAGTCTATCTAGTCCAGTCTAGTCTATTTAATCTAGTTTATCTAGTCTAGTCTATCTAGTCTAGTCTGTCTAGTCTAGTCTATCTAGTCTAGTCTATCTAGTCTAGTCTATCTAGTCTAGTCTATCTAGTCTATCTAGTCTAGTCTATCTAGTCTAATCTATCTAGTCTAATCTATCTAGTCTAGTCTATCTAGTCTAGTCTATCTAGTCTAGTCTATCTAGTCTAGTCTATCTAGTCTAGTCTATCTAGTCTAGTCTGTCTAGTGTCATCTGTCTAGCTATGTTTGTTTATTGTTGTCTACATTTGAATTTATAAATGTAATTATGCATTAATCTAGTCTAATCTCTTTAAGCTAACACAATGACGTCAATGTGTAGGAAGTGTTGCGTCACGACATTACATAATCGATCCGTAATTCTAAACAGTTCGCAATTAATTCCAAGTTTTCGAATCGTCTTCATTGTGTTTCAATTAGTCGAAGGACGCGAATGCAAGTTGATTAAAGTGTTTACACAAAGATTAAACTATAGACATGTTATATAGATTACGCATTGTATTCGTGTAATCAAGACATGTCTTTCTAGTTTTAAAAACTGATAAATGACTGATCAAAGTCAACCCTGCACGATAGCTAATATATTCGGCAGGGCCCCGGAATATCTTCTGTTACTCCTTGGCACACGTTGCTCAAGATGCGTTGCGTGAGCCGTTCGCTGCGGCAGCGAGTAACAAAAACGGTCAAGACCTAAAATTGTTATATCTTCTACATATTTTACTCCGGTTTATTTTAGTGCTTAATAAACTGCTGCCCCTCAGACCCTGGCAATTTTAGGTCATAAAATCACAAAAATAGTCGAGTTGGTCTGCATTAAATACTTTAACGAGACAGCTAACACGACAAATAAGGAGACAGCTACACCTAAGGTTACGTAAGGATTCTCCCGACATTTTAAATGATCTTCAGACTCCCTACAAAACTCAACATCTCCAGACAAACGGTAGATCGCTTTGGTGACATCACATTAGCAAGTAGCTTGCGTTCATCCGATTCATAGGTTTACTTCGCCACGCGCGCGCTATTTCACAGCTTCTAACAACAACGTACGTATCAGAACCACACAAGAATATTGTTATAGAGCTCCGGAAAGGCTGAATATATTTATATATTCAGGCTGTGTTCCGTTTGTTTTAAGTTTGTATGATTATCTATAACATAGGATGGTTTCACCAATTCTATCTGATCAGTTCAATCAATAACCTGTTAAGTTCATGTCTCTCTCACAAAATCTCGAAATTATAAACATCTAACCTTAAACACCACATGGGTTTTCAAGTGAATGAATTCTAATCTAGTATTATATGTTTAGTATACTCTTCTATGGTTAGATTAATCTTGACTACGAATCCACATTTTCATCTAGTCTAGCTACATAGACTAATCTTAGTCATTTCAGTGCTGATTATTACCAAGGTCAGAGTAAGGCGTAAAGCTTCGAGTTCAAATGGACAATGGCAAGATGATCAAACGGCCGAGAATTAGATATTCGTTTGGTTAAAAAGTTTGATTAGTCAGAGCGAAAATTCCGAGTAAATTGTTTAGTGAATCAGTGCGGCGCATTTCAAGGATTTCGCAAACGCATTGATATTTTTTCGCGGTCGTTTGCAATTGGGTGTTAAGAAAAATTGTGCAAAGCGTCCAGAAATAGACGGACGGACAGAAATAGCGGCGCGCCGGTGATTATTCGCGACACGAGATAATTATCGACGTACGAAAAACAATTTCCTATTTTAGTGCAAAATTGCAAAAAAAAAGTCAAACTGAAATAAATTTCGTTTCATTTTCTCGTTTGCTTTGCACTTTCTAGAACCTTCATCAAATCGCGAACAATAGACCTTTTCATAGTTGAAATTTTTTTGTGAGCATGTGTCAATTTCCGACATGTTATACGCCAAAAAGTGCCCGAAATTTTGGACGTATAATTAAATGTTTGCCCGAAACTTTCATATTCCCGCCTTTCAAACTAGGCGGATGCGCATGCGCTTTACTAAGCGTAAAAAAGGTGTATTACTGAAGTTTTTTTTTTTTTTTTTGGAAAAGATTAGTACCATGAAACAAACTAACGAAATTAACTTATGAATTAATTAAACTTAACATAAATAGGTACATAGAGACAAGACTAGACAGAGAAGACCTGATGAACAAGATCAGATAGACAAGACCAGACCGACAAGATCAGGCGGTCAAGACATAATCAGACGAACAAAACTAGACAGACAAGATTAAACAGATAAGACTAGACGGATGAGACTAGGAAGAGAAGATTAATCTGTTTATTTTTAGAGATTTTAGAGATTAGATATCTATTAGATTAATCAGATTAATCAATAACTTGTAACTTAACAAGTTCATGTCTTTCTCCACAAGCGTTAAATGAAAATCTAACCTTGCCAGTCATGCACGAGGTGTTCAAGTAAGAGTATTCCAATTAACCCCTTAACATACAATGACGTTTCTAAGACGTCATGTATATGTGATACGATCACATGCATATGGACACGTCAACGCGCATTTTATTCGTATGTCAAGGGGTTAATAATTAAAAACGGTAAAGCTGCACTGATGAGAGATAAATCTCGAAACGCGTCTGCAGATGACTATTCACTTAATTTAAACGGAAAGATGTGATCTTAAAAACAATGGTGTTTATCTAGTACTCGTTTAGTGACACGCAAAGTGTACGGGGGCTAGTAATAACATGCAAATGTCTGTCATATAATCATCATGTGTGGTATTAGCAAGGTATATAGTTGTTTCGGCATGGGATTTGTTTTGTAGTCTTAATAAGACTTAATCTTATAGAGATACGAACAGGTTGAATCAATTTATATATTCAGGCCACATTTTGCCGTATTGCCAACATGTTGGACAAAACGTATTCGTCAACCTTACTCATTGCACTACTATCCATTAACCCTTTCGCTGCGAATTACTTTTTGAACATTATAGCCCGTGCGGAATATTTTTATAACTTTGTATTATTTGCAATAATTTGCAATTATTGCCAAATTTTCAAAAACTAAAATCTCTATTCCAAGCAATTTTTTTTTTTTGTTGTTGATTTGAGTGGACAAACTTTGCAAAATATTTTTGTTTTATGTCAAAATTGGACAAAAATGTCAAAATAATTTGCAAAAATTATAAAATTCTCAAAAACCAAAATCACTAGTTGAAGCAAATTTTGTTTTTTTTGTTGATTTGTCAAAAATTTGTTTGAAAATGTCAAAATAATTTGCAGAAATTGTAAAATTTTCAAAAACAAAAAACCTCCATTTGAAGCAAATTTTGTTTTTTTTGTTGATTTGAGTGAACAAACTTTGCGAAATACTTTTGTTTCATGTCAAAATTAGACGAAAACGTCAAAATAATTTGCAAAAATTGTAAAATTTTCAAAAACCAAAATCTATATTTGAAGTAAATGTTTTTTTTTTTTTTTTTTTGAGCGGACAAACTTTGCGAAATACTTTTGTTTTATGTCAAAATTGGATGTAAACGTAAAAATAAATTGCAAAAATTGTAAAACTTTCAAAAACCAAAATCCCTATTTGCAGCAAATTTTGTTTTTTTTTGTTGATTTGGGTGGACGACCAACTTTTCGAAATACTTTTGTTTTATGCCAAATTGGACGAAAACGTCAAAATAATTTGCAAAATTTGTAAAATTTTCAAAAACCAAAATCTCCATTTAAAGCAAATTTTGTTTTTTTTTTGTTGATTTGGGTGGACAAACTTTTCGAAATACTTTTGTTTTATGACAAAATTGGACGAAAATGTCAAAATAATTTGCAAAAATTGTAAAATTTTCAAAAACCAAAATCTCTATTTAAAGCAATTTTTTTTTTGTTGATTTGAATGGACAAATTTTGCGAAATACTTTTGTTTTATGTCAAAATTGGACGAAAACGTCAAAATAATTTGCAAAATTTGTAAAATTTTCAAAAACCAAAATCTCTATTTGAAGCAAATTTTGATTTTTTTGTTGATTTGAGTGGACAAATTTTGCGAAATACTTTTGTTTTATGTCAAAATTGGACGAAAACGTCAAAATAATTTGCAAAATTTGTAAAATTTTCAAAAACCAAAATCTCTATTTGAAGCAAATTTTGATTTTTTTGTTGATTTGAGTGGACAAATTTTGCGAAATACTTTTGTTTTATGTCAAAATTGGACAAAAATGTCAAAATAATTTACAAAAATAGTCAAATTTTCAAAAACCAAAATCTATGTTTGAAGCAAATTTTGTTTTTCTGTTGATTTGAGTAGACAAACTTTGCGAAATACTTTTGTTTTATGTCAAAATTGGACGTAAACGTCAAAATAATTTGCAAAAATTGTTAAATTTAAAAAAAAAATCTCTATTAAAAGCATTTTTTTTTTTTTTTTTTTGTTGATTTGAGTGGACAAACTTTGCGAATTCCTTTTGTTTTATATCAAAATTGGACGAAAATGTCAAAACAATTTGCAAAAATTGTAAAATTTTCAAAAACTAAAATCTCTATTTAAAGCAATTTTTTTTTTTTTTGAGTGGAAAAACTTTGCGAAATCCTTTTGTTTTATGTCAAAATTAGGCGAAAACGTCAAAATAATTTGCAAAAATTGTCATATTTATAAAAACCAAAATCTCGGTTTGAAGCAGATTTTGTTTTTTTGCTGATTTGAGTGGACAAACTTTGTGAAAGACTATGTTTCATGTTAAAATTGAACGAAAATGTAAATTTTCAAAAACCAAAATCTCTATTTGAAGCAAATTTTGTTTTTTTGTTGATTTGAGTGCACAAACTTTGCGAAATACTTTTGTTTTATGTCAAAATTGAACGAAAATGTCAAAATAAATTGCAAAAATTGTCAAATTTTCAAAAACCAAAATCTCTATTTGAAGCAATTTTTTTTTTTTTTTTTTTTATTTGAATGGACAAACTTTTCGAAATACTTTTGTTTTATGACAAAATTGGACGAAAATGTCAAAATAATTTGCAAAAATTGTAAAATTTTCAAAAACCAAAATCTCTATTTGAAGCAATTTTTTTTTTTTTATTTGAATGGACAAACTTTTCGAAATACTTTTGTTTTATGACAAAATTGGACGAAAATGTCAAAATAATTTGCAAAACTTGTGAAATTTTCAAAAACCAAAATCTCTATTTGAAGCATTTTTTTTTTATTTAAATGGACAAATTTTGTTTTATGTCAAAATTGGACGAAAATGTCAAAATAATTTACAAAAATAGTCAAATTTTCAAAAACCAAAATCTATATTTGAATCAAATTATGTTTTTCTGTTGATTTGAGTAGACAAACTTTGCGAAATACTTTTGTTTTATGTCAAAATTGGACGAAAACGTCAAAATAACTTGCAAAAATTGTTAAATTTAAAAAAAAATCTCTATTAAAAGCATTTTTTTTTTTTTTTTTTTTGTTGATTCGAGTGGACAAACTTTGCGAATTCCTTTTGTTTTATGTCAAAATTGGACGAAAATGTCAAAACAATTTGCAAAAATTGTAAAATTTTCAAAAACTAAAATCTCTATTTAAAGCAATTTTTTTTTTTTTTTTTGAGTGGACAAACTTTGCGAAATCCTTTTGTTTTATGTCAAAATTAGGCGAAAACGTCAAAATAATTTGCAAAAATTGTCATATTTACAAAAACCAAAATCTCGGTTTGAAGCAGATTTTGTTTTTTTTGCTGATTTGAGTGGACAAACTTTGTGAAAGACTATGTTTCATGTTAAAATTGAACAAAAATGTCAAAATAATTTGCAAAAATTGTCAAATTTTCAAAAACCAAAATCTCTATTTGAAGCAAATTTTGTTTTTTTGTTGATTTGAGTGCACAAACTTTGCGAAATACTTTTGTTTTATGTCAAAATTGAACGAAAATGTCAAAATAAATTGCAAAAATTGTCAAATTTTCAAAAACTAAAATCTCTATTTAAAGCAATTTTTTTTTTTTTTGTTGATTTGAGTGGACAAACTTTGCGAAATACTTTTGTTTTATTTCAAAATTAGACGAAAATGTCAAAATAATTTCAAAAATTGTCAAAATTTCAAAAACCAAAATCCCTGAAGCAGATTTTGTTTTTTTTTTTGTTGATTTGAATGGATAAACTTTGTGAAATACTTTTGTTACATGTTAAAATTGAACGAAAATGTCAAAATAAATTGCAAAAATTGTAAAATTTTCAAAAACCAAAATCTCTATTTGAAGGAAAACATTTTTTTTGTTGATTTGAGTGGACAAACTTTGCGAAATACTTTTGTTTTATGTCAAATTTGGACGAAAACGTCAAAATAATCTCTATTTGCAGCAAATTTTTGTTTTTTTGTTGATTTGGGTGGACAAACTTTTCGAAATACTTTTGTTTTATGTCAAAATTGGACGAAAACGTCAAAATAATTTTCAAAAATTGTTAAATTTTCAAAAACCAAAATCTCTATTTGAAGCAAATTTTGTTTATTTTGTTGATTTGAGTGGACAAACTTTGCGAAATACTTTTGTTTTATGTCAAAATTGGACGAAAATATCAAAATAATTTGCAAAAATTGTAAAATTTTCAAAAACCAAAATCTCTGATTGAAGCAGATTTTGTTTTTTGTTGATTTAAGTGGACAAATTTTGCGAAATACTTTTGTTTTATGTCAAAATTACGCGAAAATGTCAAAATAATTTGCAAAAATTGTAAAATTTTCAAAAACCAAAATCGCTATTTGAAGCAAGTTTCGTTTTTCGTTGATTTGAATGGATAAACTTCGCGAAATACTTCTGATGTTCGAAAATAAAAAAATATTTGAAGGTCAAGAGAATCATTTACGCTACGCCTTCAAAATATGGTCCGAGGTTAATGGTAATCACTTCGAACATTTGTTACAATAAATTTTGTGGCCAAAAAATTCAATCTCATTATTCTGATATTCTTATTGTCAATACCATCACGATCTCCCGTTTTTACAGGTGTATTCAGATGAAAAGGCTGTGGAAGAAGGTCCCAGATCCTATATAGGACTGTAGCACCATTAGATAGATAATGGTGTATGGATCCATACGATGAGCTTAATGCTATGAGACCAATTTTGGCTGATCTTGCCCACCAACGGGACCGCCAATCCAGACCTGGCCCGACAGCCATACGGCCTATTCCAGGAATATCCCGGCCTTGTTTGAACGGGTGGTGGGACAACGACCACTACCTGGCTAGCGACCACTACTCCCACGAGTCTCATGAGTATCAGTGCCAGGCTGGTAGGGCATCCCATTCCCCGTGGTTCAAGTGTAAACCGACTTACGTCGGTAACCTTGAGTGGTGACGGTCGAGCTCACTTAGGACACTTGAGTACGTCTGCACTTAGGACACCTGCGTACGTCAGCACTAGGACATCCTTTACACAAATCATTGTGATCGGGTGGCCCCCAAGAGGCTCTCTGACCGAACCCCACGCAGTGAAAGGAACAACCGTGTGGGTTTAGATGAAAAATCATTTCAAGGTAATGATATCATAGGTGGTTGGATCCGTCTGAATATCATTTTCTTCTTCTATAGCTCTACAGCTCTGGGTGGGCCTTGGCTTGAGTTACAACATCCTTCAATCTCTCCCTGCTCTTAACCAATTGCAGCCAGTTTCTCACACCTAATATATTTAGGTCGTCGATGCAGTCATCTCACCATCTCTTACGTGGTCTACCCCGAGCTCTTCTTTCATGTGGACTCCAGTTCGTCAGTATTTTCGGTCCTCGGGTGCTGTCCATACGCATAACATGTCCAAACCATTGTAACCGTAGTGCCTTTACTTGCCTTACGATGTGCGCTCCTCAAATTAGTCTGTCCAGTTCATGGTTCATTCTACATCTCCATGTACCCCAGTTTTCCTGTACGGGGCCAAAGATTCTGCGAATATGATCTACATACCATGAAAAACCTTTGTATGACCTTGAACCTTTGAATGACCTTGAAAACGCAAAAACTAGTACCTTGACAAAAATGATATTTTCACCACTTTGTTTCAGCCTATCGAAATCAATTAAAACCCTCACCACATGTTTGCGTCACTCTAAATGCAACATTGACAAAAAAGCAAATTTGGTTTGGCTACATTAAATGCTCCACCCTGTATATTTACACTTTATATAAGAACATTAGAGTCTAATTGTGAGTAGATTGTAAGATTTGAAAGGTCGATTTGAACGGTAGATTGTAAGATTTTTTGTTTTGTTCGTAGAAACGAAGAAAGAAATTCAATTTAGATTCGACTGAATCCGGTCAATGGACTGATTAGCGAGTTTAACGAGTGAGCGAATCGACGTTTCGCATTTGCGTATTCGTCACGCTGCTAGTTTTTTTCGGCCGCATCCACGTTGCCGAAATAGACGTCGACTAATTATAAATAAAACTGCGAAGGCCACTAGAAAACAAATTTGGCAGCACACGATTTATTTCACGAATAGTTTTCTAAAAGTATCGTGATTCATAAAAACGTACTCGATTTCAAAGTATCACGATTTTCAAAGTATACCAGTCATTGATCAAAACTATCGTATCATCAAATACATCAAAACCTTTATGTTTAATAACTAGCTTACAGGTATTAGTCAAATCTGAACTAAATTAAAGTACTAAAAGGCGTATATATGAATTAGTCCATTTGACTCGATATATTAAACCACTCATGAATGTAGGCCTCTTCAATGGAAAAATATGGAAGAGGCCTACATTCAGGAGTGGATAAGAACAGGCTGATAAGAAGAAGAAGATTATACAACTTAACTAGTTTATAGATTTTAAATAATTAAAACCCAAAGGCTATGCATATGTCTAGTAGACCAGAAATGGCGAACCTTTTTATGACCGCGTGCCATTTTTCTTAAGTTTCTACATTATGAAATGCTGACGTGCCTGATAACTTGCCTGAATATCAGTTACCGTATTAGCCTGAATACAATATAATACCTTGTTAGCCTGAATATGATGTTTGAAAGTATCAAAGTCTATCCCGATTTACAAAAATAAAGGGTCAACGCGGGTTCCCTTTAACCACAAACTACAAGAACCAAACTACAGACCAATCTGTATTCAAAGCCAATTTAAAAAAATATATAAGATAGCATTTCTGACTCGATTATCAAGTTTCTTGTAAAGTAATAACATGCTGGCAAACAGTAAAGACGACTAAGGCCTAGGCCGCACTACGGCTAAACCGCCGCGGTTTTTAATCGCGTGATTTTATGACTAAAGTAAGTTAATATAAGCGGCCTCACTTACGGTTTTCTCCCGCGACTGATTTTTCCCATAGCGTACTGTGTGTTTCTCGGGCGGTTTCGCGGTTATAGCGGTTACCGCTCGCGGGAAAAAACGGTAGTGCGGCCTCGGCCTAATGAAACAGTAACACAACTTATACGGCTCTGATGGATTGTGTTAATTTTATAATTACTTCTCTAAATTGAAATCAGGAGGTTCTTGTTAATTTTGCCATCTAAGCAAAGCATTTGACTCTTTTAAATCTCTTTTAAAAAAAAATTAAGATATTGGAGTTAAAAGCGTTGCCAGAACTGGGTAAAATCTTCTTTGCATGAAAGAGGACGAACAGAGAACGTAAACGGTTCAAAATCGGAAAATAAATTAAAGAAGTAAGAAGAACCCCAAGGCTCTCTATTGGGACCAACTCTATTCTTGATATTTCTTAATGATCTGGCGAAAACAAATAATGTTGCAATTATATTTTGTACGCTGACGATACTAACATTTTAATATCTAAACCAGACATACACGATTTAATTAAAAGAGGCAATTTTAAAATCACAAACGTTACGAGGATGATATCTATACATCTTTAATGGAGTCTAATGGAGTTTAATGCAAGTTAAGTACTGTGTGTTATCTGATTCGAAACCTAAGAGGATGTGTGAAAGTTGATATTCTGTTAATATTTTATCACGCCATCGTTCAGTCTAGCTTGTCTGATATTTTGGGGTCAGCACCTAATAATGATGCGGAAAGCACCTAATAATGATGCGGCAAATATTGATGCGGTATTTAAGGGGGGACATCACAGTAGAGCACGGTAAACGCGCTATATTTTCGGTATTTTTTGTCTCAATGAAAAGATCAATCGAAAAACGGTAAAGTAAGTTTAATAATATTATTAAAAAACTACAAAATATTTTTTTCAATTTTTTTGACACAAAATGGCGGCTGTGTGGCACTTGCCCGGAGACGCCTATTTTTGGAAGGAGGTCCACGGGCGGACATCTAGACTCCTTAATTTTTGACCTCTAATAAAAAATCTAAGTTTTTTAGTTTCTATATATCAACAGCTATGGAGCCACGTAGCATTATTTCGATATATTGATTTTTGGCGAAATGGTGCAAGTTTTGAAAAAAAGTTGAAAATTTAACCAAAAAAAAGGCATTAAATTGTTCATAAAAAAAAACAAGTAGTATAAAAAAATATATAGGCAGTCAGGCACTGCCGACTGAAGTGAAAACTTTTGAAAAAAAAACAGCTTTAAAACTGGTTTTGAGGATTTATCAGTATGTTAATTAATCAAATTTGGTACATTAGTTTGTTAGTATTGTTTTATGTAATTCTGGAACATAACTCACTTCTGAAAGAGAATGACGGTTAATATCATCATTATAATATGAATTTGAATCCGGAATGTTTGGTTGATTCTGTATCAACACAGAATCAACCAAACCTTCCGGATTCAAATTCATATTATAATGGCAAAATGAATTGGTAGGATATATGGCACATTTCTTGTTGATGGGTCTGCAATTTGTGAGTTATGGAAATTTTGACTTTGAGAAACATGTCTTAACATGTCTAGAAACTGCTTTAGAAGATTTATCTGTATGTAAATTAATTTTTGTTTGGAATATTCTTTACGACGTTTAATTTTTTCCTCCTTCTCAGCTGTGACTGTTCGATGTTTAGAAATTTCTGAATTAACTATTGCAAAAGTTAATTATTAATAAGACTATTAATTTTATTTTGGAATTACCTTCCTTTGGAGAGCACACGCGTACATTTGGTTGCCTAAAACTTTGATGGGTCTGATTCGTGATTTGCCATGAATTCTTCGATACAATCCAGTAATCTGAACATTCCAATAGTCCGGCACTAGTATATCTAAAAGTACTTACCCTTGTACTGCACACTGATTATAGGGGCTGATATTTTCTTAGAGGCGCTGCGTTCTGTCAACACTGCCAAAAACTTGCCAATAATCCGGCACTAGTACATCTACTATTACAGGGCTGTCCAACCTTTTTGAAGTGGGGATCTACTTTTTGGTATATATTGTTGCCAAGATCGACCAACACGCGTAGCGCGACACCGAGGGGTCTGGGGCCACGTAGTGCACTCTTCTGGTCATGGAGTTTTACGCAATTAGGAATTTAGTAAATACTAAATAAGATTAGTGTTAATGATATCGTTGGCATTGCGTGGATTTGGCAATATCTTCAAAGGCGGGATCATACGATGAAAGAGAAAATCGTAAATATTGATCAAGATGTTCATCAGCTAAAGAAATTCTTATTTTTCATTTTAACACATTCACATCAGAAAATGCGGATTCCACCAAATACGTCGAGTCGAAGCAAGACATCAATTTTTGTGCCGCATTTCTCAAGATTGGGTATTTCTGTTTAGTGTATTTCCAAATACAATGTTTGGATTTCAAATACAAAGTTTGAATTGGTGAAACCATCCTACGTTATAGATAATCATAGACACTTAAAACGAACGGAACACAGCCTGAATATATAAATATATTCAACCTTTATAATACTAATAAGTCTTTTTAGGACTACCAAAACAAATCTCACAAGAAATTTGTAAGTTATTTTACAGCTTTCAGTCCACCTTCGTGGCACTCAACAAAAACCATAAAAATAATAAGATCATGTCTTTCCGACACCTTAATTGGATAGCCATCTGTGAACGCGTTTCGAGATTTACCTCTCTTCAGCACAACTTTGCTTCCATGAACGATAATTTGTAAACCACTCTCTTGAAACACATGTGGTGTTTAGGGTCGGATGTTTTTAATTTTGACATTTTGTGAGAGCGACTTCAACTTGGCAGGTTATTGATTGAACTGATTTTCACGGTTTACAAATTATTGTTCCTGGAAGCAAAGCTGTGCTGAAGAGAGATAAATTTCGAAACGCGTCCACAGATGGCTATCCAATTAAGGTATCGGAAAGACATGATCTTATTATTTTTATATGGGAACGCGCCCACAGATGGCTATCGGAAAGATAGAGCTTAAAAACAATGTTATTTTTCTGGTTTTTTGTTGAGTGCCACGAAGGTGAACTAGGGTGGAAGATGGAAAGCTGTAAAATAACTTACAAATTTCTTGTGAGATTTGTTTTGGTAGTCCTTAAAAGACTCAATAATTGTTATAGAGCTCCGGAAAGGCTGCATATATTTATATAATCAGGCTGTGTTCCGTTTGTTTTAAATTTTAAAGTTTGATTATTTCCAATTTTAGTTTATCCTGATTTGCTTCAAATATTGAAGATATTTAAGATGATATGTTGATAGCTTTTTGAAACACATTTGGTAGTGCAATATTTTCAATTTTTTGTTAGGGTTGAATTGAGCAGGGCTGATAATTGCTGAAAAACTCTTCTCGAGCTTACCATCTATAATACATTTCTGCTTCTACCCTATAGTTCAAGATTCAAATCGCTTAGTTTTGAACTAAAGTCTGCCAAGAATGACATATCAAATAACCACTCTTTGTTTGGTAACTGTGGATAAATGTCCTCTTTCAGAGAGGAAACTTTTTTTTAGGTCTTCTAATAACTCTGATAACAGCATGAGAAATCGACTTCAACTGAGCCAACGCACATTAGTGTGCAGCAAAAGTTCGTTATCATTATCCTCACTTTCTAATCTAAACAAACGTCTCTGAAGGACACTGCCATGTATAGATTTGATTATTTTAACCCCTTGACATACAATGACGTCTCTGAGATGTCATGGATATGTGATAAGATCACATGTATATGGGCATATCAAGGGGTTAAAGACAGTTTCCATAACATCGTGTGTATTAAATTTGCGAGAAGCGAGTTTTAATTTTTACTTTATATGTATCGAAATGTATGTTTAAGTAATTACATAGAAGCGTGAGAAAACGAAAGATCGACTCAAAATCACATCGCGATCGACCGGTTGGACAGCCCTGTACTATTACATCCGGTAAAAGTACTTACTCTTGTACTGCACACAAATTCTACGGGTAGATATTTCCTTTTAAACGCTACGTTCTGTCAACAGTGCCAAAAACTATTAAGTTTGACGTTCAGAGCCAACTTTAAACATATGCGTATAGTTGCGTTCTTTTGAACACATCTTTGAGTAATAGAATTTTTTTCTATAGAACGCAGCTATTGATGACGATGACGCAAATCTATGAGTTTACCCCCTACCCAAATGTCATTCAGCGCGACTATAGAAGTTTTCACTTTCAAACTCCTACGTGGCTCGATAGAGTTAGGTTTTTGGAATATACTACCGAAATTTCAGATCGATCGGTGAAGATTTGCCCGAGCAACGTGTCCGCCCAGTTAAGAAAAACTGGTTTCGAGAAAAACGCGTTTAAAGTCTAATCTGCGATATCTGCACCATACAACTGAACCATACAAATCTATTTCCTCCTCTTTTTTGCTATTCCAAATTGCTTTTAAAGCGATCCGGGCTTGTTTTACGCCGATACTCAGTGATCTCTCCGCCTTCTGTATGCGTTTCTCATCCAGGTCCATGCATAGTTGGTGACTTTTTAACCCAATTTTCATGTCCATGGCCTGGATTATACGTAGAATTGATATTAACCCTTCATTAAAAACACACGAAGTGTCGAAGAATAAGAAGAGTAAGAATCAGAACTTACGGTTAAGAAATACCATCGACACGGGAAGTCTAGACCCCGGAAACGACGTAATGCGAAAAAATCGATTTTGTCAAAATCTTTATTTTTTTAGCTACAGCAAAATTTAAAAACGTTTCTGAAAGCATTTTTGCTGCTGATTACAGATTTGCAAATTATATTTCGCTAGCTCTTTCCGTTCACTTTCTCCTGCAAAAATTGAAGAAATTTTTAAGAAATTTCGGCGCTCGAGTAGGGATCTCGGGAAGTCGTGAATTTCCCGCGAACAATCTTAGTGTATTTATAGGAAAATAACCTTCTGAAAACGATGTCCCAATCCGTTTTTGATTGTCTGCAACCGTTTCCGAGACATTTACTTAGCAAATCGAGAATCTGGCAATTTCAGTTTGAAATTTATCGACTAATTATTGAATGCTTCCGGACAATTTACACATCGACTTGTTCGTCTTGTCGTGTAGTTTCTGTGTGCTGAAAATGGTTTCGCTGCTTTTTACCGTTCTCGAGTAAGTAAAAAAAAAACCGAAAAAGCACATATTTTTTGAACGAAACAATGGAAAATTTTTGTTGAAAAATTTGTTGTTATTTTTTTCGTGATTTTTTTTTTAGTTGTCCGAAGGATATCGAAGTGCGGAAAACGGTTTTCTACTTTATTTCGCTCTAAAGTTACAAATAATTTTTTTAAATTTATTTTTGCGCTGTACATCATCTGAATTTCCGACTGATTTCACGCTGTTATAACTTTTGAACGGCTCACCACAGAGACTTCTAGTCTTCACCGATCGATTCAGCGTCCCAAAATTAGTCGGAGAACGTATATAATATTCCATAGGAAGCTTTCAGTTAAAAAATACCATCAACACGGGAAGTAGAGACCGCTGAAACGACGAAATGCGAGAAAATCGATTTTGTCAAAATCGTTATTTTTTTAGTCGCAGCAAAATTAAAAAACGTTTCTGAAAGCATTTTTGCTGCCGATTGCAGATATGATATAAGTAGTAATAGTACATAGCTAGATGCTTTTCTATCTAGAATGGCATGGTCTACTGCGTCATACGCCTTTGAGAGACTTAGGAGTATCCCGCATGGCACATTTTGATCCTCCAGTTACTGAATAATTTCTTTTAAGAATTGGAAGCAGGCGCTCTGGTCTCTATACTTCGTTCATTGATAAATCTATGCTGTCGCTGATTTAAGAGGTGGTGTTTGTCTATAAAAGACAGCATTCTTTTACAGATTACTTTCTCCATTATTTGAGTGAGTGGCGATACTAGGTTGATTGGTCTGTAATTATTGATGTCCTCTTTGCTCCACTTTTTAAATATCGGTACTGTCTTATGCCCGCCATACACGCTACGGTCTACCGGAGAGGTTACATGCGCAGGTTTTTGCCTGCGCAGTTCAACCGTACGCAAGAAACTGCACAGGTCTTTTCCCACACACGCTCCGGTCTACCTGCGCAAGGCAAACCTGCACAGGAAGACTGTGCAAAATTGTAGCAAAATCCGTCCGTTAGTTCACCTGTGCCGCAAGTTTGCAAATCTAATAGAATTAGACAAAAAATCTGAATTCTAAATATTAGTGGAGATAGTCAAGTTGGACTAGTCAAATTTAGCATAGGCTAAGATAAGGCTTCGAAGATAATCTGTGCAAAATTTTAGCAAAATCTGTTCATTTTTTCGCCTGTGCCGTAAATTTGTAAATTAATAGAAATAGACCAAATTTTAACGAGTTATTTCGCGTAGTTTTATACAAGTTAGATTAGCCAAATTTTGCAAAGACTAAGATAAGGCTTCAAAGTTAAGCTTTGCAAAATTTTAGCAAAATCCGTCTGTTGGTTCGCCTGTGCCGCAAGTTTGCAAATCTAACAGAATTAGACAAAAAATCTGAATTTTAAATATTAGTGGAGATAGTCAAGTTGGACTAGTCAAATTTAGAAAAGACTAAGATAAGGCTTCAAAGATAATTTGTACAAAATTTTAGCAAAATCCGTTCGTTTTTCGCCTGCGCCGTAAATTTGCAAATTAACAGAATTAGACCAAATTTCAACGAGTTAATTCGCGTAGTTTTATACAAGTTAGATTAGCCAAATTTTGCACAGAATAAAATAAGGCTTCAAAGTTATTCTGTGCAAAATTTTAGCAAAATACGTCCGTTGGTTCGCCTGTGCCGCAAGTTTGCAAATCTAACAGAATTAGACAAAAAATGTGAATTCTATATATTAGTGGATATAGTCAAGTTGGAATAGTCAAATTTAGCATAGATTAAGATAAGGCTTCGAAGATAATCTTTGCAAAATTTTAGCAAAATTCGTTCGTTTTTTCGCCTGTGCCGTAAATTTGCAAATTAACAGAATTAGACAAAAAAATCTGAATTCTAAATAATAGTGAAGATTATTATGTTGGACTAGTCAAATTTAGCATAGACTAAGATAAGGCTACGAAGATAATCTGTGCAAAACTTAAGCAAAATTCGTTCATTTTTTCGCCTGTGCCGCAAATTTGCAAAGTAACAGAATTAGACCAAATTTCAACGAGTTATTTCGCGTAGTTTTAGACAAGTTAGATTAGCCAAATTTTGCAAAGACTAAGATAAGGCTTCAAAGTTAAGCTTTGCAAAATTTTAGCAAAATCCATCTGTTGGTTCGCCTGTGCCGCAAGTTTGCAAATCTAACAGAATTAGACAAGAAATCTGAATTCTAAATATTAGTGGAGATAATCAAGTTGGACTAGTCAAATTTAGCATAGACTAAGATAGGGCTTCGAAAATAATCTGTGCAAAATTTTAGCAAAATTCGTTCGTTTTTTCGCCTGTGCCGCAAATTTGGAAAGTAACAGAATTAGACCAAATTTCAACGAGTTATTTCGCGCAATTTTAGACAAGTTAGATTAGCCAAATTTTGCAAAGACTAAGATAAGGCTTCAAAGTTAAGCTTTACAAAATTTTAGCAAAATCCGTCTGTTGGTTCGCCTGTGCCGCAAGTTTGCAAATCTAACAGAATTAGACAAGAAATCTGAATTCTAAATATTAGTGGAGATAATCAAGTTGGACTAGTCAAATTTAGCATAGACTAAGATAGGGCTTCGAAAATAATCTGTGCAAAATTTCAACAAAATTCGTTCGTTTTTTCGCCTGTGCCGCAAATTTGGAAAGTAACAGAATTAGACCAAATTTCAACGAGTTATTTCGCGTAGTTTTAGACAAGTTAGATTAGCCAAATTTTGCAAAGACTAAGATAAGGCTTCAAAGTTAAGCTTTGCAAAATTTTAGCAAAATCCGTCTGTTGGTTCGCCTGTGCCGCAAGTTTGCAAATCTAACAGAATTAGACAAGAAATCTGAATTCAAAATATTAGTGGAGATAATCAAGTTGGACTAGTCAAATTTAGCATAGACTAAGATAGGGCTTCGAAAATAATCTGTGCAATATTTTAGCAAAATTCGTTCGTTTTTTCGCCTGTGCTGAAAATTTGGAAAGTAACAGAATTAGACTAAATTTCAACGAGTTATTTCGCGTAGTTTTAGACAAGTTAGATTAGCCAAATTTTGCAAAGACTAAGATAAGGCTTCAAAGTTAAGCTTTGCAAAATTTTAGCAAAATCCGTCTGTTGGTTCGCCTGTGCCGCAAGTTTGCAAATCTAACAGAATTAGACAAGAAATCTGAATTCAAAATATTAGTGGAGATAATCAAGTTGGACTAGTCAAATTTAGCATAGACTAAGATAGGGCTTCGAAAATAATCTGTGCAAAATTTTAGCAAAATTCGTTCGTTTTTTCGCCTGTGCTGAAAATTTGGAAAGTAACAGAATTAGACTAAATTTCAACGAGTTATTTCGCGTAGTTTTAGACAAGTTAGATTAGCCAAATTTTGCAAAGACTAAGATAAGGCTTCAAAGTTAAGCTTTGCAAAATTTTAGCAAAATCCGTCTGTTGGTTCGCCTGTGCCGCAAGTTTGCAAATCTAACAGAATTAGACAAGAAATCTGAATTCAAAATATTAGTGGAGATAATCAAGTTGGACTAGTCAAATTTAGCATAGACTAAGATAGGGCTTCGAAAATAATCTGTGCAATATTTTAGCAAAATTCGTTCGTTTTTTCGCCTGTGCTGAAAATTTGGAAAGTAACAGAATTAGACTAAATTTCAACGAGTTATTTCGCGTAGTTTTAGACAAGTTAGATTAGCCAAATTTTGCAAAGACTAAGATAAGGCTTCAAAGTTAAGCTTTGCAAAATTTTAGCAAAATCCGTCTGTTGGTTCGCCTGTGCCGCAAGTTTGCAAATCTAACAGAATTAGACAAGAAATCTGAATTCAAAATATTAGTGGAGATAATCAAGTTGGACTAGTCAAATTTAGCATAGACTAAGATAGGGCTTCGAAAATAATCTGTGCAAAATTTTAGCAAAATTCGTTCGTTTTTTCGCCTGTGCTGAAAATTTGGAAAGTAACAGAATTAGACTAAATTTCAACGAGTTATTTCGCGTAGTTTTAGACAAGTTAGATTAGCCACATTTTGCAAAGACTAAGATAAGGCTTCAAAGTTAAGCTTTGCAAAATTTTAGCAAAATCCGTCTGTTGGTTCGCCTGTGCCGCAAGTTTGCAAATCTAACAGAATTAGACAAGAAATCTGAATTCTAAATATTAGTGGAGATAATCAAGTTGGACTAGTCAAATTTAGCATAGACTAAGATAGGGTTTCGAAAATAATCTGTGCAAAATTTTAGCAAAATTCGTTCGTTTTTTCGCCTGTGCCGCAAATTTGGAAAGTAACAGAATTAGACCAAATTTCAACGAGTTATTTCGCGTAGTTTTAGACAAGTTAGATTAGCCAAAATTTGCAAAGACTAAGATAAGGCATCAAAGTTAAGCTTTGCAAAATTTTAGCAAAATCCGTCTGTTGGTTCGCCTGTGCCGCAAGTTTGCAAATCTAACAGAATTAGACAAAAAATCTGAATTTTAAATATTAGTGGAGATAGTCAAGTTGGACTAGTCAAATTTAGAAAAGACTAAGATAAGGCTTTGAAGATAATTTGTACAAAATTTTAGCAAAATCCGTTCGTTTTTCGTCTGTGCCGTAAATTTGCAAATTAACAGAATTAGACCAAATTTCAACGAGTTATTTCGCGTAGTTTTATACAAGTTAGATTAGCCAAATTTTGCACAGAATAAAATAAGGCTTCAAAGTTAATCTGTGCAAAATTTTAGCAAAATACGTCCGTTGGTTCGCCTGTGCCGCAAGTTTGCAAATCTAACAGAATTAGACAAGAAATCTGAATTCTAAATATTAGTGGAGATAATCAAGTTGGACTAGTCAAATTTAGCATAGACTAAGATAGGGCTACAAAAATAATCTGTGCAAAATTTTAGCAAAATTCGTTCGTTTTTCGCCTGTGCCGCAAATTTGCAAATTAATAGAAATAGACCAAATTTCAACGAGTTATTTCGCGTAGTTTTAGACAAGTTAGATTAGCCAAATTTTGCAAAGACTAAGATAAGGCTTCAAAGTTAAGCTTTGCAAAATTTTAGCAAAATCCGTCTGTTGGTTCGCCTGTGCCGCAAGTTTGCAAATCTAACAGAATTAGACAAGAAATCTGAATTCTAAATATTAGTGGAGATAATCAAGTTGGACTAGTCAAATTTAGCATAGACTAAGATAGGGCTTCGAAAATAATCTGTGCAAAATTTTAGCAAAATTCGTTCGTTTTTTCGCCTGTGCCGCAAATTTGGAAAGTAACAGAATTAGACCAAATTTCAACGAGTTATTTCGCGCAATTTTAGACAAGTTAGATTAGCCAAATTTTGCACAGATTAAGGTAGGGTTTCAAACTTAAGCTGTGCAAAATTTTAGGATATCCATCCGTTAGTTCACCTGTACCGTAAGTTTGCAAATCTAACAGAATTAGACACAAAATCTGAATTCTAAATATTAGTGGAGATAGTCAAGTTGGACTAGTCAAATTTAGCATAGACTAAGATAAGGCTTCGAAGATAATCTGTGCAAAATTTTAGCAAAATCCGTTCGTTTTTTCGCCTGTGCCGTAAATTTGCAAATTAACAGAATTAGACAAAAAAATCTGAATTCTAAATATTAGTGAAGATAATTATGTTGGACTAGTCAAATTTAGCATAGACTAAGATAAGGCTACGAAGATAATCTGTGCAAAACTTAAGCAAAATTCGTTCGTTTTTTCGCCTGTGCCGCAAATTTGCAAAGTAACAGAATTAGACCAAATTTCAACGAGTTATTTCGCGTAGTTTTAGAGAAGTTAGATTAGCTAAATTTTGCACAGAATAAAATAAGGCTTCAAAGTTAATCTGTGCAAAATTTTAGCAAAATACGTCCGTTGGTTCGCCTGTGCCGCAAGTTTGCAAATCTAACAGAAATAGACAAAAAAAACTGAATTCTAAATATTAGTGGATTTAGTCAAGTTGGACTAGTCAAATTTAGCATATACTAAGATAAGGCTTCGAAGATAATCTGTGCAAAATTTTAGAAAAATCCGTTCGTTTTTTCGCCTGTGTCCCAAATTTGCAAATTAACAGAATTAGACCAAATTTCAATGAGTTATTTCGCGCAATTTTGGACAAGTTAGATTAGCCAAATTTTGCACAGATTAAGATAAGGTTTCAAACTTAAGGCCAGTAACCTTTAGGCCAGTAATTGGCAAACATAGCCTGCATGAATACTGTAACGATAACGGAACCTGTTATCGACTAGTGGACATGGCAGCATCCAACAACCTATTGATAAAATCAAGAATGTTCGAACACAAGAATATCCATAAGCAGTCCAACGATGGAGTAACAAGGAAGCAAATCGACCATATATTGGTTAATGCAAGGTATAGCAGCAATGTGACCGAGGTAAGAAGCCTTAGAGGCGTGGATGCAGATATTGATCATTTTTTGGTTAGAGCTAAGGTACGAGCAAGAATATCTAGACAAAAGTACCAAAACACAGTCAAGCCCCCAACACGGAATACTGAAACGTTTAAAGAGGACAACAAAAAACAAGAATACCAGAGGAGTCTAATAGCACAACTGGAGGCAACATCCAGACAAGAGGATGTTGCGAAAATATGGACGAACATAGAGAGGTCAATAATCGCAAGTACACAAAGATAGTGGGGAAAAGAAAGTCCAAAGGAAGGAACTCGTAGTACGGTAAGGAGTGTGAAGAGAAGATAAGCGCAAGAAACATAGTCAGGATGGACGCGCTGCAAGAGCCAAATGAACATATTGCGCAGGCAAACCTGCACAGCTAGACCTGTCAGGTGGAGCGTTGTGTGTATGGCGGGCATTAGAAACCTTTAATGCTGTTGGGTAGATACCGGCTTGGAAGGCGTTAGCTTGGAATTATTGCACTGATGTATTGTATTGATATATACTATATTGTAATGGTATTGATATTTCTTCCGCAACAAATTTTACAGCAGAAAGGGGCATCCTTTCTTGCCACGATAGATATTGAAAAACCTCTTCGAGTGCCGTATATGAACTAATCTAGTAAGAATCGACAAAATCATTTCAAGACACATTTAAAGATTAGTTTATAAGAACTGCACACATACAGTTTCTTTGTCATAGATAACTAATTTTCACAAACAAAACTAGCATCAATTAACAACTGCTTCAAGGTTTGCCCGAGTGTACTCAAATTCAGCAACAATTATTTATGGCTTGAACTAGTATACACGTATTAGTACAATGAAGTAGACTGTGCGAAATACGTGGTCTGTTTGTAAAGTATCCGACCTTATTTTTTATTTTGAAAACCTGATGGATTTGAATCAAGCGCGCTTGCCTGAACCGACCTTGAACCTTCGTGCGCATGCGTGAATTTTTTTCCGCCTGTAGATAGCGTCAGTTGCTGACGAGTGGCATAGTGTGTAGTGCTCTCGTCGGTTTTTGTCTGTCCACAAGTGAAATGAGGGATGTCCTACGTGATGCTGTGCGGCGCAAGCGACTGGAGTTGTGGTCATCAAGAAATTGGCGACTCCATCACGACAATGCTCCAGCACATTCTTCGCACTTGGTTCACAATTTTTGACTCCTCCGGTTCGACAGGCTCCTTACTCTCCTGATATGCCCCCCTGCGACTTCTGGCTATTCCCCAAAGTCAAGAGGCCATTAACAGGAACGCGATTTCAGACAAGAGAGGACATTATGTCTGCAACGACAGCCGAGCTAAAGTCGATTCCGAAAGAGGCTTTCTCGGAATGCTTTCAACAATGGCGGCACCGCTAGGAGAAGTGTGTGGAGTCCCATGGTGATTAGGTTTCAAACGCTCTAGGTATGCCAGTTTTTTTTACCGGCTAAAGGTCGGATACTTTTCTAACAGACCACGTATACTGATCAAACGACTTATAAATGTGATCAGAGAATTAGTTCACTAATCCAAACTAATTTTGATTAATCTAGTCAGACTCCTGTAAACCACTTGTAAACCATTCCAACTTATTAAGGCGGAATATAGCTTGAATATATAAATAGATTAAACCTTTCCGTAGCTCTATAAGATTATTAAGTCGTTTTAGGACTACAGCACAAATCTCATGTTGAAACACAAAAGATGCTATTTACTAGCCCCCAGTCCACTTTCGTGGCACTAAACAAAAACTATATAAATAACGTCGATTTTAAGATCACATCTTTTTATTTAACCTAAGTGTAACCCAAGTGTTTTTCTATGGAACTAGACAGACAAGACTAGACAGACAAGACTAGACAGACAAGACTAGACAGACAAGACTAGACAGACAAGACTAAACAGACAAGACTAGACAGACAAGACTAGACAGACAAGACTAGACAGACAAGACTAGACAGACAAGACTAGACAGACAAGACTAGACAGACAAGAATAGAGGGACAAGACTAGACAGACAAGACTAGACAGACACGACTAGACAGACAAAACTAGACAGACAAGACTAGACAGACAAGACTAGACAGACAAGACTAGACAGACAAGACTAGACAGACAAGACTAGACAGACAAGACTAGACAGACAAGACTATACAGACAAGACTAGACAGACAAGACTAGACAGACAAGACTAGACAGACAAGACTAGACAGACAAGACTAGACAGATAAGACTAGACAGACAAGACTAGACAGACAAGACTAGACAGACAAGACTAGACAGACAAGACTAGACAGACAAGACTAGACAGACAAGACTAGACAGACAAGACTAGACAGACAAGACTAGACAGACAAGACTAGACAGACAAGACTAGACAGACAAGACTAGACAGACAAGACTAGACAGACAAGACTAGACAGACAAGACTAGACAGACAAGACTAGACAGACAAGACTAGACAGACAAGACTAGACAGACAAGACTAGACAGACAAGACTAGACAGACAAGACTAGACAGACAAGACTAGACAGACAAGACTAGACAGACAAGACTAGACAGACAAGACTAGACAGACAAGACTAGACAGACAAGACTAGACAGACAAGACTAGACAGACAAGACTAGACAGACAAGACTAGACAGACAAGACTAGACAGACAAGACTAGACAGACAAGACTAGACAGACAAGACTAGACAGACAAGACTAGACAGACAAGACTAGACAGACAAGACTAGACAGACAAGACTAGACAGACAAGACTAGACAGACAAGACTAGACAGACAAGACTAGACAGACAAGACTAGACAGACAAGACTAGACAGACAAGACTAGACAGACAAGACTAGACAGACAAGACTAGACAGACAAGACTAGACAGACAAGACTAGACAGACAAGACTAGACAGACAAGACTAGACAGACAAGACTAGACAGACAAGACTAGACAGACAAGACTAGACAGACAAGACTAGACAGACAAGACTAGACAGACAAGACTAGACAGACAAGACTAGACAGACAAGACTAGACAGACAAGACTAGACAGACAAGACTAGACAGACAAGACTAGACAGACAAGACTAGACAGACAAGACTAGACAGACAAGACTAGACAGACAAGACTAGACAGACAAGACTAGACATACAAGACTAGACAGACAAGACTAGACAGACAAGACTAGACAGACAAGACTAGACAGACAAGACTAGACAGACAAGACTAGACAGACAAGACTAGACAGACAAGACTAGACAGACAAGACTAGACAGACAAGACTAGACAGGCAAGACTAGACAGACAAGACTAGACAGACAAGACTAGACAGACAAGACTAGACAGACAAGACTAGACAGACAAGCCTAGACAGACAAGACTAGACAGACAAGACTAGACAGACAAGACTAGACAGACAAGACTAGACAGACAAGACTAGACAGACAAGACTAGACAGACAAGACTAGACAGACAAGACTAGACAGACAAGACTAGACAGACAAGACTAGACAGACAAGACTAGACAGACAAGACTAGACAGACAAGACTAGACAGAACGGTTTCGGAGGCCGCGGCGCTGGTACTTGCAAGCACACCCCCAATAGACTTACTGATTCGCGAGAAACAAGAAGTCTACGAAGACCTGCAACAACACAGGGCGAAAAAAGAAGTAAAACACGAAAGAGCAGCCGCTAAGGAGAGAGCACGTAAGAGACTCATGGACCGATGGCAGACAAGATGGGATAACGACACTAGTGGCAGGTGGACATACAGACTTATCCCTAACGTAACAGCATGGTATGAAAGGTCACACGGACATATGAGTTACCATCTTACACAAGCACTCACTGGTCATGGATGCTTCAACGCATACCTAGAACGGTTTAAAAAAAGAGACACGGCGGAGTGTTTTTATTGCGGTCATATCCCAGACGACGCACAACACACTATCTTCATGTGTACAGAATCAGAGAACGAAAGAACTCGACTCGCGGAGACACTAGGCGGTACAAAACTAGAAGAACAGAACATCATGGAAGTTATGTTAGAGAGTGAGCATAACTGGGATGCAGTACAAGCTTACATAACCGAAATCATGTTGGGAAAAGAACAAATGGAGAGAGAATGGAAGGCGATTATAATATCACACGAAACACAAAGAAGCTAACATGGACGACTAGATATGTGACGAAAAGACCGAAAAATGGTTTATCACACGACTGCATAACTAATACGACAGAAGACGAAAGACGATATCGAAACGAGTAAGGGACAATAAAAATAACAGTAAGGAAACAATTGGTACAAACACCACCACCCACCTGAAGTAATGCTCACGCAGTTCCGGGTGGAGTGCAGTGTAGAGACAGAGGAGGGGGTTTAGTGGGTATGCTGGTCACGAAGAACTCGATCAGAGAGCCCCACACTACACGGGTTTGAATATCCGGTGTGCAACAATGCATTCCCCCTCCTCTCTGAAAAAAAAAAAAAAAAAAAAAAAAAAAAGACAAGACTAGACAGACAAGACTAGACAGACAAGACTAGACAGACAAGACTAGACAGACAAGACTAGACAGACAAGACTAGACAGACAAGACTAGACAGACAAGACTAGACAGACAAGACTAGACAGACAAGACTAGACAGACAAGACTAGACAGACAAGACTAGACAGACAAGACTAGACAGACAAGACTAGACAGACAAGACTAGACAGACAAGACTAGACAGATAAGACTAGACAGACAAGACTAGACAGACAAGACTAGACAGACAAGACTAGACAGACAAGACTAGACAGACAAGACTAGACAGACAAGACTAGATAGACAAGACTAGACAGACAAGACTAGACAGACAAGACTAGACAGACAAGACTAGACAGACAAGACTAGACAGACAAGACTAGACAGACAAGACTAGACAGACAAGACTAGACAGACAAGACTAGACAGACAAGACTAGACAGACAAGACTAGACAGACAAGACTAGACAGACAAGACTAGACAGACAAGACTAGACAGACAAGACTAGACAGACAAGACTAGACAGACAAGACTAGACAGACAAGACTAGACAGACAAGACTAGACAGACAAGACTAGACAGACAAGACTAGACAGACAAGACTAGACAGACAAGACTAGACAGACAAGACTAGACAGACAAGACTAGACAGACAAGACTAGACAGACAAGACTAGACAGACAAGACTAGACAGACAAGACTAGACAGACAAGACTAGACAGACAAGACTAGACAGACAAGACTAGACAGACAAGACTAGACAGACAAGACTAGACAGACAAGACTAGACAGACAAGACTAGACAGACAAGACTAGACAGACAAGACTAGACAGACAAGACTAGACAGACAAGACTAGACAGACAAGACTAGACAGACAAGACTAGACAGACAAGACTAGACAGACAAGACTAGACAGACAAGACTAGACAGACAAGACTAGACAGACAAGACTAGACAGACAAGACTAGACAGACAAGACTAGACAGACAAGACTAGACAGACAAGACTAGACAGACAAGACTAGACAGACAAGACTAGACAGACAAGACTAGACAGACAAGACTAGACAGACAAGACTAGACAGACAAGACTAGACAGACAAGACTAGACAGACAAGACTAGACAGACAAGACTAGACAGACAAGACTAGACAGACAAGACTAGACAGACAAGACTAGACAGACAAGACTAGACAGACAAGACTAGACAGACAAGACTAGACAGACAAGACTAGACAGACAAGACTAGACAGACAAGACTAGACAGACAAGACTAGACAGACAAGACTAGACAGACAAGACTAGACAGACAAGACTAGACAGACAAGACTAGACAGACAAGACTAGACAGACAAGACTAGACAGACAAGACTAGACAGACAAGACTAGACAGACAAGACTAGACAGACAAGACTAGACAGACAAGACTAGACAGACAAGACTAGACAGACAAGACTAGACAGACAAGACTAGACAGACAAGACTAGACAGACAAGACTAGACAGACAAGACTAGACAGACAAGACTAGACAGACAAGACTAGACAGACAAGACTAGACAGACAAGACTAGACAGACAAGACTAGACAGACAAGACTAGACAGACAAGACTAGACAGACAAGACTAGACAGACAAGACTAGACAGACAAGACTAGACAGACAAGACTAGACAGACAAGACTAGACAGACAAGACTAGACAGACAAGACTAGACAGACAAGACTAGACAGACAAGACTAGACAGACAAGACTAGACAGACAAGACTAGACAGACAAGACTAGACAGACAAGACTAGACAGACAAGACTAGACAGACAAGACTAGACAGACAAGACTAGACAGACAAGACTAGACAGACAAGACTAGACAGACAAGACTAGACAGACAAGACTAGACAGACAAGACTAGACAGACAAGACTAGACAGACAAGACTAGACAGACAAGACTAGACAGACAAGACTAGACAGACAAGACTAGACAGACAAGACTAGACAGACAAGACTAGACAGACAAGACTAGACAGACAAGACTAGACAGACAAGACTAGACAGACAAGACTAGACAGACAAGACTAGACAGACAAGACTAGACAGACAAGACTAGACAGACAAGACTAGACAGACAAGACTAGACAGACAAGACTAGACAGACAAGACTAGACAGACAAGACTAGACAGACAAGACTAGACAGACAAGACTAGACAGACAAGACTAGACAGACAAGACTAGACAGACAAGACTAGACAGACAAGACTAGACAGACAAGACTAGACAGACAAGACTAGACAGACAAGACTAGACAGACAAGACTAGACAGACAAGACTAGACAGACAAGACTAGACAGACAAGACTAGACAGACAAGACTAGACAGACAAGACTAGACAGACAAGACTAGACAGACAAGACTAGACAGACAAGACTAGACATACAAGACTAGACAGACAAGACTAGACAGACAAGACTAGACAGACAAGACTAGACAGACAAGACTAGACAGACAAGACTAGACAGACAAGACTAGACAGACAAGACTAGACAGACAAGACTAGACAGACAATACTAGATTGTTCGGAACAGAAAAAAGTTCGGAAGGGCAAAAGGTGGAATAGTAACAGGGTTGAACAAGGATCTCAGGGAAAAAGCTTCCGCAGATATACCCAGAAGAGGAAAAGATACGGCGAAAGATGTGTGAAGGTCTGGTGATGAGGGAAATAGAAATTGAAGGGCAATGGTGGGGAGTGATGACGGTGTATAATAATAATAGATCTATTGAAATGTGTATAATAATAATAGATCTATTGAAATACAACAAAAAATAGAGGATTGCCTGAATGAAGGGGAACACGAAAAACTGCGGATAGGAGGAAACTGGAATGTAAGAATTGGAGAAGGTAGCTGATGGGGATTAGCAGTAGTGGAGGTGAAATTACGAGGAAATATAAGGATAACGTAAGGAATGTTCAAGGAAAGCTGTAGTTGGAGTGGGTGAAGAAAAACCAACGGGAAGTGCTAAATGGGTGCTGTGTGGGAGACTGGGACGGGAAATTTACTTTTGTGGGAGGTAGTGGTGAATCCGTGGTTGACCTAGTGGTGGCAAATGAGAAATCAATGGAGTAATGCTCATGGATTCATCCTATACAATGTTTGCGAAATTATTTGAAAGGCGTTTGGGGGAGGAAGTGGAAGGAAAAAAGTTGCTACCAGAAACGCAAGCAGGTTTTAGAGAAGGAAGGGGAACTACTGAACATTTAATAACCCTGAAGTATATTATCGACCAGGAATTAGCTACTCCTAAAGGTAAGCTCTTTGCTCTCTTTCTAGACTTAAAGGCTGCATATGACCTGGTAAATAGGAAAATAATGTGGGAATGGAATGCAGGGGGAGTGGTGGTGGGGAGGAAGAAAGTGTGTAGTCTGGCGTACGCAGATGATACGGTAATACTGGCAAAATCGGCAGAAGAATTGAAAGAAATGATTGAGAGATTGGAGATTTTTTGATAAAATGAAACTGACTGTAAATGTAGAGAAAACAAAATTGATGAGGTTTAAAAAAGGTGCCCCACCTTTTTTAAACCTCATCACCTTTTGGAGCTGCCTCAACTCAAAAACCTTCGTGTCCTCAACCTCAACCTTTGTGCAGGAAGGAGAGGTTCGAATGGAAGAGAATGGAGATAGAGCAGGTTGGGCATTTTAAGTATTTAGGGTTTGTATTTGGGAGTGGGTGTGGTAATAAAGAGCATATAGAGTACATGGTAAAAAAAGCGTGCGTTTCGGGTGAAAGGTTCTTGAAGGGGAAAAGAGTTTAGCACAAATTACCGTGCGAAGGAGTTGATATGGAAGGCTTGTTGGTGGAGTATATTGATGTATGGAGCTGAAATGTGGGAGGTGGAGGAAGAAGAAGGCGTGGAAAAAGTGCAACTAGAATTCCTTAAAAAAGCCCTGAAATTAGACAGATCAACTCCTTCGTACATAGAACTGCAGGAGCTAAATGCATTTAAATTAAGAATAGAAGCAAGCCAACGGGTAGCAAGGTATAAATGTAAAGTGAATAGAATGACTGAGGAAAGAATTGTAGAAGAAGTGTTCAGGGTAGCAAGTTTGGAAGGAATGCATGGTAGGAGAGAGACAAATTGGGGAGAGAATAGAAGGAAACTGTATTAAGGAGGTGGTATGTCTATCATGTAAATGGAGAGGCTTAGGAGGAAAGGCGTGCGAGTTGACGAATGGCTAGTGGTAACGCTGAAGGAAGTTGAACTGCAAAAACGTCAAAGGAAAATAATTCAGAGTAGATACAGTAAGGACTATTTGGATATTCAAATATTTGAAGAGCTACCTAAATACTTAATATCAACAATGGGCCTGAATGCCCAGTCAGTAATTGCCAGGTTTAGATGCTGCTGTGAAGAAAGAGGGTGAAAGTATTAGATGGATGACAAGTATATGATTTGTGGTGTATATGGGGTAGGGAAGGACGTGTGGGCGCATTGGTTTGAGGAGTGCAAAAAAGTAGAGTGGACCAAAAGAGAGGGGCATTTAGGGAGGAAATGGAAACAGTGCATGAATGAGGTATGAATGGTAGTGGTTTGGTAATGATGGAAAGAATGGAAGGAACAGGGGACGGAAACAGAGGAATAGCCCAATGTAGTTTTTTTCAAGTCTTTTAAAGCGACATACCACAATGTTTAAAGAGGAAGGTGTGTGTTGCCCGTCATGACCTTTGGAGCTGAAACCATAACACTAACCACAGCAAGTGCTAAGAAACTTGTGGTAACACAGCGTAAGATGTAAAGGATTGGAAGGTCCATGCTCGGAGAGTCACTGCGGGATCATATAAGAATTGAAGATTTACGAAGAAGAACCGGCGTCACAGATGTAGTTATCCAAATTCGCAAACCCACGTGTAAGTGGGCTGGACATTTGGCACGAATGACGGACGGGAGATGGGCGAAAAGGCTGCTCGAGCGGAGACTGCGCTTGGATAAAAGAAGTAAGGAAAGACCCCCCATACGTTGGACGGACGATCTAAAAAGATGTGCAGGCAACTGGATACGGAGAGCTCAAGACAAGAGGGCAAACATGGGGGAGGCTTATGTCCAGCAGTGGACACAGAGAGCTGAATGATGATGATGAACCCAAGTAAACTATTGTTAGTTGATTCTACCTATTCCTATCTATTTACGTTGTTTTTTCGCGATAGAATAAATAGTGCGCAAATTGTGATCCAATTTGTTGTTGTTTTTCGCGGAAAAAACAAACGCGTGTGCAAAAAATGTAATAAAAAACTTTTAGTAAATACGTCAAACGCAACTCGTCTTTCACCTAAACTACAATAAGTCATTAGACACCGTAAATACACACTCATTTATTTATTCAACTAATAAATAAACGCTGAACATATTTGCATGGCACTAAACCCCATTATTTTGTAATTTCTATTTGTATGTAATCTTAGTCCTAGAATTTTATCTAATTATATATTTTGCACTGGTTCTATGTAGGGGTGTGAGAACACCTCTACATAGTGTGAGAACAACTCTACATAGAAGTAATATAATAGCATATTTTTCAACTAGGGCGGTAAGTTGTCAATTGGTCACGAGAGTGAAATTAGGCACATTCGCTCGAGAGGGCAATTGATAATACCACCCGTGTTGCAAATAATATTTTTAATTACTCATGCGAAGGGACGTATCTTACAAGTTTGGGATCCAGGGGCAATCCAAAAAATATGAAAATTTTTTCAATTGTCTCTGGTGGATTTGTCATAAGAACTCTCCTCAGTCTCCATAGAATTTACACCATCAAATCACCATAGAATCATCCTCATCAGGGGAAAATTTCCTTCTATAATAGCAGCGCTTATGCAAGAAGCACTGAACGAGGTAGAGAGTTGGTGCAGGGGGGTCGACCTTCGGGTCAATCCCCAAAAATCCACTCTAGTACCATTCACTAAAATGAGAAAAACGGATGAGCTAAAGCCCCCAATTTTCTATAACGAGCATCTAAAGGTGAGTGATGAAGTATCTAGGTGTAATCCTGGATGCCAAACTGACTTGGAATCAACACCTAAAGAAAGCTACCAACAAGTGTAAAATGGCACTTTATCAAGAGCCTGGGTCAGCCAAGCCACCGCGCACGACAGTATCAGCAGCAGCCCCACCCATGCCCAACACGCAGTTGAGCGTGCATTAATTGGCATGGGGAAGGTGTGTCTAAACGAGTAGGCGCTCTAATCGACCTCAATGGGGCACGTGCGCAGGATCGTGGCAGTAGCAACCGCAGTAAAGCAGTTGTACCTTAACAAGTCGCAACGCAGTTAGTTGACAGACCTGTCCACGCCTGACCACACCTGTCCACGCAAGCCGGGGTCGGCCGGCATCTTCTCTCGATCGAACTTTCACCCTGTATCATCTACCAATTCTTGTGTGATCTTACCCGAGTTACATGTTTGTCCTCAGCAGGCCCCTAGCACCACTTTCCTCTCTTTTCCTAGCTTTACTTTTATGTGTTCCCTTAATAATGCCCTTTTATGTGTGCCGTTACCACCAAATCTACAATCTACCCGAGCTTAGTCCTCGAGAGACTACCAGGCAGCACTATGCTCTTCTCTAGGCTCTATCCTGAGATCTTGTTTCATATTCTTTATCTATCTCTATTCTATCGCCTATAATTAACGCTCTCCTTTCATGTATCCAACCGGACCCCAGCCAGCCTATCTGAACAGCGTACACTGCCCCCACGAGTCCAAATCCCGGAAGGGCTACGGACAGCTGGCGGTAGGGCTACCCTTCCCCGTGGTACCAATGTTAAACAAGCCAACGCAAGCTAACCTTTGATGGGTTGCGGTATCTCTGCTTCGTTATGCCGGACGCTAAAGCGACACCTTTTCCCAAAGAACTTGGAGTCAGTGTTGCAGTGAGGGCGGCACGATTGAACTGAGTAAATCGTGGACACGAGGCCCTGTTCGTGAGTTTGACGCGCTCTCGTCTTCCTAGGAATACGGGTGGCGTATACAGACCCTTATTCCTACGACTCGACGCAATCATGATACCTTTTCCAAAGAACTTGGAATCAGTATCGTCATGCGCCGGCCTACATTCTTGATCCTGGTTCTCCACCAGGATCCTTCTCTTCATCTATTTCATTTGCCTAATCCTGTGTGCTCTTACCCGAGGTACATGTTAGAGATACGCTAGCAACACTTCATCTGTTGTCTTTCTCCTCTGCTCTCTGCTCTATATTTACTTATCATGTTCTCTTACCCGAGGTTTATATTACTCTCCTATGTTCAAAGACTGGCCTGTTCAGCGATGGGAGCGATGAAAACCGCCCCAACTGCGGCTCTGGAGGTGATCCTAGGCCTTCCTCCCCTGGCTATATTTACCATGGGCGAGGCAAGGATGGGAGCTTTCAGATGCATATGCAATGGCACATGGGAATCTCTGGCGAGGTCAGGACACACCATGATAACGAATGTCATATCAGAATCGTACCTCAATATAGAGGGGGATTCCATGTCCAAAAGGCTGTCATTCGATCTATCCTTCAAAACACATCCACGATGTACAGAAGGCAACCAAATAACCACTTGACAAGGAGGACTGGATTGGTATACAGACGGCTCCAAGAAGGACAGTGGTAATAGCGCAAGAATCTATGGACTGCCCCTGGGGTGCAGCGTATCTGTACCCCTGGGGATGACCAAGCAGAAATACACACTATCATGCTCTGTGTCCGTGAAAATTTGAGAATGGACTACAAACGTAGAAACATCCGCATTTTCACGGACAGTCAGGCTGCGATTAATGCTCTAGCGTGTCACGAAATCAAATCTAAGACAGTTTGGGACTGTCTTCAGGACCTAGAAGCCCTGGCAAAGCATAACAAGGTCATACTCGCTTGGGTGCGTAGCCACACGAGACTGGTGGGTAACGAAATGGCGGATAAGCTAGCAAAAGATGGAGTCTGTAAGGAAAACATCATTGCTGAAAGCGGACCCTACATTACCAAGATCACGACCCGAAATAAAATCTGGAAGGTCCAGGATTCTATGGGCCATGTTTTTCACGGGGACTCTCTCAGCTATAATATCAAGCTTGTGTCTCCTACGTCCAATTGCTTCACAGTGGAAGATTATATGGGCGGCGGTTTCGTCCTACTCATAGAAAAACATGCCTAAAGGTTCATCCTTCAAACTTACAGCAGATTTCACCATATATGCAGCTGCATCTGAATAATATAAGTATAATATAATAAGTTATATAAATATAATAATACAATTGACATTAGCAAAACCTGCATAAAGGTTCATCCTTTATGCAGGTTTTGCTATGAGTAGGACGAAACCGCCGCCCATATAATCTTCCACTGTGAAGCAATTGCACATAATAGACACAAGCTTGATATTACAACTGAGAGAGTCCCCGTGAAAAACATGGCACATAGAATCCTGGACCTAATAGAGGGACTGGATCTATTTGCATGAACGAAACAATGTGGGGAAATACAATAGGCCAATGGGCCGCAGTGTTTTAAGGGCTATCCCCCTTGAATCCACATTGGTTAGAAAAACAAAATCACCATAGAATTTACACTCATTTTAAAACGTTTTCTTAATTTTTATTTTCAAATGAAACAAAATTTCTGTAACTTTCACGTCACAGTTTTAATATTGAGGTCTTGATTGTGCTTATTGTATTTATTTAACTGTTTTTTTTTTGTAATTTAAGTGAGCGATAATGAATATTTGCGTGCGTTACCCAAGTTATATGGTAATGCAACAAAAAAATGGCATTTTTCGCACTAAAAAACGTGCGCCAAGATAGTACTTTCAACGCATGAGCAATAAAAAATATATAATAGAAATGTAATACCAGAAATTATAAATAAAATTAAAAAATAAATGCTTAATATCTATGTGTGTCTAATCTACATGGATTATTCTAGACTATGTAGTCTAGAAAAAAATTTCTAGAAAGTCTAGGAAATTTTATGTAACTTTAAATATTCACCTCATTATGTTTCAATTTACTTACAATATCTTTATATTTAGTTAACAGTTATTCCAATATATTACTTATAATATAGTCCATTATTAAACCATCAACACTACATTTTCTAAGGTTATTACTTTTCTATAGACCTATTTTACTACTAGTCTATACGAAATACCGGCTAGTCCTCGAGTAATAAAATACTTGAAACAGTTTCGTCAAATTTACAAAACTCAACAAGACTAACGAAATCTTGACAAGGTAAGACTACATAAGACTAGGCAAGATTAGAGTAGAGACAATAGTAGAAATAGACAATAGTAGACAATAATAGATAGACTAAACAGGACAAGTTAAAACAAGCCAAGACAAGACTAGACAAGACTAGACTAGACCAGACAAGACTAGTCAAGACTCAAAAAAACTGGACAAGATTAGAGAAGACTTGATAAGACTAGACACATCTAGACAAGACTAGACAAGCCTAGACAAGACTAGACTAGACTAGACAAGACTAGACTAGACAAGACATGACTAAACAAGAAGAGGCAAGACTAGACAAGTCAAGACAAAACTAGACAAGACTGCACAAGATTAAACAAGACTAGCCAAGACAGGGCTAGACAAGATTAGACAAGACAAGACTAGACTAGACTAGACAAGACTACACTAGACAAGACTAGACTAGACAAGACTAGACTAGACAAGACTAGACTAGACAAGACTAGACTAGACAAGACATGACTAAACAAGAAGAGGCAAGACTAGACAAGTCAAGACAAAACTAGACAAGACTGCACAAGATTAAACAAGACTAGGCAAGACTAGCCAAGACAAGTCTAGACAGGGCTAGCCAAGATTAGACAAGACTAGACTAGACAAGACAAGACTAGACTAGACAAGACTAGACAAGACATGACTAAACAAGAAGAGGCAAGACTAGACAAGTCAAGACAAAACTAGACAAGACTGCACAAGATTAAACAAGACTAGGCAAGACTAGCCAAGACAAGTCTAGACAGGGCTAGACAAGATTAGACAAGACTAGACTAGACAAGACTAGACTAGACAAGACTAGACAAGACTAGACTAGACAAGACTAGACAAGACTAGACTAGACAAGACTACACAAGACAAGACAAAACTAGACAAGACTGCACAAGATTAAACAAGACTAGGCAAGACTAGCCAAGACAGGGCTAGACAAGATTAGACAAGACTAGACTAGACAAGACTAGACAAGACATGACTAAACAAGAAGAGGCAAGACTAGACAAGTCAATACAAAACTGGACAAGACTGCACAAGATTAAACAAGACTAAGCAAGACTAGCCAAGACAAGTCTAGACAGGGCTAGACAAGATTAGACAAGACTAGACTAGACAAGACTAGACTAGACAAGACTAGACAAGACTAGACTAGACAAGACTAGACTAGACAAGACTAGACTAGACAAGACATGACTAAACAAGAAGAGGCAAGACTAGACAAGTCAAGACAAAACTAGACAAGACTGCACAAGATTAAACAAGACTAGGCAAGACTAGCCAAGACAAGTCTAGATAGGGCTAGACAAGATTAGACAAGACTAGACTAGACTAGACTAGACAAGACTAGACAAGACTAGACAAGACTAGACAAGACTAGACTAGACAAGACTAGATAAGACATGACTAAACAAGAAGAGGCAAGACTAGACAAGTCAAGACAAAACTAGACAAGACTGCACAAGATTAAACAAGACTAGGCAAGACTAGCCAAGACAGGGCTAGACAAGATTAGACAAGACTAGACTAGACAAGACTAGACAAGACATGACTAAACAAGAAGAGGCAAGACTAGGCAAGTCAAGAAAAAACTAGACAAGACTGCACAAGAATAAACAAGACTAGGCAAGACTAGCCAAGACAGGGCTAGACAAGATTAGACAAGACTAGACTAGACAAGACTAGACTAGACAAGACATGCCTAAACAAGAAGAGGCAAGACTACACAAGTCAAGACAAAACTAGACAAGACTACACAAGATTAAACAAGACTAGGCAAGACTAGCCAAGACAGGGCTAGACAAGATTAGACAAGACTAGACTAGACAAGACTAGACTAGACAAGACTAGACTAGACTAGACTAGACAAGACTAGACTAGACAAGACTAGACTAGACAAGACATGACTAAACAAGAAGAGGCAAGACTAGACAAGTCAAGACAAAACTAGACAAGACTGCACAAGATTAAACAAGACTACGCAAGACTAGCCAAGACAAGTCTAGACAGGGCTAGACAAGATTAGACAAGACTAGACTAGACAAGACTAGACTAGACCAGACTAGACTAGACAAGACATGGTTAAACAAGAAGAGGCAAGACTAGACAAGTCAAGACAAAACTAGACAAGTCTGCACAAGATTAAACAAGACTAGGCAAGACTAGCCAAGACAAGTCTAGACAGGGCTAGACAAGATTAGACAAGACTAGACTAGACAAGACTAGACTAGACAAGACTAGACTAGACAAGACATGATTAAACAAGAAGAGGCAAGACTAGACAAGTCAAGACAAAACTAGACAAGACTGCACAAGATTAAACAAGACTAGGCAATACTAGCCAAGAAAAGTCTAGACAGGGCTAGACAAGACTAGACTAGACTAGACAAGACTAGACTAGACAAGACTAGACTAGACAAGACATGACTAAACAAGAAGAGGCAAGACTAGACAAGTCAAGACAAAACTAGACAAGACTGCACAAGATTAAACAAGACTAGGCAAGACTAGCCAAGACAAGTCTAGACAGGGCTAGACAAGATTAGACAAGAGTAGACAAGACTAGACTAGACAAGACTAGACTAGACAAGACTAGACTAGACAAGACAAGACTAGACAAGACTAGACTAGACTAGACTAGACAAGACTAGACTAGACTAGACAAGACTAGACAAGACTAGACTAGACAAGACTAGACTAGACAAGACATGACTAAACAAGAAGAGGCAAGACTAGACAAGTCAAGACAAAACTAGACAAGACTGCACAAGATTAAACAAGACTAGGCAAGACTAGCCAAGACAAGTCTAGACAGGGCTAGACAAGATTAGACAAGAGTAGACAAGACTAGACTAGACAAGACTAGACTAGACAAGACTAGACTAGACAAGACAAGACTAGACTAGACAAGACTAGACTAGACTAGACTAGACAAGACTAGACTAGACTAGACAAGACTAGACTAGACAAGACTAGACAAGACTAGACTAGACAAGACTAGACTATACAAGACATGACTAAACAAGAAGAGGCAAGACTAGACAAGTCAAGACAAAACTAGACGAGACTGCACAAGATTAAACAAGACTAGGCAAGACTAGCCAAGACAAGTCTAGACAGGGCTAGACAAGATTAGACAAGTCTAGACTAGACAAGACTAGACTAGACAAGACTAGACTAGACAAGACATGATTAAACAAGAAGAGGCAAGACTAGACAAGTCAAGACAAAACTAGACAAGACTGCACAAGATTAAACAAGACTAGGCAATACTAGCCAAGAAAAGTCTAGACAGGGCTAGACAAGACTAGACTAGACTAGACAAGACTAGACTAGACAAGACATGACTAAACAAGAAGAGGCAAGACTAGACAAGTCAAGACAAAACTAGACAAGACTGCACAAGATTAAACAAGACTAGGCAAGACTAGCCAAGACAAGTCTAGACAGGGCTAGACAAGATTAGACAAGAGTAGACAAGACTAGACTAGACAAGACTAGACTAGACAAGACTAGACAAGACAAGACTAGACTAGACAAGACTAGACTAGACTAGACTAGACTAGACAAGACTAGACTAGACAAGACTAGACTAGACTAGACTAGACTAGACAAGACTAGACAAGACTAGACAAGACTAGACTATACAAGACATGACTAAACAAGAAGAGGCAAGACTAGACAAGTCAAGACAAAACTAGACAAGACTGCGCAAGATTAAACAAGACTAGGCAAGACTAGCCAAGACAAGTCTAGACAGGGCTAGACAAGATTAGACAAGACTAGACTAGACAAGACTAGACTAGACAAGACTAGACTAGACAAGACATGATTAAACAAGAAGAGGCAAGACTAGACAAGTCAAGACAAAACTAGACAAGACTGCACAAGATTAAACAAGACTAGGCAATACTAGCCAAGAAAAGTCTAGACAGGGCTAGACAAGACTAGACTAGACTAGACAAGACTAGACTAGACAAGACTAGACTAGACAAGACATGACTAAACAAGAAGAGGCAAGACTAGACAAGTCAAGACAAAACTAGACAAGACTGCACAAGATTAAACAAGACTAGACAAGACTAGCCAAGACAAGTCTAGACAGGGCTAGACAAGATTAGACAAGACTAGACAAGACTAGACTAGACAAGACTAGACTAGACAAGACTAGACTAGACAAGACTAGACTAGACAAGACTAGACTAGACAAGACATGACTAAACAAGAAGAGGCAAGACTAGACAAGTCAAGACAAAACTAGACAAGACTGCACAAGATTAAACAAGACTAGGCAAGACTAGCCAAGACAAGTCTAGACAGGGCTAGACAAGATTAGACAAGAGTAGACAAGACTAGACTAGACAAGACTAGACTAGACAAGACTAGACTAGACAAGACTAGACTAGACAAGACAAGACTAGACTAGACAAGACTAGACAAGACATGACTAAACAAGAAGAGGCAAGACTAGACAAGTCAAGACAAAACTAGACAAGACTGCACAAGATTAAACAAGACTAGGCAAGACTAGCCAAGACAAGTCTAGACAGGGCTAGACAAGATTAGACAAGACTAGACTAGACAAGACTAGACTAGACAAGACTAGACAAGACTAGACTAGACAAGACTAGACTAGACAAGACTAGACTAGACAAGACATGACTAAACAAGAAGAGGCAAGACTAGACAAGTCAAGACAAAACTAGACAAGACTGCACAAGATTAAACAAGACTAGGCAAGACTAGCCAAGACAAGTCTAGATAGGGCTAGACAAGATTAGACAAGACTAGACTAGACTAGACTAGACAAGACTAGACAAGACTAGACAAGACTAGACAAGACTAGACTAGACAAGACTAGATAAGACATGACTAAACAAGAAGAGGCAAGACTAGACAAGTCAAGACAAAACTAGACAAGACTGCACAAGATTAAACAAGACTAGGCAAGACTAGCCAAGACAGGGCTAGACAAGATTAGACAAGACTAGACTAGACAAGACTAGACAAGACATGACTAAACAAGAAGAGGCAAGACTAGGCAAGTCAAGAAAAAACTAGACAAGACTGCACAAGAATAAACAAGACTAGGCAAGACTAGCCAAGACAGGGCTAGACAAGATTAGACAAGACTAGACTAGACAAGACTAGACTAGACAAGACATGCCTAAACAAGAAGAGGCAAGACTACACAAGTCAAGACAAAACTAGACAAGACTACACAAGATTAAACAAGACTAGGCAAGACTAGCCAAGACAGGGCTAGACAAGATTAGACAAGACTAGACTAGACAAGACTAGACTAGACAAGACTAGACTAGACTAGACTAGACAAGACTAGACTAGACAAGACTAGACTAGACAAGACATGACTAAACAAGAAGAGGCAAGACTAGACAAGTCAAGACAAAACTAGACAAGACTGCACAAGATTAAACAAGACTACGCAAGACTAGCCAAGACAAGTCTAGACAGGGCTAGACAAGATTAGACAAGACTAGACTAGACAAGACTAGACTAGACCAGACTAGACTAGACAAGACATGGTTAAACAAGAAGAGGCAAGACTAGACAAGTCAAGACAAAACTAGACAAGTCTGCACAAGATTAAACAAGACTAGGCAAGACTAGCCAAGACAAGTCTAGACAGGGCTAGACAAGATTAGACAAGACTAGACTAGACAAGACTAGACTAGACAAGACTAGACTAGACAAGACATGATTAAACAAGAAGAGGCAAGACTAGACAAGTCAAGACAAAACTAGACAAGACTGCACAAGATTAAACAAGACTAGGCAATACTAGCCAAGAAAAGTCTAGACAGGGCTAGACAAGACTAGACTAGACTAGACAAGACTAGACTAGACAAGACTAGACTAGACAAGACATGACTAAACAAGAAGAGGCAAGACTAGACAAGTCAAGACAAAACTAGACAAGACTGCACAAGATTAAACAAGACTAGGCAAGACTAGCCAAGACAAGTCTAGACAGGGCTAGACAAGATTAGACAAGAGTAGACAAGACTAGACTAGACAAGACTAGACTAGACAAGACTAGACTAGACAAGACAAGACTAGACAAGACTAGACTAGACTAGACTAGACAAGACTAGACTAGACTAGACAAGACTAGACAAGACTAGACTAGACAAGACTAGACTAGACAAGACATGACTAAACAAGAAGAGGCAAGACTAGACAAGTCAAGACAAAACTAGACAAGACTGCACAAGATTAAACAAGACTAGGCAAGACTAGCCAAGACAAGTCTAGACAGGGCTAGACAAGATTAGACAAGAGTAGACAAGACTAGACTAGACAAGACTAGACTAGACAAGACTAGACTAGACAAGACAAGACTAGACTAGACAAGACTAGACTAGACTAGACTAGACAAGACTAGACTAGACTAGACAAGACTAGACTAGACAAGACTAGACAAGACTAGACTAGACAAGACTAGACTATACAAGACATGACTAAACAAGAAGAGGCAAGACTAGACAAGTCAAGACAAAACTAGACGAGACTGCACAAGATTAAACAAGACTAGGCAAGACTAGCCAAGACAAGTCTAGACAGGGCTAGACAAGATTAGACAAGTCTAGACTAGACAAGACTAGACTAGACAAGACTAGACTAGACAAGACATGATTAAACAAGAAGAGGCAAGACTAGACAAGTCAAGACTAAACTAGACAAGACTGCACAAGATTAAACAAGACTAGGCAATACTAGCCAAGAAAAGTCTAGACAGGGCTAGACAAGACTAGACTAGACTAGACAAGACTAGACTAGACAAGACATGACTAAACAAGAAGAGGCAAGACTAGACAAGTCAAGACAAAACTAGACAAGACTGCACAAGATTAAACAAGACTAGGCAAGACTAGCCAAGACAAGTCTAGACAGGGCTAGACAAGATTAGACAAGAGTAGACAAGACTAGACTAGACAAGACTAGACTAGACAAGACTAGACAAGACAAGACTAGACTAGACAAGACTAGACTAGACTAGACTAGACTAGACAAGACTAGACTAGACAAGACTAGACTAGACTAGACTAGACTAGACAAGACTAGACAAGACTAGACAAGACTAGACTATACAAGACATGACTAAACAAGAAGAGGCAAGACTAGACAAGTCAAGACAAAACTAGACGAGACTGCGCAAGATTAAACAAGACTAGGCAAGACTAGCCAAGACAAGTCTAGACAGGGCTAGACAAGACTAGACAAGACTAGACTAGACAAGACTAGACTAGACAAGACTAGACTAGACAAGACATGACTAAACAAGAAGAGGCAAGACTAGACAAGTCAAGACAAAACTAGACAAGACTGCACAAGATTAAACAAGACTAGGCAATACTAGCCAAGAAAAGTCTAGACAGGGCTAGACAAGACTAGACTAGACTAGACAAGACTAGACTAGACAAGACTAGACTAGACAAGACATGACTAAACAAGAAGAGGCAAGACTAGACAAGTCAAGACAAAACTAGACAAGACTGCACAAGATTAAACAAGACTAGGCAAGACTAGCCAAGACAAGTCTAGACAGGGCTAGACAAGATTAGACAAGAGTAGACAAGACTAGACTAGACAAGACTAGACTAGACAAGACTAGACTAGACAAGACTAGACTAGACAAGACTAGACTAGACAAGACATGACTAAACAAGAAGAGGCAAGACTAGACAAGTCAAGACAAAACTAGACAAGACTGCACAAGATTAAACAAGACTAGGCAAGACTAGCCAAGACAAGTCTAGACAGGGCTAGACAAGATTAGACAAGAGTAGACAAGACTAGACTAGACAAGACTAGACTAGACAAGACTAGACTAGACAAGACTAGACTAGACAAGACAAGACTAGACTAGACAAGACTAGACAAGACATGACTAAACAAGAAGAGGCAAGACTAGACAAGTCAAGACAAAACTAGACAAGACTGCACAAGATTAAACAAGACTAGGCAAGACTAGCCAAGACAAGTCTAGACAGGGCTAGACAAGATTAGACAAGACTAGACTAGACAAGACTAGACTAGACAAGACTAGACAAGACTAGACTAGACAAGACTAGACAAGACTAGACTAGACAAGACTACACAAGACAAGACAAAACTAGACAAGACTGCACAAGATTAAACAAGACTAGGCAAGACTAGCCAAGACAGGGCTAGACAAGATTAGACAAGACTAGACTAGACAAGACTAGACAAGACATGACTAAACAAGAAGAGGCAAGACTAGACAAGTCAATACAAAACTGGACAAGACTGCACAAGATTAAACAAGACTAAGCAAGACTAGCCAAGACAAGTCTAGACAGGGCTAGACAAGATTAGACAAGACTAGACTAGACAAGACTAGACTAGACAAGACTAGACAAGACTAGACTAGACAAGACTAGACTAGACAAGACTAGACTAGACAAGACATGACTAAACAAGAAGAGGCAAGACTAGACAAGTCAAGACAAAACTAGACAAGACTGCACAAGATTAAACAAGACTAGGCAAGACTAGCCAAGACAAGTCTAGATAGGGCTAGACAAGATTAGACAAGACTAGACTAGACTAGACTAGACAAGACTAGACAAGACTAGACAAGACTAGACAAGACTAGACTAGACAAGACTAGATAAGACATGACTAAACAAGAAGAGGCAAGACTAGACAAGTCAAGACAAAACTAGACAAGACTGCACAAGATTAAACAAGACTAGGCAAGACTAGCCAAGACAGGGCTAGACAAGATTAGACAAGACTAGACTAGACAAGACTAGACAAGACATGACTAAACAAGAAGAGGCAAGACTAGGCAAGTCAAGAAAAAACTAGACAAGACTGCACAAGAATAAACAAGACTAGGCAAGACTAGCCAAGACAGGGCTAGACAAGATTAGACAAGACTAGACTAGACAAGACTAGACTAGACAAGACATGCCTAAACAAGAAGAGGCAAGACTACACAAGTCAAGACAAAACTAGACAAGACTACACAAGATTAAACAAGACTAGGCAAGACTAGCCAAGACAGGGCTAGACAAGATTAGACAAGACTAGACTAGACAAGACTAGACTAGACAAGACTAGACAAGACTAGACTAGACAAGACTAGACTAGACAAGACTAGACTAGACAAGACATGACTAAACAAGAAGAGGCAAGACTAGACAAGTCAAGACAAAACTAGACAAGACTGCACAAGATTAAACAAGACTACGCAAGACTAGCCAAGACAAGTCTAGACAGGGCTAGACAAGATTAGACAAGACTAGACTAGACAAGACTAGACTAGACCAGACTAGACTAGACAAGACATGGTTAAACAAGAAGAGGCAAGACTAGACAAGTCAAGACAAAACTAGACAAGACTGCACAAGATTAAACAAGACTAGGCAAGACTAGCCAAGACAAGTCTAGACAGGGCTAGACAAGATTAGACAAGACTAGACTAGACAAGACTAGACTAGACAAGACATGATTAAACAAGAAGAGGCAAGACTAGACAAGTCAAGACAAAACTAGACAAGACTGCACAAGATTAAACAAGACTAGGCAATACTAGCCAAGAAAAGTCTAGACAGGGCTAGACAAGACTAGACTAGACTAGACAAGACTAGACTAGACAAGACTAGACTAGACAAGACATGACTAAACAAGAAGAGGCAAGACTAGACAAGTCAAGACAAAACTAGACGAGACTGCACAAGATTAAACAAGACTAGGCAAGACTAGCCAAGACAAGTCTAGACAGGGCTAGACAAGATTAGACAAGTCTAGACTAGACAAGACTAGACTAGACAAGACTAGACTAGACAAGACAAGACTAGACTAGACAAGACTAGACAAGACATGACTAAACAAGAAGAGGCAAGACTAGACAAGTCAAGACAAAACTAGACAAGACTGCACAAGATTAAACAAGACTAGGCAAGACTAGCCAAGACAAGTCTAGACAGGGCTAGACAAGATTAGACAAGAGTAGACAAGACTAGACTAGACAAGACTAGACTAGACAAGACTAGACTAGACAAGACAAGACTAGACAAGACTAGACTAGACTAGACTAGACTAGACAAGACTAGACTAGACTAGACAAGACTAGACAAGACTAGACTAGACAAGACTAGACTAGACAAGACATGACTAAACAAGAAGAGGCAAGACTAGACAAGTCAAGACAAAACTAGACAAGACTGCACAAGATTAAACAAGACTAGGCAAGACTAGCCAAGACAAGTCTAGACAGGGCTAGACAAGATTAGACAAGAGTAGACAAGACTAGACTAGACAAGACTAGACTAGACAAGACTAGACTAGACAAGACAAGACTAGACTAGACAAGACTAGACTAGACTAGACTAGACTAGACAAGACTAGACTAGACTAGACTAGACAAGACTAGACTAGACAAGACTAGACAAGACTAGACTAGACAAGACTAGACTATACAAGACATGACTAAACAAGAAGAGGCAAGACTAGACAAGTCAAGACAAAACTAGACGAGACTGCACAAGATTAAACAAGACTAGGCAAGACTAGCCAAGACAAGTCTAGACAGGGCTAGACAAGATTAGACAAGTCTAGACTAGACAAGACTAGACTAGACAAGACTAGACTAGACAAGACATGATTAAACAAGAAGAGGCAAGACTAGACAAGTCAAGACTAAACTAGACAAGACTGCACAAGATTAAACAAGACTAGGCAATACTAGCCAAGAAAAGTCTAGACAGGGCTAGACAAGACTAGACTAGACTAGACAAGACTAGACTAGACAAGACATGACTAAACAAGAAGAGGCAAGACTAGACAAGTCAAGACAAAACTAGACAAGACTGCACAAGATTAAACAAGACTAGGCAAGACTAGCCAAGACAAGTCTAGACAGGGCTAGACAAGATTAGACAAGACTAGACTAGACAAGACTAGACTAGACAAGACTAGACTAGACAAGACATGATTAAACAAGAAGAGGCAAGACTAGACAAGTCAAGACAAAACTAGACAAGACTGCACAAGATTAAACAAGACTAGGCAATACTAGCCAAGAAAAGTCTAGACAGGGCTAGACAAGACTAGACTAGACTAGACAAGACTAGACTAGACAAGACTAGACTAGACAAGACATGACTAAACAAGAAGAGGCAAGACTAGACAAGTCAAGACAAAACTAGACAAGACTGCACAAGATTAAACAAGACTAGGCAAGACTAGCCAAGACAAGTCTAGACAGGGCTAGACAAGATTAGACAAGAGTAGACAAGACTAGACTAGACAAGACTAGACTAGACAAGACTAGACTAGACAAGACTAGACTAGACAAGACTAGACTAGACAAGACATGACTAAACAAGAAGAGGCAAGACTAGACAAGTCAAGACAAAACTAGACGAGACTGCACAAGATTAAACAAGACTAGGCAAGACTAGCCAAGACAAGTCTAGACAGGGCTAGACAAGATTAGACAAGAGTAGACAAGACTAGACTAGACAAGACTAGACTAGACAAGACTAGACTAGACAAGACTAGACTAGACAAGACTAGACTAGACAAGACATGACTAAACAAGAAGAGGCAAGACTAGACAAGTCAAGACAAAACTAGACGAGACTGCACAAGATTAAACAAGACTAGGCAAGACTAGCCAAGACAAGTCTAGACAGGGCTAGACAAGATTAGACAAGTCTAGACTAGACAAGACTAGACTAGACAAGACTAGACTAGACAAGACATGATTAAACAAGAAGAGGCAAGACTAGACAAGTCAAGACTAAACTAGACAAGACTGCACAAGATTAAACAAGACTAGGCAATACTAGCCAAGAAAAGTCTAGACAGGGCTAGACAAGACTAGACTAGACTAGACAAGACTAGACTAGACAAGACATGACTAAACAAGAAGAGGCAAGACTAGACAAGTCAAGACAAAACTAGACAAGACTGCACAAGATTAAACAAGACTAGGCAAGACTAGCCAAGACAAGTCTAGACAGGGCTAGACAAGATTAGACAAGAGTAGACAAGACTAGACTAGACAAGACTAGACTAGACAAGACTAGACAAGACAAGACTAGACTAGACAAGACTAGACTAGACTAGACTAGACTAGACAAGACTAGACTAGACAAGACTAGACTAGACTAGACTAGACTAGACAAGACTAGACAAGACTAGACAAGACTAGACTATACAAGACATGACTAAACAAGAAGAGGCAAGACTAGACAAGTCAAGACAAAACTAGACGAGACTGCGCAAGATTAAACAAGACTAGGCAAGACTAGCCAAGACAAGTCTAGACAGGGCTAGACAAGATTAGACAAGACTAGACTAGACAAGACTAGACTAGACAAGACTAGACTAGACAAGACATGATTAAACAAGAAGAGGCAAGACTAGACAAGTCAAGACAAAACTAGACAAGACTGCACCAGATTAAACAAGACTAGGCAAGACTAGCCAAGAAAAGTCTAGACAGGGCTAGACAAGACTAGACTAGACTAGACTAGACTAGACTAGACAAGACTAGACTAGACAAGACATGACTAAACAAGAAGAGGCAAGACTAGACAAGTCAAGACAAAACTAGACAAGACTGCACAAGATTAAACAAGACTAGGCAAGACTAGCCAAGACAAGTCTAGACAGGGCTAGACAAGATTAGACAAGAGTAGACAAGACTAGACTAGACAAGACTAGACTAGACAAGACTAGACTAGACAAGACAAGACTAGACAAGACTAGACTAGACTAGACTAGACAAGACTAGACTAGACTAGACAAGACTAGACAAGACTAGACTAGACAAGACTAGACTAGACAAGACATGACTAAACAAGAAGAGGCAAGACTAGACAAGTCAAGACAAAACTAGACAAGACTGCACAAGATTAAACAAGACTAGGCAAGACTAGCCAAGACAAGTCTAGACAGGGCTAGACAAGATTAGACAAGAGTAGACAAGACTAGACTAGACAAGACTAGACTAGACAAGACTAGACTAGACAAGACAAGACTAGACTAGACAAGACTAGACTAGACTAGACTAGACAAGACTAGACTAGACTAGACAAGACTAGACTAGACAAGACTAGACAAGACTAGACTAGACAAGACTAGACTATACAAGACATGACTAAACAAGAAGAGGCAAGACTAGACAAGTCAAGACAAAACTAGACGAGACTGCACAAGATTAAACAAGACTAGGCAAGACTAGCCAAGACAAGTCTAGACAGGGCTAGACAAGATTAGACAAGTCTAGACTAGACAAGACTAGACTAGACAAGACTAGACTAGACAAGACATGATTAAACAAGAAGAGGCAAGACTAGACAAGTCAAGACTAAACTAGACAAGACTGCACAAGATTAAACAAGACTAGGCAATACTAGCCAAGAAAAGTCTAGACAGGGCTAGACAAGACTAGACTAGACTAGACAAGACTAGACTAGACAAGACATGACTAAACAAGAAGAGGCAAGACTAGACAAGTCAAGACAAAACTAGACAAGACTGCACAAGATTAAACAAGACTAGGCAAGACTAGCCAAGACAAGTCTAGACAGGGCTAGACAAGATTAGACAAGAGTAGACAAGACTAGACTAGACAAGACTAGACAAGACAAGACTAGACTAGACAAGACTAGACTAGACTAGACTAGACTAGACAAGACTAGACTAGACAAGACTAGACTAGACTAGACTAGACTAGACAAGACTAGACAAGACTAGACAAGACTAGACTATACAAGACATGACTAAACAAGAAGAGGCAAGACTAGACAAGTCAAGACAAAACTAGACGAGACTGCGCAAGATTAAACAAGACTAGGCAAGACTAGCCAAGACAAGTCTAGACAGGGCTAGACAAGATTAGACAAGACTAGACTAGACAAGACTAGACTAGACAAGACTAGACTAGACAAGACATGATTAAACAAGAAGAGGCAAGACTAGACAAGTCAAGACAAAACTAGACAAGACTGCACAAGATTAAACAAGACTAGGCAATACTAGCCAAGAAAAGTCTAGACAGGGCTAGACAAGACTAGACTAGACTAGACAAGACTAGACTAGACAAGACTAGACTAGACAAGACATGACTAAACAAGAAGAGGCAAGACTAGACAAGTCAAGACAAAACTAGACAAGACTGCACAAGATTAAACAAGACTAGGCAAGACTAGCCAAGACAAGTCTAGACAGGGCTAGACAAGATTAGACAAGAGTAGACAAGACTAGACTAGACAAGACTAGACTAGACAAGACTAGACTAGACAAGACTAGACTAGACAAGACTAGACTAGACAAGACATGACTAAACAAGAAGAGGCAAGACTAGACAAGTCAAGACAAAACTAGACAAGACTGCACAAGATTAAACAAGACTAGGCAAGACTAGCCAAGACAAGTCTAGACAGGGCTAGACAAGATTAGACAAGAGTAGACAAGACTAGACTAGACAAGACTAGACTAGACAAGACTAGACTAGACAAGACTAGACTAGACAAGACAAGACTAGACTAGACAAGACTAGACAAGACATGACTAAACAAGAAGAGGCAAGACTAGACAAGTCAAGACAAAACTAGACAAGACTGCACAAGATTAAACAAGACTAGGCAAGACTAGCCAAGACAAGTCTAGACAGGGCTAGACAAGATTAGACAAGACTAGACTAGACAAGACTAGACTAGACAAGACTAGACAAGACTAGACTAGACAAGACTAGACAAGACTAGACTAGACAAGACTAGACAAGACAAGACAAAACTAGACAAGACTGCACAAGATTAAACAAGACTAGGCAAGACTAGCCAAGACAGGGCTAGACAAGATTAGACAAGACTAGACTAGACAAGACTAGACAAGACATGACTAAACAAGAAGAGGCAAGACTAGACAAGTCAATACAAAACTGGACAAGACTGCACAAGATTAAACAAGACTAAGCAAGACTAGCCAAGACAAGTCTAGACAGGGCTAGACAAGATTAGACAAGACTAGACTAGACAAGACTAGACTAGACAAGACTAGACAAGACTAGACTAGACAAGACTAGACTAGACAAGACTAGACTAGACAAGACATGACTAAACAAGAAGAGGCAAGACTAGACAAGTCAAGACAAAACTAGACAAGACTGCACAAGATTAAACAAGACTAGGCAAGACTAGCCAAGACAAGTCTAGATAGGGCTAGACAAGATTAGACAAGACTAGACTAGACTAGACTAGACAAGACTAGACAAGACTAGACAAGACTAGACAAGACTAGACTAGACAAGACTAGATAAGACATGACTAAACAAGAAGAGGCAAGACTAGACAAGTCAAGACAAAACTAGACAAGACTGCACAAGATTAAACAAGACTAGGCAAGACTAGCCAAGACAGGGCTAGACAAGATTAGACAAGACTAGACTAGACAAGACTAGACAAGACATGACTAAACAAGAAGAGGCAAGACTAGACAAGTCAAGACAAAACTAGACAAGACTGCACAAGAATAAACAAGACTAGGCAAGACTAGCCAAGACAGGGCTAGACAAGATTAGACAAGACTAGACTAGACAAGACTAGACTAGACAAGACATGCCTAAACAAGAAGAGGCAAGACTACACAAGTCAAGACAAAACTAGACAAGACTACACAAGATTAAACAAGACTAGGCAAGACTAGCCAAGACAGGGCTAGACAAGATTAGACAAGACTAGACTAGACAAGACTAGACTAGACAAGACTAGACTAGACTAGACTAGACAAGACTAGACTAGACAAGACTAGACTAGACAAGACATGACTAAACAAGAAGAGGCAAGACTAGACAAGTCAAGACAAAACTAGACAAGACTGCACAAGATTAAACAAGACTACGCAAGACTAGCCAAGACAAGTCTAGACAGGGCTAGACAAGATTAGACAAGACTAGACTAGACAAGACTAGACTAGACCAGACTAGACTAGACAAGACATGGTTAAACAAGAAGAGGCAAGACTAGACAAGTCAAGACAAAACTAGACAAGACTGCACAAGATTAAACAAGACTAGGCAAGACTAGCCAAGACAAGTCTAGACAGGGCTAGACAAGATTAGACAAGACTAGACTAGACAAGACTAGACTAGACAAGACATGATTAAACAAGAAGAGGCAAGACTAGACAAGTCAAGACAAAACTAGACAAGACTGCACAAGATTAAACAAGACTAGGCAATACTAGCCAAGAAAAGTCTAGACAGGGCTAGACAAGATTAGACAAGACTAGACTAGACAAGACTAGACTAGACCAGACTAGACTAGACAAGACATGGTTAAACAAGAAGAGGCAAGACTAGACAAGTCAAGACAAAACTAGACAAGACTGCACAAGATTAAACAAGACTAGGCAAGACTAGCCAAGACAAGTCTAGACAGGGCTAGACAAGATTAGACAAGACTAGACTAGACAAGACTAGACTAGACAAGACATGATTAAACAAGAAGAGGCAAGACTAGACAAGTCAAGACAAAACTAGACAAGACTGCACAAGATTAAACAAGACTAGGCAAGACTAGCCAAGACAAGTCTAGACAGGGCTAGACAAGATTAGACAAGACTAGACTAGACAAGACTAGACTAGACAAGACATGATTAAACAAGAAGAGGCAAGACTAGACAAGTCAAGACAAAACTAGACAAGACTGCACAAGATTAAACAAGACTAGGCAATACTAGCCAAGAAAAGTCTAGACAGGGCTAGACAAGACTAGACTAGACTAGACAAGACTAGACTAGACAAGACTAGACTAGACAAGACATGACTAAACAAGAAGAGGCAAGACTAGACAAGTCAAGACAAAACTAGACGAGACTGCACAAGATTAAACAAGACTAGGCAAGACTAGCCAAGACAAGTCTAGACAGGGCTAGACAAGATTAGACAAGTCTAGACTAGACAAGACTAGACTAGACAAGACTAGACTAGACAAGACAAGACTAGACTAGACAAGACTAGACAAGACATGACTAAACAAGAAGAGGCAAGACTAGACAAGTCAAGACAAAACTAGACAAGACTGCACAAGATTAAACAAGACTAGGCAAGACTAGCCAAGACAAGTCTAGACAGGGCTAGACAAGATTAGACAAGACTAGACTAGACAAGACTAGACTAGACAAGACATGATTAAACAAGAAGAGGCAAGACTAGACAAGTCAAGACAAAACTAGACAAGACTGCACAAGATTAAACAAGACTAGGCAAGACTAGCCAAGACAAGTCTAGACAGGGCTAGACAAGATTAGACAAGACTAGACTAGACAAGACTAGACTAGACAAGACATGATTAAACAAGAAGAGGCAAGACTAGACAAGTCAAGACAAAACTAGACAAGACTGCACAAGATTAAACAAGACTAGGCAAGACTAGCCAAGACAAGTCTAGACAGGGCTAGACAAGATTAGACAAGACTAGACTAGACAAGACTAGACTAGACAAGACATGATTAAACAAGAAGAGGCAAGACTACACAAGTCAAGACAAAACTAGACAAGACTACACAAGATTAAACAAGACTAGGCAAGACTAGCCAAGACAGGGCTAGACAAGATTAGACAAGACTAGACTAGACAAGACTAGACTAGACAAGACTAGACTAGACTAGACTAGACAAGACTAGACTAGACAAGACTAGACTAGACAAGACATGACTAAACAAGAAGAGGCAAGACTAGACAAGTCAAGACAAAACTAGACAAGACTGCACAAGATTAAACAAGACTACGCAAGACTAGCCAAGACAAGTCTAGACAGGGCTAGACAAGATTAGACAAGACTAGACTAGACAAGACTAGACTAGACCAGACTAGACTAGACAAGACATGGTTAAACAAGAAGAGGCAAGACTAGACAAGTCAAGACAAAACTAGACAAGACTGCACAAGATTAAACAAGACTAGGCAAGACTAGCCAAGACAAGTCTAGACAGGGCTAGACAAGATTAGACAAGACTAGACTAGACAAGACTAGACTAGACAAGACATGATTAAACAAGAAGAGGCAAGACTAGACAAGTCAAGACAAAACTAGACAAGACTGCACAAGATTAAACAAGACTAGGCAATACTAGCCAAGAAAAGTCTAGACAGGGCTAGACAAGATTAGACAAGACTAGACTAGACAAGACTAGACTAGACCAGACTAGACTAGACAAGACATGGTTAAACAAGAAGAGGCAAGACTAGACAAGTCAAGACAAAACTAGACAAGACTGCACAAGATTAAACAAGACTAGGCAAGACTAGCCAAGACAAGTCTAGACAGGGCTAGACAAGATTAGACAAGACTAGACTAGACAAGACTAGACTAGACAAGACATGTTTAAACAAGAAGAGGCAAGACTAGACAAGTCAAGACAAAACTAGACAAGACTGCACAAGATTAAACAAGACTAGGCAAGACTAGCCAAGACAAGTCTAGACAGGGCTAGACAAGATTAGACAAGACTAGACTAGACAAGACTAGACTAGACAAGACATGATTAAACAAGAAGAGGCAAGACTAGACAAGTCAAGACAAAACTAGACAAGACTGCACAAGATTAAACAAGACTAGGCAATACTAGCCAAGAAAAGTCTAGACAGGGCTAGACAAGACTAGACTAGACTAGACAAGACTAGACTAGACAAGACTAGACTAGACAAGACATGACTAAACAAGAAGAGGCAAGACTAGACAAGTCAAGACAAAACTAGACGAGACTGCACAAGATTAAACAAGACTAGGCAAGACTAGCCAAGACAAGTCTAGACAGGGCTAGACAAGATTAGACAAGTCTAGACTAGACAAGACTAGACTAGACAAGACTAGACTAGACAAGACAAGACTAGACTAGACAAGACTAGACAAGACATGACTAAACAAGAAGAGGCAAGACTAGACAAGTCAAGACAAAACTAGACAAGACTGCACAAGATTAAACAAGACTAGGCAAGACTAGCCAAGACAAGTCTAGACAGGGCTAGACAAGATTAGACAAGAGTAGACAAGACTAGACTAGACAAGACTAGACTAGACAAGACTAGACTAGACAAGACAAGACTAGACAAGACTAGACTAGACTAGACTAGACTAGACAAGACTAGACTAGACTAGACAAGACTAGACAAGACTAGACTAGACAAGACTAGACTAGACAAGACATGACTAAACAAGAAGAGGCAAGACTAGACAAGTCAAGACAAAACTAGACAAGACTGCACAAGATTAAACAAGACTAGGCAAGACTAGCCAAGACAAGTCTAGACAGGGCTAGACAAGATTAGACAAGAGTAGACAAGACTAGACTAGACAAGACTAGACTAGACAAGACTAGACTAGACAAGACAAGACTAGACTAGACAAGACTAGACTAGACTAGACTAGACTAGACAAGACTAGACTAGACTAGACTAGACAAGACTAGACTAGACAAGACTAGACAAGACTAGACTAGACAAGACTAGACTATACAAGACATGACTAAACAAGAAGAGGCAAGACTAGACAAGTCAAGACAAAACTAGACGAGACTGCACAAGATTAAACAAGACTAGGCAAGACTAGCCAAGACAAGTCTAGACAGGGCTAGACAAGATTAGACAAGTCTAGACTAGACAAGACTAGACTAGACAAGACTAGACTAGACAAGACATGATTAAACAAGAAGAGGCAAGACTAGACAAGTCAAGACTAAACTAGACAAGACTGCACAAGATTAAACAAGACTAGGCAATACTAGCCAAGAAAAGTCTAGACAGGGCTAGACAAGACTAGACTAGACTAGACAAGACTAGACTAGACAAGACATGACTAAACAAGAAGAGGCAAGACTAGACAAGTCAAGACAAAACTAGACAAGACTGCACAAGATTAAACAAGACTAGGCAAGACTAGCCAAGACAAGTCTAGACAGGGCTAGACAAGATTAGACAAGAGTAGACAAGACTAGACTAGACAAGACTAGACTAGACAAGACTAGACAAGACAAGACAAGACTAGACTAGACAAGACTAGACTAGACTAGACTAGACTAGACTAGACAAGACTAGACTAGACAAGACTAGACTAGACTAGACTAGACTAGACAAGACTAGACAAGACTAGACAAGACTAGACTATACAAGACATGACTAAACAAGAAGAGGCAAGACTAGACAAGTCAAGACAAAACTAGACGAGACTGCGCAAGATTAAACAAGACTAGGCAAGACTAGCCAAGACAAGTCTAGACAGGGCTAGACAAGATTAGACAAGACTAGACTAGACAAGACTAGACTAGACAAGACTAGACTAGACAAGACATGATTAAACAAGAAGAGGCAAGACTAGACAAGTCAAGACAAAACTAGACAAGACTGCACAAGATTAAACAAGACTAGGCAATACTAGCCAAGAAAAGTCTAGACAGGGCTAGACAAGACTAGACTAGACTAGACAAGACTAGACTAGACAAGACTAGACTAGACAAGACATGACTAAACAAGAAGAGGCAAGACTAGACAAGTCAAGACAAAACTAGACAAGACTGCACAAGATTAAACAAGACTAGGCAAGACTAGCCAAGACAAGTCTAGACAGGGCTAGACAAGATTAGACAAGAGTAGACAAGACTAGACTAGACAAGACTAGACTAGACAAGACTAGACTAGACAAGACTAGACTAGACAAGACTAGACTAGACAAGACATGACTAAACAAGAAGAGGCAAGACTAGACAAGTCAAGACAAAACTAGACGAGACTGCACAAGATTAAACAAGACTAGGCAAGACTAGCCAAGACAAGTCTAGACAGGGCTAGACAAGATTAGACAAGAGTAGACAAGACTAGACTAGACAAGACTAGACTAGACAAGACTAGACTAGACAAGACTAGACTAGACAAGACTAGACTAGACAAGACTAGACTAGACAAGACATGACTAAACAAGAAGAGGCAAGACTAGACAAGTCAAGACAAAACTAGACAAGACTGCACAAGATTAAACAAGACTAGGCAAGACTAGCCAATACAAGACTAGACAGGGCTAGACAAGACTGGACATGACTAGGCAAGACAAGATTAGACAAGACTAGACAAGACAAGACTAGACAAAGCTACCCAAGACTGCACAAGACTACACAAGACTAGAAAAACTAGATAAGACTAGACACGGTTAGTCAAGGTTAGAGAAGACTGAATGATTCAATATTTTTGTTTAGTCTTGTTGAAATGATAGGACTACACAAGATTAGGCAAGATTATGCAAGACAAAACTAGGCTAAACAGGTTTAAACAAGAGAGACTAGAAAAAGACAAGTTACTAGAAAAGTTAAGACCGGACAAGCTCAGACAAGACTAAACAGAGATATATGATTAAATATTTTTATTCAATCTGTAAGAGTTGTAAGGAAGATTGCGTAGTCTAATGTCAATGTAATCTATTTAAATGTGTTCAGGCTAATGTAGCCCCAATTTGCAGGTAATCCAACATAACAATTACCATAACAGTTTTTCCTGGAAAGATAAATTTAGAAGGGAAAACGTCCTTGGAATGCAAACAAAATTAACAGAAAGAATAAAACAAAATTATTTTTAAAAAATGACTACTTACATGTAACATAACCTACAGCCGGCAGCAGCGTTGTCGCACTTCCCAAAGTTACCCTTAAATAACACCCTTATTTCTTATTTTCCTTCAACTAATTAAATGATTACTCGTTTGTTACAATTATTCTAACAAGTTCTCGACGAGACACATATTAGAGGGACTTCTAATAATCTGCTGTAAAATTAACCCCTTATAAATCTTCATTTTTGATTGGTTCATTTAAACGGAAACGCGAGAATCACGAATTCAATTGGGCAACGAAAATGGTGCCAAATACTAATTGAAAATCGATTGCAGGAATAATATTTTTTTAATATTTCTGTCGGCGAATTACTGATAGAAAATTTACACGCGAACAACGTTTCGCTGAAGACTGACGGCCGGAGCAGATTGTGAGTTAGTGGTAAGGAAGCGCGTGCGCGGTTTTCCGCTCGATAATTTTAGCAAGGCTGGGAACAGAGACATCTAGGATACAATAGGTAAAAAAGTTATAAAAATTTGTTGTATTGGTGGTTGCCTATATGGATTTTGCACGAATTTAAATATTTATATATACTTTATATACACACACACACATATATATATATATATATATATATATATATATATATATATATATATATGTGTGTGTGTGTCTGTAAAAAAAAATATAATTTTCTTTAATATTACTCTGCTTAAAACAGCATCATAGTAGTCCGAAACCTAGACAACGGATGCTATTTGTTTTTTTTAATTTATGTTATGAAAAATGAATTTTGTAAAACTAGTGACGTGAATTGGGAATCGAAATTGCAATTAAAAACATTAATTGTCATTTCTTTTGTTAAAGGTAAGATTTAGTTATTAGAATATATAATATTGTTTTTAAAACATTTATAATATTATTCATAAATAAATAAATTTCTTATTGAGCAGGGATGGCGAACCTTTTTGGGTAGTGCGTCAAATTGTGTTCATTATATTTTGCGTTCCAGCTCGTGGGTCACTAGGCCAGTGGCATCACTTGGAAAAGAGGAGGGAAGTCAAGGACTACTTTTTGTACTCACTTATAGGTTTTTACAAAATTCAATTTTCCTTCTTGTATTTCTAAACTTCTACTTTGGAAGTGGAGGCAACAACGGCCACTTCAGAGGTGGAAGGAATAGCGGTGGCGGCAGCTCCCTCTGCTGAACCTTTAACGACAAACGCCGCGAACGAGGAAGTCAGCCCGGATTACCGGGAAGACGACCTCGACCTCACACTCGTAGACATGAGCAGTCAAGCTATGTCTACAGAGGAAGAGGTAGATGTTGTTCTGGTGGAGACAGAGAAGGACTTGCCGCCTCCTGTCATAAACCAAGAATGATCAGCAGGCGCACCAAAGTAGCCCAGGTGAACATCCACCATGCCAGAGCAGCCTCGGCTGTGATGGCTAGGATGTTCACCAAACAACACCTAGGGCTAGCGCTACTGGAAGAACCCTGGACCTACGGAGGTAACATCAGAGGCCTTAGCAACAGGGAATGTAAGTTGGTATGGGACAGCCGTGAGGCTTCCCCTAGAACTTGCATTATGGTAAGGAAGAACATTAATTACTTATGTCTTTCAGAATTCTTAACGCGGGACTTAGTTCCTATACAAGTCCTCATCAAGACCGAGGGCCTCCACCGCGAAGTAGTGATCGCATCAGCATACTTCCCTGGCGATGGTAATAACATACCACCCATGGAGGTACAAAGGCTGGTCGAGCACTGTATTAGGAGAAGGCTGCCACTCATCTTGGGATGTGACGCGAACGCCCACAACGAGATGTGGGGCAGCACGGACACTAATAAGAGAGGTGAGTACCTTTTAGAATACCTCATTAAAGAGAACTTAATTGTGTACAACACAACAACTTTTGTCACTAAGGCCAGAAATGAGGTACTGGATATTACGGTAGGTAGCGCTAACGTAAGTAAACTAATTAAAAAGTGGAGGGTTTCAAGTGAACCCTCAATGTCAGATCATAGGATCATAGAGTTTGAGCTGAAAGGAGCGAGTGAGGAAAGTACCCCCATTCGAAACCCCAGACAAACTGTGTGGCCTATGTTTAGTTCTCAACTAAAAGAAAACCTGGAGCAGATGACAGTGCGGGGTGGTATCAAACACTACACCGTGCTGGAGCAGGCTGTAGGAGAAATAAATGTAGCAATCACCACGGCATTTGAATCCAGCTGCCCGGTAAAAACCGTGAAGGAGCATAAGGACGAAATATGGTGGAACAAAAATTTGTCTACATTAAGAGCAAAAGTACGTAGGCTTTTCAACAAAGCCAAGCAATACGGAAATTGGCTAGAATACTCTGAGGTGCTTACCACCTACAATAAAGAGATCAGAAGGGCAAAAAGGGAAAACTTTAGGACCTTCTGTGAAAACATAGAATCCACGCCGGTGGCAGCTAGACTGCACAAAGCACTAGCGAAGGATAGAGTGGAAATGACAACCACTCTCAAGAAACCGGATGGGACCTTTACGGAGGATGAAGAGCAAAGAGCTCTCCTCCTACTAGAAACCCATTTTCCGGGATGCAGAAGATACAGGGAGACCGAGGGCTTGATGCAACCACGGAAACCAAGTCGGGCCGACTGGAAGAGGGCAGCGTCCATCTGTACGGAAAACCGAATCAGATGGGCTATCGGCACTTTCCAGCCTTTTAAGGCCCCAGGTGTGGACGGACTAGTTCCTGCCTTCCTACAAAAGGGAGAGAGAGAACTAATGCCGTATCTTCTAAATATTTTTAGAAGTAGTTTAGCGCTCGGATATATACCGGAGCTATGGAGAAGGGCTAAGGTGGTATTTATACCGAAGGTGAGAAAGAAAGACACCACACAACCGAAGTCATTTAGACCCATTAGTCTAACATCTTTTATGTTAAAGACAATGGAGAAGGTGATTGATAATTACCTTAGGACTATGGTGCTGGTAGGTACACCACTACACAAGAGTCAGCATGCTTACAGAGCAGGGAAATCCACAGAAACCGCCCTGTATCAGCTGACAAATGAAATAGAAGCAGCACTAGAGACAAAGGAAGTAGCGATATGTGCCTTCTTGGATATAGAGGGAGCTTTTGACAACACCTCACACGAGGCTGTCAAGGCGGCCCTCGAGAGAAGGAGTATCGACAGCACTATCTCAAAGTGGATGGAAGAAATGCTGAGAACTAGAGTGGCGGAGACACAAGTGGGAAGAGATACCATTAAGATCTATCTCCACAACTCGAGGGTGCCTACAGGGAGGTGTACTATCACCGCTAATGTGGAGCCTGGTAGTTGATGAACTACTAGTTAGGCTAAACAACTCAGACATCAAATGTCAAGGTTACGCCGATGACATAGTCATAATGGCCAGAGGAAAATTTGAGGGAATGCTCTGTGAAATTGTTCAGAGAGGCCTCAAAGTAACTAGTAGATGGTGTCAAACAGTGGGATTGAGACTCAACCCGAGCAAAACCACGGTGATACCATTTACTAGAAGGAAAAAACTAAACTGCCTGCATCCCATACTCATAGATGGCAAGGCAGTAGAATACCAACAGGAGATAAGGTATCTGGGTATCACACTAGATAGCAAACTCCTATGGAATAGACACGCTGAGACAGTGGTAGGTAAAGCCAAACGCGCCCTAATGGTGTGCAGAAATCTAGCAGGAAAAACGTGGGGTTGTAACCCCACTATCCTGCGATGGATGTACACCATGATAGTGAGACCTGCAATCACTTATAGGGCGGTTGCGTGGGGAAGTAGAATCAAGCTGGCCTCTATGAGGAAACAGCTTGAGAAGATTCAAAGACTGGCGTGTGTCTGCATCACGGGAGCGATGGGGTCGTGTCCGACAGCAGCATTGGAGCTGCTGCTGGATCTGACTCCGCTGCACCTTGTGGTGGAGAGCGCCGCCAGATCGGCGATCGTAAGGTTCAGCAAGGAAGGAATGGGCAGAGGTAAAATAATCGGGAGCAGAGACCGAAACAGCCTCGCTGCCAAAATCCCCTGGCTGGAAATACCAAAGGACGAAATGGTATGCAAATACCACTTCGAGAAAAACTACACAGCAATGTGTAGTAGTAAAGCCGATTGGAGCGACGAATCCTCAGCATACCACATAGAGCAAAATGCCATCAAGTGGTATACAGATGGTTCGAAGACAAAGGAAGGAACTGGTGCAGGAGTGTTTGGACCTCGTACCAGATACTCCGAATCCATGGGAACATCCCCAAGTATCTTCCAAGCAGAGGTACACGCAATCGAAAGATGTGCACAGTTTAACCTCGACAGGAATTACCGCAAAAAACGAATTGCTATCCTGTCAGATAGCCAAGCAGCCATCTAGGCCATTAGCTCATACACCATCAGATCCAAACTGGTATGGGACTGCGTGGGGAAGCTGAACAAGCTTGGCAGGGATAATAAAGTAACGCTATACTGGGTACCAGGACACACTGGTATAGACGGAAACGAAGAAGCCGATCACCTAGCAAACAAGGGATCCAGTAGCCCCTTTATAGGTCCGGAACCCTTTTGCGGTATGAGCGTGAACACCATCCGCAAAAGTTTAGATGAAGAAATAAGAGGAAAATTGATGAAAACCTGGGAAGAACTTCCAGGGCTAAGGCAATCCAAAGTGATGCTGGGATCTTTCAACCAGAAGAGAACTAAAGCTTGCCTGAAACTAAGCAGGAACAAGCTCAGAATTCTGACAGGAGCCCTGACGGGACACTGCAGACTTAGGAAACATCTCAAGGCCCTAGGCCTAGAGGAGGATGGTGGATGCAGATTCTGTGGCTCAGCAGAGGAAACCCCCATACATCTGTTCAAAGACTGCGGAGCATTACTCCGCAATAGTCAGCTGTATCTTGGGACTCACTGCTTGAACACAGAGGAGCTTCAGGCCTTGAATCCAACCCAGATCCTGAGATTCCTAAAGGAGTCAGGATTAGAGGAGGCGCTCTAAATGGGTAAGTACACCAACACTTGGAGGAGGAGGGTGGGGTACAATAGATCTACAAAGGTCGCAGTACAAGTCGTCACCACCATATCTACAATCTACAATCTTGGAAGTGGAGAGCAAAAAAATAAAAGTCGAAATCAAAAAATGTATACAGTATAATCTCAGTAATTCGGCCGTTGGTTAATCAGACGACACATCCAGTAATCCGGCGGTCTGGAGACCACTCGCGCTCTTCCATCCCACTACTCTTTCTTATAATCCGGCGGTTTTCTGGTCCCATATGTGTCGGATTATCGAGATTATACTGTATAAGAGTCCTCGAGCTGATCGATGGCTGGTTCGATGGTATTTTTTAATTAAAAGCTTCTTGTGAATATGATATATGTTTTCCGACTAATTTTGGGACGCTGAATCGATTAAGTAAAAACTAGTAGTCACTGATAACCCGTTCAAAAGTTATGCCATCGTGAAATCGGACTAAGTTTTGAGTTTCAAATCAACTCAAATCAAAAAGTATTTATTCTTAAGAGGTACATGTATATACATATATCTATAAGATACTTCAAGAGAAAAGAAATACATGAAATATATATGGGTACGAAAAATGGCCCAAAGCAAAAAAAATTGTTTAAAAAAGAGAAACCCAAAAAAAGAAAAGAAACAAATCAAAAATTAGTAGAAATCAAAACACACATAATTTGAAAATATTGGTTAATTAATTTTTACTAGTCACATCAATTTTCACTTTTAAGAACTCGTCTATTGAGTAATAACACTTCTCACTTAAAAAGTCCTTAGTCATTTTTCTAAAGGAGTTAAAAGTTTTGGCTTCTTTTATGAAGTTGGGCAGATTGTTATAAATTTTTATTCCAAATCTATTTGATGCTCCACTGCACAGTGATAAGTTACTCCTTGGCATCCGGAAGTTTGAGTAAACTTGCTCATTTTCATTACTTACGATATCAAACGAACTCATTACTTTTAATAAGGTTTGAACAACAAAAACCTTTTGTTTTACTCAAGCAATCAGTTAGTAAACTGTTACAACCGAAAAAGACACTCACAAAACTAATTATTTCTAAAATTACTTACAAATTACGGATCAAAAAACCCTAATTTTATGCTCGGCAGTGTATATACACTTGACATGTAATTTGTTCGGACACTCCAAAATTAAATCCTGTAACTTTTAGTCTGAAGTTGATCTTGACTTACAAACAATTGTACTGTCTGTAATCCATTTTATCTCTAAACCAGGGGTTCCTAAACTCTTTATTATATCGTAAATGTTATTTTATGATTTCCTGAATATTTTATGATGTATACAAAAACAAATCTCTCCGAACAACGTTAGCAAATGCCGAGATTAACACTATTTGTTCTTGATTAAAGTTTTTTTCTCAATTCATTTTTATCAAGTCATTCTCAATAAGTTTTCCATTTTTGGTGGTATTTTATATTTACATGCCAAAAAATTGCTCCACGTTGGGAGACAGTGGTCTAGATAAATTTAATTTAAAGGCCGGTCCAGACGCTCCGTTTTGCACAACGTTTTGTCTGCGCAGTTCAACACGTTTCAGATAAAACGTTGCGTGTGGACAGGAAAAGTTTTAAGAACTGCGCGGAGACGGTACAATTGCAGCGATAACTGAGCTAAAGAGCATATATATCCATGAACTGTGCAGACAAGTCGGCGCATGTGGACGGTAGCTCCGTTTTCCGATTCATTTTGTTCTTCACTTTCTTTGTACATGTTTATTTAATATCTCTTATTCTTCTGTGTAGGCACTATGTGCCTGTTTCTGTATGTTTCTCCACATTCCTTCGGCTCCTGCGATTTGGAACCTCACGAGTCTGTACATCTCTTCGGTGGTCTTCCAGGGGGTCTCGTTCTGTTGGGTTTTTGTGTAATGACCGAGTTAGCGATTCGGTGTGGCGCCATGCGTGCCACGTGATCCCGCCAGTATCTTCGACGGGCTCTTGTGCAGCGCACGACGTCCTGGATTTGTAGGTCAGCTCTGATCTTAGAGCTCCTGACATGGTCTTTTAATGTTACTCCTCTTGTTGCTCTCAGGGTCCGCATTTCGGTCGTTCTCAGCGCTTGTTTGGTGGCTGATGGGTCGGCCCTTGTTTCAGCCGCATATGTGAGTATTGGCCTATTCGCCTTACTGCTGTCTTGTATATTCGGATTTTACCTTCTTGCGATATGTTTGTTTCTCCAGATTATGTTATTTAGTGCGCCAGATATTCGTCGCCAGATATACTTCTAGCTTGAGGTATCTGTCGCTTGAGATCTCTACTCCAAGGTAGGTAAAGCACATCACCTGCTCTATCACCTTGTTGTCGATGTCACTATGTTACATCTGGTTGCTGATCTGCTGGCTACCATGCACCTGGTTTTTTGATGGGAGATATCAAGGTTGTATCTCTTTGCTGTTTTGGAGAATGTCTGTAGAAGTCGTTGTAAGTCGTTTTTATTGTCAGCTATTAATACAGCGTCATCCGCGTTGCACAGTATGTTGAAGGATTGATTTCCCATCCGATATCCTGCTTTGAGGTTTTTCACACTGGTCCATTATTAGGTTGAATAGGGCCGGGCTCATACTGTCGCCTTGTCAAATTCCATCGTTTACGCGTACGCTCTCAGCTAACTTGCTTTTTGTTTTTATTATTGTATAGTTGTTAGTGTTGATGTCTTTTATTAAGTTTGTTAGTTTTTCCGCCGCGCCTCGTTTTCCTAGTTCTTCAATCACATCGGCAATTCTGATCTTGTTGAATGCTTTACTTAGGTCAACAAAGCACATGTAGGCGGGATTTGCGAACTCAATTGCTTTTTCGGATATTTGCCCCTGTGAGTAAATATTGCGTCTATTGTAGATCGATTCTGTCGAAATCCTTTATTCGTTAGTTTATTTTTTGGGCCAGTATTTTTTTGAATAGTTTTGCCATAGTGTTTATCAATGTGAGGCCTCGGTAATTTGAGGGGTCTGTTTTCTTGCCCTTTTAAAGATTGAGATGGTAATAGTGCTTTTCCAGCTTATTGGCACTATTTCGGATTCTACATTTTTTTTAAATAGAGTGGAGGTCTCAGCCACGAGTTTTTCGCCGCCGTATTTTAGGAGTTCGTTGGGAATGGTGTCTTCGCCTGGCGCCTTCCTTGATTTCAGGTTTTTGATTTCGCGCGATGTTTCTTCTTGAATACTAAACCAGTGTGAGTCCTCTATTGTTTATACTTTTGCTGAGGTGGTGTCTGTTCCTGTCTGTTCAGTGGTGATTCCTGTTTCGTATAATCCCTGAAAGTACTTGGCCCATTCTGCGGGTGTGATGTATACTGTTTGGTGTTGTTCGTCCGATGATTGTTTGTACTTCCTGGGTAGTTTCCAAATCTTCTTTTGTCCGCCATATAGGTCGTGTTGTGGTTCGGTGCTGAAGTTTTCCCAGTACTGATCTTTTAGGTGTCGCGCCTCTGTTTTGCACCTATTCCTTACAGCTTTGTAGTTGTCGGAGACTTCCTTGGTTCTTGTTTCCATGTACTTCTCGTAGGCTTTTGATTTGTGTCGGGCTATGTCTTTAAGTTCCGGATTCTACCAGAGTTTGTAGTTATGTCGTGGAGAATTTCTGACTGCTCTTTGTCCGATGGCCTCAAGTGCGCTCGCTGTTTGTGATGTTGCATTTCAGTTTATCCCAGGCTTTGTCAATGGTGTCCTGGTCTTGTATGCTGTTGGATGTTATTTTCTCTGCCAGTCGGTTCTCATATAGCAACTTTGTGCTTTCTGTTGTTAGTGCCCTTAGCTTTTGCCTTGTCGCTTTGAAGCGGTATTTGCATACAACAAGTTGGTGTTCTGGGCTGTTGATGTTAGCTGATGGGAATACCCTTAGGTCTGTGATCTTATTTGGGTAGACTTTTCTGTTGGTTATGATGTGGTCTATTATAGACCGTTGTCCTCTCGTGTTTTGATATGTGAATTTTTGTTGGTCGTTATGTTGGAAGTAGGTGTTATTAATTCGTAGTTGGTTTTGGACACACATGTCTATGAGTAGCATTCCGTTGTTTCATTTAATATATTATTATTAATATATTATATCTCTATAAAGAGCAACTTATATTATTATTAATAAATTATATTAACACCCAACAATTTTATTTTATTTGGTCTTAAAACCATTTTTAAAATGTTGTTTCTAAAAGTGGATAATAATAAAATTACATTAAGATTATGCTAAACAGTTTCTTAACAACACAGCATGCCAAAATTGACCAGAGTAGTATCTCCTCCATGACCATGTCACTAAAACTGTGCGAAATATACAGATATAACTGTACCATGTGGACGCTCTACAAATTTTTATTCCGTCTTATGACTGCGCAGATAAAACGTTGTTTAAAACGGAACGCCTGGACCGATCTTTTAGCTCGTAAGTTGAAAATTTACACAGTCTAAAATATACGCAGTAATGAATAGGATGGTTGCGACAGTTACTATTCACTTTCAAGTGAACTTGAAAATGACCGTCAAACGTCGAAACTCGAGTCGTGATATGTGTAGAAATTTATATTTAGAAATTTATAATTTTCAAGTGAACTTGAAAATGACAGTCAAACGTCGAAACTAGAGTCGTGATATGTGTAGAAATTTATATTTAGAAATTTATAATTTTCAAGTGAACTTGAAAATGACCGTCAAACGTCGAAACTCGAGTCGTGATATGTGTAGAAATTTATATTTAGAAATTTATAATTTTCAAGTGAACTTGAAAATGACCGTCAAACGTCGAAACTCGAGTCGTGATATGTGTAGAAATTTATATTTAGAAATTTATAATTTTCAAGTGAACTTGAAAATGACCGTCAAACGTCGAAACTCGAGTCGTGATATGTGTAGAAATTTATAATTTTCAAGTGAACTTGAAAATGACCGTCAAACGTCGAAACTCGAGTCGTGATATGTGTAGAAATTTATATTTAGAAATTTATAATTTTCAAGTGAACTTGAAAATGACCGTCAAACGTCGAAACTCGAGTCGTGAAATGTGTAGAAATTTATATTTAGAAATTTATAATTTTCAAGTGAACTTGAAAATGACCGTCAAACGTCGAAACTCGAGTCGTGATATGTGTAGAAATTTATATTTAGAAATTTATAATTTTCAAGTGAACTTGAAAATGACCGTCAAACGTCGAAACTCGAGTCGTGATATGTGTAGAAATTTATATTTAGAAATTTATAATTTTCAAGTGAACTTGAAAATGACCGTCAAACGTCGAAACTAGAGTCGTGATATGTGTAGAAATTTATATTTAGAAATTTATAATTTTCAAGTGAACTTGAAAATTACCGTCAAACGTCGAAACTCGAGTCGTGAAATGTGTAGAAATTTATATTTAGTAATTTATAATTTTCAAGTGAACTTGAAAATGACCGTCAAACGTCGAAACTCGAGTCGTGATATGAGTAGAAATTTATATTTAGAAATTTATAATTTTCAAGTGAACTTGAAAATGACCGTAAAACGTCGAAACTCGAGTCGTGATATGTGTAGAAATTTGTATTTAGAAATTTATAATTTTCAAGTGAACTTGAAAATGACCGTCAAACGTCGAAACTCGAGTCGTGATATGTGTAGAAATTTATATTTAGAAATTTATAATTTTCAAGTGAACTTGAAAATGACCGTAAAACGTCGAAACTCGAGTCGTGATATGTGTAGAAATTTATATTTAGAAATTTATAATTTTCAAGTTCACTTGAAAATGACCGTCAAACGTTGAAACTCGAGTCGTGATATGTGTAGAAATTTATATTTAGAAATTTATAATTTTCAAGTGAACTTGAAAATGACCGTCAAACGTCGAAACTAGAGTCGTGATATGTGTAGAAATTTATATTTAGAAATTTATAATTTTCAAGTGAACTTGAAAATGACCGTCAAACGTCGAAACTCGAGTCGTGATATGTGTAGAAATTTATATTTAGAAATTTATAATTTTCAAGTGAACTTGAAAATGACCGTCAAACGTCGAAACTAGAGTCGTGACATGTGTAGAAATTTATATTTATAAATTTATAATTTTCAAGTGAACTTGAAAATTACCGTCAAACGTCGAAACTCGAGTCGTGATATGTGTAGAAATTTATATTTAGAAATTTATAATTTTCAAGTTCACTTGAAAATGACCGTTAAACGTTGAAACTCGAGTCGTGATATGTGTAGAAATTTATATTTAGAAATTTATAATTTTCAAGTGAACTTGAAAATGACCGTCAAACGTCGAAAGTAGAGTCGTGATATGTGTAGAAATTTATATTTATAAATTTATAATTTTCAAGTGAACTTGAAAATTACCGTCAAACGTCGAAACTCGAGTCGTGATATGTGTAGAAATTTATATTTAGAAATTTATAATTTTCAAGTTCACTTGAAAATGACCGTCAAACGTTGAAACTCGAGTCGTGATATGTGTAGAAATTTATATTTAGAAATTTATAATTTTCAAGTGAACTTGAAAATGACCGTCAAACGTCGAAACTAGAGTCGTGACATGTGTAGAAATTTATATTTATAAATTTATAATTTTCAAGTGAACTTGAAAATTACCGTCAAACGTCGAAACTCGAGTCGTGATATGTGTAGAAATTTATATTTAGAAATTTATAATTTTCAAGTTCACTTGAAAATGACCGTCAAACGTTGAAACTCGAGTCGTGATATGTGTAGAAATTTATATTTAGAAATTTATAATTTTCAAGTGAACTTGAAAATGACCGTCAAACGTTGAAACTCGAGTCGTGATATGTGTAGAAATTTATATTTAGAAATTTATAATTTTCAAGTGAACTTGAAAATGACCGTCAAACGTTGAAACTCGAGTCGTGATATGTGTAGAAATTTATAATTTTCAAGTTCACTTGAAAATGACCGTCAAACGTTGAAACTCGAGTCGTGATATGTGTAGAAATTTATATTTAGAAATTTATAATTTTCAAGTGAACTTGAAAATGACCGTCAAACGTTGAAACTCGAGTCGTGATATGTGTAGAAATTTATATTTAGAAATTTATAATTTTCAAGTGAACTTGAAAATGACCGTCAAACGTCGAAACTAGAGTCGTGATATGTGTAGAAATTTATATTTAGAAATTTATAATTTTCAAGTTCACTTGAAAATGACCGTCAAACGTCGAAACTCGAGTCGTGATATGTGTAGAAATTTATATTTAGAAATTTATAATTTTCAAGTGAACTTGAAAATGACCGTCAAACGTCGAAACTCGAGTCGTGATATGTGTAGAAATTTATGTAACTGTGAATAATAAGTTATATAACATTTTTACATAATATAAGTGTGGTAAAAAACAAAGTGAATTTTTCAATTCAATGTATCCGCAGTAAGTTCGTTTAAAATAAAAACTTGTCTAAACAGGCTAGAAATTTAAAATTGTGTTAATCTTTAAATTAAGATTTAAATTAGATGGTGCAAATTACATGAATAAAATTAATCAAGAGCATTCTCAAAATCCATATAGGCAACCAATTAGAGTAAAAAAATGTCTCACCTTGACTGCTTATTACATCATCCATAATATTTCAAGAAACAAAACAGTCATCACAGATGCGTCCTGCAACAAAATAGAATACAAATCGTTAGTGGATAAGTTATGTAAGACAAGACGAGATTGTCGCGTGTAGGCAGCTCGTAAATTACATACCAATTTGTCTCAACAAAAATTGTACAAATTATTTTGCCATAATTCGAAATATTGTTTGTTTAAATAAACAAGTCAGTTAGACAGACAATATTAACAAGACTAGACGGACAAGACTAAACGGACAAGACTAGATGGACAAGGCTAAACGGATAAGACTAGACGGACAAGACTAAACGGCCAAGACTGTGACAAGATTCCCGCCTGACAAGAGGGAGACCCGGGTTCGATTCCCAGCCGTGTAAGCAACAACTATGGCGGTTTCCACTAACCGTCTCGACTGCCCACCCTGAATCAAATTGCAAAGTTTCAACTGCCTAGATACAAACTGTCCATTGTCTACAAGAGCAATTGCAAATTTTAATAAATATCACAAATGAGGTGATGGTATTGCATGATAGCCCAGTCATTTTAACATTTCACCACGGAATCTAACGGAAGAAGCAGATTTTTTGTATAGACCTTTATTTTCGCATTACAAATGTCTTAAAAGTCGCATATGCCAACATGTGAACGCCCTTATATATTCAAGGTCAAAGATCGCAAAAATCAGTTTTTTTGAGAATATCTCGTTTTTGTCTCCTACCGTATTTGCATTTATTATAAAAGTTGGAGAGAATAAATTTCTCTACAAATTTCATCTGACACCTTTTTTTATTCGTCGAACTGTTTTTGAGATAAAGGACGCTGAGTGTGAAGCGCTCAGCCATACGTACCTAAGCGCAAGGTAAATCCTGAGTGCCAAGGTATTATAGCGTTTTTTTACATTGCATTGACCACAAGGTAAAGAACATTGCATCCCTAACTCATGGCATTCACAACGCGAACCACAACCATTCTTGCAGTTGCAGAATATTGAAGTGAGTAGTTCATATGGTGAAGGTGGTAGAAGTATTATTACCGGCGTTAGGGTTTCATTTTGCAGTACCCAACCCCATTCATGGGGTTGAATTAGAATAGCCTTAAAATATATTTAGAATGATTTACTTCATTATTTAATTATTTGTATGTCAAAGATAAGTAATATTTGATGACTATTTGATTTAAAAGAAATATAAATATAAGCATAAGGTATTAAATTGTTATTTAAGTAATATTTAATAAGTAATTAAGTAAAAAAATGGTATAATACATTGAGATTCAGGATTTACCTTGCGCTAAGGTACGTATGGCTGCTTATCAGCGTTCCACAATCTGCTCCCTCTATCTTAAAAACAGATCGACGTATAAAAAAAAACTTCAGATGAAATTTGTAGAGAATTTCATTCTCTAGATCTTTCATAATAAATGCAAATACGATATGAGGTAGAGAAAACGAGATATTCTTAAAAAACTGATTTTTGCGACCTTTGACCTTGAATATGTAAGGACGCTCACATGTTAGCATATGTGACTTTTGAGACAAGATTTGTAATGCTAATATAAAGGTCTTTACAAAAATTCAACTTCTTCCGTTAGATTCCGAGATTTACTCCTTTTTAGGGTTCCGTACCGAAAACGGAACCTTTATAGGATCACTTTGTTGTCCGTCTGTCTGTCTGTCTGTCCGTCTGTCTGTCTGTCAAGACCATTTTTCTCAGGAACGCGTAGAGGTAACAAGTTGAAATTTGTATCAATTACTCGGGTCTGCAGTCTCTTTCAGCTGTGAAAAAATCAAACTCGTAAGTCAACGCGATCAAAAGATATGACCGTTTATGTCGCATATTTTGCGATTTCACAAGGGAATCAAAACCTATAGGGTACTTCCCGTTGACCTAGAATCATGAAATTTGGCAAGAAGCGGTGTCTTACAGCACATGTAAAGGGAAAAATCTGAAGACCGTAAATATGTAGTTTAATTACAAGAAAAATGCGGATTTACTATTAGAAACTTATGGAAATACAATAATGATGTCGTAGTAGTATTGTTAGGCTGCAAAAGCATATGGGTTGCATACAGTTAGGTCCTCCTCGGTTAGGTCCGAAGGGTAAAAAGTAGGTGTTGGCACGAAGCTATTTATTCTGAATTTTCTTTGTTTATATTCGTTATGCATTTCATCACGTACGCTCTATAATTTTGCTTGTTAAACTTGAAAAAACCTAAATTTTGCTTGTTTATAACCGACATGCGACATACTCAAGTCCCTTAACATCCTGTATATATTATATTTCGTCTAATTTTTCTTTATAATCTACATATACTTAAATCAAGTACGCCCTATGTTTTTTGGTAGTCAATTGCCCAAAAGCAGTCAATTGAACAACTGAATGTTAAGAGTATCGAAATAGATCTAGAAAAGTTAATATATTAGTTTATATTAGTTCTAGAAATAGTTAGATCTTAATATAAGTTAGTGAATAAGTGTAATACTAAAATAAAGTTTTCTTTTTATAAGTTTAAAAATATTCGCGTTATATAAATAAAATACCTTGTATACCTTTATTCAGGATATATAGGTATACAGGCAAAATGGAGCAGTAAAAACAAATAGTGAAGTTGCAGAACCCCTAAACACTGATAGTGAATGGGGGATGTGTGATAATAAAATATAGGGTAGAATTCCATCGTACGACAGCGACATCTTGAGGTTATGCTTGCAGCGGTACTAAGATGGTCGTGATTTCAGGAGGGCCACTTGTCAAGTTAACTGAATGTGCTTGCTGCGTCCTCCACAAAAAAAATACCTTACTTACAGGTTTGTACGGAACCCTCGGTACGCGAGTCACAACTCGCACTTGGCCGGTTCTTTTTGACTAACAATAAGATGACTGGATTAATATGGGCAGACCAGACCAGGAACAGTTTATAATGGTGTTTCGTAAGATATGTTTGTGTCGCAATAGATGTAATTGCATATTGTTATTATTACATTTGATATCATCTGTTGTGTAATTTATGAGATTTGAAAATTGCGGAAGGTTGTTATCGTATTTATGTTTCGAGATTGTAAAGTTTTTTATAACAAAAAATATTGTGTTAATTAGATTTTAATTTGCAGACAAACAATCAATGTGTAAACTAATTTCCAACTGATATACAACTTACTCTGCCTATTTTAGAATGTTTAAATTACTTTATAATTCACAAACTAGCTAAACTAACTAACCTAACTATAAATTCGCAACTTTTAGTATTACAGATGGACTAGTTCAAGCGAGAAGTTCACTAACAATAAGTCTAGGCTAATCTGTCTATACTCGAAACTATAATGATTAATAAACCTTGTCATTTGGTATGTATGTAATCGTCTTGGTAATCTATTCAGCCTTGACAGTAACGAATGTGATAAGCATAATTACATTTAAAATAGTCAAATTAACGACTTCAATTGCCGAGTTTTATAAAATGTGTTACAAAAATCTAAAGGAATCCAAGAAACGAATTTAGATAGTTTAGAATAGATAGAGTAAGTTCGTCTGTGATATAAAAATTTGTTCAGAAATTCAAAATTGCGTTCATGAGTCTGCAAATCTTCAATAAAATTAGATAGCTTAAAATGGATAACTCAAAATGATCTTGCCTGTCTCGTCTGCCTTGACTGTCTTGTCTGTCTTGTCCGTCTTGTCCGTCTTGTCCGTCTTGTCCGTCTTGTCCGTCCTGTCCGTCTTATCTTTCTTGTCCGTCTTGCCCGTCTTGTCTGTCTTTTCTATAATTTGAAAATGTGTCTATACATCCAAAAATTCCTAATTTGGTTGTCTGTCTGTCTGCAAATGAAGAACAAAACACTCAAGAAAGTAATTACAAGAATAAAAAATCAGTAAATTTATGCTTCTGCAGATATTTTTCAATCTGCGCATTCATCAAAGTAAGTGTGTCCGAAAGGCAGACGTCTCATCAATAGCCTAAGGCGGTAAACGGTTCAACACTAATTATCCGCACCAACCGAACAAGAACGTAATAAAACCAAAACTATGCAACACAAGAAAACTGGTTTCAAGCACGAATCAAGAACGGCATATTTAAAAAACACATGCAAATTGTCAAGAATAATTATTGAATACTAATTTAGTCTTGTCTTGTGTGTATAGTCGAATCTTTTCCAGATTTGATCAGACTTGTGCAGATTTGTCTTATCTGCTCTTGTCAGGTCTTGTCTGAGCTTGTATGGTCTGGTCTAGACTGGTCTGATCTGATCTCGTCTGCTCTCGAATGGTCTGGTCTGGTTTGGTCTCGTCTTGTCTGGTCTTGCCTGGATTTGTCTAGTTTTATCTGGACTTGTCTCGTCTTGACCTGGTCTTGTCTGGTCTGGTCTTGTCTGGTCCAGCCTGGTCTGGTCTCATCTGATCGTTGTGATATAGAGCTCCACATGGCTGTCTAACAAATTTTATGGAAACTCTAGATAATATCCTTACAACTTCTTTTAACTTCATTTCTTTTAACTTCTTTTAAGCCAATTTTTTTATAGTTACTGGAGATTTCAACATTGACTTTACCGCAAAGGATAAAATAAATCTGGTCAACTTGATGTTATCCTTTGGATTGGTTGGACAAGTTAAAACATTTACCAGAATCACACCTACCTCTAAAAGCCAAATTGATAATATTTTTGTCAATTACCGGCATACTGTGCGAATTTCTGTTGCTGATACTGTGTTCTATCTGATCATAGAGCTATAATTCTCAGCTGCAACTTAAATAATATTACTCAATCAGAAACTCATTATATGAGAAAATACACTCCAGAACAGGAAACACAGTTTGTAGAGAAACTGAAGGAAGAAATCCTGGACCAAGGTGTATGACGGTGTAAACAGTGAATTAAAAATATATTACAAAAATACATGCATATTCCCTATTGCAAGTTATTTATAATGCGGATGAATTTGTCATTAGTATTACTAGCACTAATGACAAATTCATCCACGTTATAAATAACTTGCAATAGGGAATATGCATGTATTTTTGTTATATTTCTAATTCTCTGTTTACACCGTTATAACATAGTAAAAATGTAAATACTACTTAAAAATGCTGTAATTAAGTAAATTAAGTTAAGTTAAAAAAATATTTAAATTTGAGCAAAATTTTGAGCTGTTCAAACGCCGCCATTTTCGCGCGGTCTGTTGATTGACGTCAATTACCACTGACAGCTCAGTCCATTGTTTACTATGTACATTGTTTACGTTTTTGACGTTTGTTCTCTAACCAAAAGACTGCACTGACATACAAATGTAAAAAATACGGAATTAACCAAAGGTGTTGCGTTTTACAAATTTGAATTTCCCTCGCTTAATTTGCAGCAGGTTTGAAGCAGGGCAGACACACAATGTTGTCCGAGAAATGACTAGACTGAACGCAACTATCCTAGGAATCAGTGAGATGCGATGGATATTAACTGGGAAGTGTAGATTTGGTGACCATAAAATATATTATTCAGCAGCATATTCGCAAGTTAACCAGGGGAAGAGCGCAAGTTAACCAGGGGTATAATCACGAGCCCAAAGGGCTGAAGCGGCATCCAACGTCTGGAAGACACCAATTTTAAGGGATCCCTCCACCCATTATACCCATTTCCTCGCTTAAAAAAGACGCCAGAAGGACGATCCACACGTGGCGGATACGCGAGCGGCCCTAACAGGTAAGTGATTAGACCAGCCCTGTTTCAAACTGGAAAATTTGATTCTCGTGAGACACGGTCCAAACATCTGGTATGTTCAATTTCGTCCTTTTTCGGTCGCCCAACATTTTTATTGCCATTCTGCTAGGAAGTTCCTTCTAGTGCATTTTTTCTTTGAATTCTTGCTTTCTATGTCATCATATGTCTTTCTATGTCATTCATGCTTTTAGCCAATATTGGGGCAGCATATAGCATGGTGGATTGTATGGTCGTATCAAGGCGCTTACGTTTGGAGCTTTTCGGCCCACTTAAAATGGGCATAGTTCTCTCCAATGCCGCCGTCACCTTCATGACTTTAGCTGCTGCCTTTGCGAGGTGTGGGCCAAAGAAAAGGCTCTTGTCTTTGACTACCCCGAGGTATGTGATATCGTTCTTTGGGCTTATATATGTATCTGACACTTTAAACTTGCTATTGCATTGAATCTCCTTAGACCAGTTAATAACACTGCTTCAGACTTTTCGGGAGCAAGGCTCAGATTGTTTGATAGCATACAATGAATTACTTGGCGAATTGCGCGGTTTGCCGTTTGCATTAGCATCGATTCCGTTTTTGCCATGAGCCACTAGCTCCAGGTCGTCCGCGAAGTTAATGAGTGAGACACCATGCAGAAGTTTCAATCTTAGGACGCCATCGTATAGGGCAGTGGTGGCGAACCTATGGCACGCGTGTCATAGTTGGCACGTAGGAAAATTGTATTGACACGCGAACTATTTCTCACGCGTGCCTTCTAAACTAAAACTTTAACAAATAGATAAGAACAGACAGATTTAGACTGTCCAAACAAATCTAATAATTCTCACCTGTCTAGACTAATTAACAAATAATAGACTTAGTCAGAATTAGACAAACTCGCTTTGTTTAGAAATCAAAGACGCATAAACAGATTTTGAAAATTCTTGACTGTCTAGAAGAGTCATGGCGAAGATATGGCACACGTGTCATAGTTGGCACGGAGGAAAATTGTATTGCCACCCGAACTATTTCTCACGCGTGCCTTCTAAACTAAAACCTTAACAGACAGATTTAGACTGTCCAAACAAATCTAATAATTCCCACCTGTCTAGACTAATTAACAAATAACAGACTTAGTCAGAATTAGACAAACTCGCTTTGTTTAGAAATCAAAGACGCATAAACAGATTTTGAAAATTCTTGACTGTCTAGACGAGTGGTGGCGAAGATATGGCACGCGTGTCATAGTTGGCACGGAGGAAAATTGTATTGCCACCCGAACTATTTCTCACGCGTGCCTTCTAAACTAAAACCTTAACAGACAGATTTAGACTGTCCAAACAAATCTAATAATTCTCACCTGTCTAGACTAATTAACAAATAACAGACTTAGTCTTACTTAGACAAACTCGCTTTGTTTAGAAATCAAAGACGCATAAACAGATTTTGAAAATTCTTGACTGTCTAGACGAGTGGTGGCGAAGATATGGCACGCGTGTCATACTTGGCACGGAGGAAAATTGTATTGCCACCCGAACTATTTCTCACGCGTGCCTTCTAAACTAAAACCTTAACAGACAGATTTAGACTGTCCAAACAAATCTAATAATTCTCACCTGTCTAGACTAATTAACAAATAACAGACTTAGTCTTACTTAGACAAACTCGCTTTGTTTAGAAATCAAAGACGCATAAACAGATTTTGAAAATTCTTGACTGTCTAGACGAGTGGTGGCGAAGATATGGCACGCGTGTCATACTTGGCACGGAGGAAAATTGTATTGCCACCCGAACTATTTCTCACGCGTGCCTTCTAAACTAAAACCTTAACAGACAGATTTAGACTGTCCAAACAAATCTAATAATTCTCACCTGTCTAGACTAATTAACAAATAACAGACTTAGTCTTACTTAGACAAACTCGCTTTCTTTAGAAATCAAAGACGCATAAACAGATTTCGAAAATTCTTGACTGTCTAGACCAGCGGTAGCTAATATATGGCACGCGTGTCATAGCTGGCACGCGAGCTATTTCTTACGCGTGCCATTTAAACTAAAACCTTCTAAGTTTCTCAATCCACTTTTGTCGACATCAAAGGTGTAAAATATAAGACGTGTTATATTCGGGCTGATACGATCGTGCTCACTATCAGAAATGTTCATTCGTTGAAAAAGTTACCTGGCACGTCAGCATTGCAAAATGTGTAAATTTAAAAAGAAAACGGCACGCGGTCGGAAAAAGGTTCGCCACCCCTGGTATAGGTTGTTCCACAAAGTAGGGCCTAAGACTGAACCTTGTGGAATCCCGCTACTCAGTTCTCTCTCTACCGAAACTCCATGTGCCTGTAGCAGCAGTGTTCTATTATGGAAGTAGCTTCTTACCATGCACATGAGGTAAGGCGCTAATCCTCTTTCGGTTTGCTCCTTCATTAACATTTTCCAACCAGCATTGTTAAAAGCCTTTCTAACGTCAAATGTAATTAGTCACATATCTTCCTTGTCCTTTTGGTGCCACTTTTAGCTTCTTTTGCAAGTTTTAGGACCGCTTTTATTGTGCTGATAGTGTATCTGCCTTCTCTGAATCCAAATTGTCTCCTTGACAATCCGGTGCATGCCTCAAGTTTTCTTTTAAGTCTGTCCACCAGGAGCTGCTCTAGCATTGCCACTTAGGACGCACCAATCGCTCCATCATATCCACGACCCCTACTCTCCTCCTGATATCATCATTTCGAATTTTATCCCTGAGCCTCATTCCCAGTATCGCTCGCTCCATCGCTCAATGGCAGACTCGAAGTCGAATTGCGCTGTACACAGTTAGAACCCATGTGTTGTGACCGCCAAGATGCATGACTCATAAACCTTCCTCTTAAAGTTTAGAGGCATACGTAGCTCCCGGAGAAAACCAAACGCCGCCCAGGTCAAGCCGGTACATTTGGTGATTTCGGCTGTTCTTTCCTGAGGCTCATTCTCAGCTTCGCTCGCTCCATCGCTCAATGGCAGACTCGAAGTCGAATTGCGCTGTACACAGTTAGAACCCATGTGTTGTGACCGCCAAGATGCATGACTCATAAACCTTCCTCTTAAAGTTTAGAGGCATACGTAGCTCCCGGAGAAAACCAAACGCCGCCCAGGTCAAGCCGGTACATTTGGTGATTTCGGCTGTTCTTTCCTGAGGCTCATTCTCAGCTTCGCTCGCTCCATCGCTCAATGGCAGACTCGAAGTCGATTTGCGCTGTACATAGTCTGCTGTCACGATACCCAAGAAACCAAATGCAAAGAACTACGACGAACACAAATTAATAAGCCCAATGAATCACATAGTTAAGAAAGACACTATGACCGGTAAAAGTCTGCGTGACGTTTTAATCCACCACTCCCAACTTTCTCTCTCTCTCTCTCCACAACCCTCTCCCCATCACTCCTGCCACTCGTCCATACATTCATCTTTGGCATCAGACCTGCTATTCTTCAAGAGTCGATGTATGTTTACCATCTCCTGAACTCTCAGTTCGAGGGGCGGTAGTGAAGCTATAGCGGTTGCGGCGGCGGTGGAGAAAGTTTTGTATCTCGATATAACTTTGAGTGCAATTTTTTTGTGTAGGGCTTCCAGTTTGTTGCTATAGAAGGAATGCTTCAGCGTGTGCGATCATATAGGTGCACCGTGCAGGATATTTAAAGATGCCGCTAACATTTTCTTTTGAGCGGTTCCCATAGGTTTGGGGTGATCCTAGCCAGAGCCATCAACGATTTCTCGACTTTCTCGCACTTGATCTTAATGTGGGTAGTCATGTGGGTATTTACTTCCAGGTATACACCCAGTTACTTGATGACCAGCTTGCTTGTAATCGTGGTTGGTGTCACCAATTTTTATCGACCGTGTCTTAAGTTTTCTTCTGCCCGCAAGAATAACCATACCTGCCTTTATAAGTGCCACTTTAAGCCCTAGTTCAGTTTGCTGTTGCTCTATTTTTTCCACTGCATTTTGCGCTGTCTCTTCCAGTTGTGCGTTATTTCTTCCGCATACAATCAGTGCTAGGTCGTCAGCGTATTTTTTCCCAGGTCGACTTGCAATATTTTCTTGTAGAAGATGTTCTATAGTAGGTCCTAGAATGGAGCCCTGTGGAATTTTTCTTAAAATCATACATGCTAGAATCTATCAAAAATGCGAAGAATATATATATATATATATATATATATATATATATATATATATATATATATATATAGGTAAAGCCAATTCGGCTTCAGGAACGCACTGGGAACAAGAGAGGCTATTTTTACAGTTTTTACATATGGGCCGTGATGTCCATGCCTGTTTCATAGATTTCTCCAAAGCCTTCGATAATGTACAGCACGATAAAATGATCGAGGTATTACAGGAAACAGGCATAGATACAAAACACATCAGAATAATAGCCAACATGTATTGGAATCATACAGCGTCTGTAAAAGTAGATGACAACAACTCCGCAAAGATTAACATCCGCAGAGGCGTATTATCTCCGACTCTATTCAACCTGTATTCGGAGAAAATCTTCAAAGCTTATAAACAACATCCGATACGCCGACGATACCATCGTACTTGCTAACAGTTTGGAAGGCTTACAAGAACTAATGACCAAGATTCAGACCACTAGCTCGGAATATGGCCTCAAGCTCAACAAAAGCAAAACAAAGCACATGCTAATAAGCCGAAATGCTTCAGATCCCAGCGTATTGATGTTAGAAGGAGAGATCATCGAACGAGTAGAGAAGTACCCTTACCTGAGAACTATTTCAACGACAACTGGGAGCACTCCGTAGAGTTGCACTGCAGAATAGAGAAGGCTAGAGCGGCATTTAATAAACTCAAAACAATGCTATGTAGCAGCTACCTGACATTACAACTAAAGGTCCGAATGGTCAGGTGTTACGTTTTCTCTGTTCTGTTGTACGGCGCAGAAGCATGGACGTTAACGGAAGCAGCAGAAAGGAAGATAGAGGCGTTCGAGCTCTGGGTATATATAAAGCTGCTCTGCATATCCTGGCGGAATCACATTACGAATGAGGTGGTAATACAAAGAATAGGCACGCAGAGGCAAGTTCTGAGCACAATCAAAAAGATAAAAACTGGCTATCTTGACTGAGAAACCAGAAATACCGCTTACTACAACTGGTTCTGCAAGGAAGAGTAGATGCACACAGAGGACCAGGTAGAAGAAGAAACTCGGGGCTAGGAAACCTGAGGCAGTGGTTCTCGCTCACTTCCACACAACTTTTTAGACAGGCTGTAGATAGAACGGAAATTGTTATGTTTATCGCCAACATCCCGAAGGGATAAGGCACGCAAAGAAGAAGAATTTGCAAGAATTTGCTTTTGTTTATTAATTTTAAGTAATTAAAAAGACATTAATTACAAAAATAATGGTTTAGTTCAAATGTACGGTCAATAAATATACGGGAAAAAAATATTTGAACCAAATTTACATTTCATGCATATTCCCTATTACATTCTTGTGCATCTTTTCCATTCTTTAAAGTTAATAAGCTAGGTCCACACTGGGCAACAATTTGTTGGCAACATCTTGTCAACACAATGTTGACAACATGTTGCTGTAAACAAGCAACATGTTGATGGATACTCGTCAACATTTGGCGGCATATATGAAAGAAATGTGTTGCTTGTATCCGTGTATCACGTTTTATACGGGTAACATCGCCAGTGTGGGCAGTGTTGACAACAGTTTGCGTGAATCCCACTGCTTGAGGTTTCATTTGTGCAGGTTACCTACCTACTTTGTTTTTGTTATAATAATACTCATTAATTCTTAATTATAATTATAGTTTATAATTAAAAAAAAGTGATGGTGAATAGTGTTGGTGAAGAAATTAAATATTCCTGGACCAAACAAAAAAGTACAGAACTGACAAGCAGCACAAACACCAGCAGCTTTCACGTCCATTTTCAACATTTGACTAGTTGTGGTGTGGACGCACAACAACACAGACAAGATGTATCCAGATACAATTGAAGCAACTTCATGTTGCCATGTCAAAGTGTTGGCAACATGTTGCCACCAATTTGTTGCTTAGTGTGGACGTAGCTGGGCAAAAATTAATTGTGAAAACAATTAAATTGCCAGATTTAATTGCAACTAACAATTGAAATAATTAATTGTAATTGCAAGATAACACAATTAACAATTAATTAATTGTTAATTGTAAAATTTTGCAATTACAATTAATTAATTGTTAATTGATTGTTGCATTTTTACAACTACAATTAACAATTAATAAATGTCAGTTAGAAGATATGTTTATTATACTCCATTGTATAACTTGCCAGAATGCTTAACTGAAATAGTTATTTACATTAGAGTGCGGAAAGTTTGATTTTACAACGCGACAGCTCGTTTGGTTATCCACCTCCTCCTCCACTTCCGGTCATTCACCTCCGAGTTCCCACCACACTTCCGGTCCCCACCCCCACTTCTGGTTCCAAAAATTCACCCACTTCCAGTTCCCACTTCCGGAACCGGGAAGTGGGAACCGGACGCGCGGTGGTAACCGGAAGGGGAGTGGAAACCGGAAGTTGGGGCGTGGTGGGCCGAAGTGGAGGTGGAGGGTTCAGAGCGACTATCTTTCCCTACTGTTTAAGTTTTTACATGCAGTTAGAAGATATGTTTATTATACTCCACTGTATAACTTGCCAGAATGCTTAACTGAAATAGTTATTTACATTAGAGTGCGGAAAGTTTGATTTTACAACGCGACAGCTCGTTTGGTTATCCACCTCCTCCTCCACTTCCGGTCATCCACCTCCGAGTTCCCACCCCACTTCCGGTTTCCACTTCTGGTTCCAAAAATTCACTCACTTCCAGTTCCCACTTCCGGAACCGGGAAGTGGGAACCAGACGCGTGGTGGTAACCGGAAGGGGGGTGGAAACCGGAAGTTGGGGCGTGGTGGGCCGGAAGTGGAGGTGGAGGGTTCAGAGCGACTATCTTTCCTTACTGTTTAAGTTTTTACATTCATCAAATAGTTTTAATTGTTATAATAAACAATTGATGTTTAAGTTAATTGTAACTAACAATTAAAATTTTATTTGCAATTAAATTAATTGTAACGCACAGTTAATTGCAATTGATTTCAATTGCATCTCACAATTAAACACTTAATTGAAATAAATTAATTGCAATTGATTTAGTTGCAATTAAAATTTTAATTGGAATTAAATTAATTGTAAACCACAATTAATGGATTTAATTGAAATTGATTTCAATTGCATCTCACAATTAAACACTTAATTGAAATAAATTAATTGCAATTGATTTAGTTGCAATTAAAATTTTAATTGCAATTAAATTAATTGTAAACCACAATTAATAGATTTAATTGAAATTGATTTCAATTGCATCTCACAATTAAACTTAATTAAATTAAATTAATTGCAATTGATTTAGTTGCAATTAAAATTGTAATTATTTGATTATACAATTAAAAAATTAATTGAATTATGCCCAACACTGACTGTGGACATACCAATAGAAAGAATAAAAATTGGGTCAAAGTAGGCTTTGATTTGTTGGTGCGCATGTGTGAACCCCTTGAATAGTCAGCTGAGTGCTCGCCGTGTGAAATTTGTGTTTGGCAAGGTCAGGTCTCGCCTAGTCAGCTGAGTGCTTGCCGTGTGAAAGTTGTGTTGTGTTTCATTCCCGGAAAATCGCGAGGAATTCCTGGAAAAACCGGCCGAAAATTCCGGAAAACTGCCAGAACTCAAAGGTAAGTTAATTCCCGATATTTTGAACCAAAATTTTGTAAATAATTTCCGATATTTGAAAAAATGCAAATTTAGGTTATAATTGCGTTTTGATTGGTCCTTGCTTATCGCGCGATCGGCCGGCGAAGTTAATTTATGCATGTTGTCATGGTAACCGGTAACAAATTGCTCAAGCGACCACAGAAATTCATCTTCATCCGATGGCATTGGAAATAAATATTGAGTACACGCTATCATTCACGTAATTTGAACTCGCCATTTATTTATCAATATTGTTTTCCTTTCTGATTTCACCCGATTTCAAATAAATTTGTAATTTATTTTAAAATAAATTAATATTGTAATTACTATTACCATAGGAGTAAATGAAATTAAAATGAGACTACATGAGACTCAATGAAACCATATGAGACTAGAAGAGATTTGAGGATACTAGATGAATACAGATAAGACTAAATGACATTAGATGAAACCAGATGAGTCTGGATACGATTAGATTAGACGAGGTTATATAAGATTTGTATAAATTACACTAGATCAAACTAGTTTAGACTAGATTAGCATAAATTATACTAGCTTACACTGAATTGACTAGATGGGTCCATATGCGTTTAAATGAAACCAAATGAGACTTGTTAAGGGTTAATGAGTTTGTGTAAGATTAGATAAGATTAGATGACGTTAGATGAGACTTGATAAGGCTAGATGAGTTTGTATAAGATTTGATAAGACTAGATAAGATTAGATGACGCTAGATGAGACTTGATGTAACCAGTTGAGACTAGGTGAGTCTACATTATACTATACTATACGATTAGAACAGATTAGACTAGATTAGACTAAATTATACTAGATGAGATTAAATGAAACCAGACGAGACTTGATAAGGCTAGATGAGTTTCTATAAGATTAGATGAGATTATATTACACTAGATGCAATTGGTTGAGCATTTATGAGACATTTTTGAGATAAGACCAGATGAGACTAGTTGTGTCTAAATAAAATGAGGCTAGATGGACTTGATGAAACCAGATGAGACTAGATGACAATAGATAAGATTTGATGAGACTGGATTAGACTAGATCAGACTAGTTTAGAGTGGATTGGCCTAGATTAGTCTAACTTAGACTAAATTAGACTACTTGTGGCTAGATAAGATTAAATGAAACCGGATAAAACTTGATGAGGCTAGATCAGTTGGGATATGATTAGATGAAAATACAAAATACTCGATGAGACTATATGAAACTATATGAAATTAGATGGGCCTTCATGGGACTAGATAAGACCAGATGAGATTATATAGGAACATATGAGAGAAGATGCGATTAGATGAGACTAGATAAAATTTGACAGATGAGACTAGACGAGATTAAATGATACTAATCCATAGCTTCGATTGTCGAGGACGTCGTTCTCGTAACCAATACGCTGCTGTCGGTACCGCTGGGTTTTTCGCTTCATTCGCGATTCGCTTCCACACTTTCCGATCAATGGCAATATCCCTGGCCTCATCGTCGAGGTCCAGTCGTCGGTTCTTGAGGTCGTCTTCTACATGTTCTATCCATATCTTCTTCGGCGCTGATCGCTGAATCCTCCAGTCGGGCGGCCGCTTCCGCCAGAGTGGTTTTCGTGGAAGCCGATTTTCATTCAATCTGCAAATGTCACTGAACCATCGTAGACGGCGTGTTTGTATTTGTTCCACAATCGGTGGTTGCTCGAATTTTCTCATTCCGCAGACGATCACGAATTGAAACACCGATAATCTGTCTTAGGCAACGCATTTGGAACACCTCGAGTTGGTTGAGGTCCGATTGAAGTAGTGTCCACGTTTCTGCTTCATACAAAAGAATTGGTAGGATGAGTGTCCGGAATAGACGAATTTTGGTATTGGTGAATATGTTCGTCTTCTTCCATATGCACCATTTGAGAGACGCAAACGCTGCTGATGCCTGACCGATCCGACTATGAATGTCAGCGGCCGATGCCACTTTCTTCTCTTGCACCAGTAAGCCCAAGTATTGGAATTCTTTCACGTGTTCGATTTGAGTACCATTAAGATGAACATTGGCCTGCGATCCGTCCGTCGACAAGACCTTTGTCTTGTTCACGTTTATTTTCAGTCCATAGGATTTGGCGATCCGGGAAATGTTATAGAGCAGTGGTGGCTAACCTATGGAGCGCGTGTCACAGCTGACAACTAGGAAAATTGTATTGGCACGCGAACTATTTCTCTCGCGTGCCTCGTTCTAAATGAAATTTTTGAAAAAGTTTTCCCAATCTGCTTTAGTGCAACATCTAAGGTGTAAAATATAATACGTGGTATATTCTCGCTAATACTGATTCCCACAGTCAGAAGCGTTTATTCAAAAGTTACCTGGCACGTCAGCATTCCAAAATGGGAACATTTGAAAAAATGGCACGCGGCTGGAAAATGGTTCGCCACCCCTGGTCTATTACTTTAGAAATCATTAGATATGTCTGGATCAGTGGTGGCGAACCTATGGCACGCGTGTCACAGCTGATATGTACGAAAGTTGTATTGGCACGCGAACTATTTCTCTTGCGTGCCTCGTGCTTAAAGAAATTTTTGAAAAAGTTTTCTCAATCTGCTTTTGTGCATGATAAGATTGTGCATAGATAAGATTTGGTGAGACTTAATGAAACCAGATGAGATTAGACTAGATTAGATTATACTAAATTAGAGACTATGCGAAGTATAGAGCTTATAAATTACAATAAAATCAAACAATTTATTCGTACTTCCAAATAAACGCATGGAATTTTGTGAAGAGATGATTGAATCATGATGAAATTTTTTTTAAATAATATATTATTGACTGATGAATCCACATTCCCTATCAATGGTCAACACAATCCCTCAGTCGCTCGTTGGTCGAGAAATAATCGCATACATTACAATTCTGACACTGTTTTAGCTCTTACTTGGTGAAATTTTGACATAATGTAATATTTTAGAAAAAATACTTGTACACTTTTCACATATAATTTATTAATGATAACTATAGTTTCGCTATTCTCATAGCATCTTCAAATCATAGTTATACAGCAAAATACAAACTATATATATATATATATATATATATATATATATATATATATATATATATATATATATATATATATATATATATATATATATATGTATATATATATATATATATATATATATATATATATATATATATATAAATGAATGACAGTTACAATATGCAAGTGAGGGTAAAGGTACACTTCTTAATGGCAATGTCTCGCTATTGCGGGGAAATACAAATCTTGTTGATCATTGAGTAAATCCTCCTTGGGTTATTTTAGGGATTCCAAGATGTTTAATTTAAATCTTTTCTAATTGTAATATTGACGGTATAAAGTTGCTGGTGTGGTCTTCGTCTTTCAGGTGATTGGAAAATGTAGAATCGTGTTTTTTCCCTGTTTAAAACATTTTCTATGTTCCGATATTCTTGTGGAGAAATTCCTTCCGGTTTGACCCACGTAGACACCATTGCAGTCATTGCATTTTAGTTTGTATACTCCTGATTTTGAGTTGATGTCTGTGTTTTCTTTAACATTTCTTATAATACCTTAGGTCTTCTCCTTAGAAATAAAAAATTAGAAATAAGAAAAATAGAAGAAAAAAAAACTTGTATAGTGTAAGCGAATATATCGGCCTTTCGGCCCCCCCAGGCGAGGGGGCCCCTGGGCACGTGCCCCTTGTGTCCTTATGGTACAGACGGTTATGCATATATGTATTATGTACGTTTGATATGTAATAAGAAATTTTGAATTAGAATTTAAATTTGATCTCGTTCCGTCTGGTCTCGTCTGGCCCCGACTGATCTCGTCTAGTCTCGATTGTTCTAGACTGGTCTCGTCTGGCCTGGTCTGGTCTGGTAAAGTATGGTCTTGTCTAGTTTTGTCGAGTGTTGTCTAGGTTTGTCTAGTTTTGTCTAGTTTTGTCTGGTCTTGTCTGTTCTTGGCTGGTCTTGTTTGCTCTTGTCTAGTCTTATCTGGAATTGTCTGGTCTTGTTTAGACTTGTTTTGTCTTGTATGGTCTTGTCTGCCCTTGTCTGGTCTTGTCTAGTCTTATCTGGAATTGTCTGGTCTTGTTTAGACTTGTTTTGTCTTGTATGGTCTTGTCTGCCCTTGTCTGGTCTTGTCTGCCCTTGTCTGGTCTTGTCTAGCCTTGTCTGGTCTTGTCTGGTGTTGTCTAATTGAGTCTGATTTTGTCGGAGTCACGACACAAAGAATATCAAATATTGATGAACACAATTTATTATTGTTTCAAGTGCAAATTACGTCTTATCTAGCTGAGACTATTTGAAAGTGTAGTTTTTGAAACGTTTTACTGCTGTACTGATAAAATGTGAACAAACTTGAATAACAATTCAAATTTTACGTTTGAAAATGAACAAAATTGTGCATTTAGTAAAACATTTCGACCTAGTTTCGCACTTGTTTCTCGTTCTGTCAGTTTCTATTACGCCTTCTCATTTACCTTCGAGAAAACCCACCGCACGAAAAACACTGGAATTTCCAACACACAATGTAATGTATTACTTTATTACAAAGATTCGAAATACCTCTCATCTTGTTTACTTAGACATGTCTATTCAATTCTGCCTCTGCAGTACCCTATTGAATAGTCTTTTTGAATATCCTTATATATCTTCCCTATTGAATAGTCACTTTATGGTTTTGTTTTAAGGAGTCGAGATCCAGGAAGGGGTAGGGAATATAAGTGTAAGGGAGGAACAAGCTTTGGAAGATTTATGTCTAGAAGACAATTGGTGAAGCATACAAGGTTATATAGTATGCAAGATGCCTCACTGCGAGAGATATCCGTGTCGTTTGCTTGCTCCCCCCAGAATCCATGCAGCGACCCGGGTTCAAATCGAGATGGGATTCCGGACCACTGGTTCTACCCACCTGGGGTAATATATTCTTAACATCCGATATATTCATATTTTATGGCTAACACACCCGGACCCGCGCAACTGGGTCTAGGGAACTTTTTTGTTAAAGAGGTTATTTCCCTCTGTGGAAGCCTGATGGTTCGCGGGAGCTTGTATTATTTGGCTCCTACCCTCCAACACTGCTGGATGCAGAGCCGGCGAGCTTCGCCTATCCGCCACCTGGGGCACGCGCTCGGTCGATGTTTCAGACATCCTCTTCCCCCAAATTTGGGGACCGTCTGGTCTGTCTGATCTATCTGGTCTATCTGGTCTGTCTGGTCTGTTTGATGCGTCTGTTACGTCTTGTCTGTCTTGTCTGTGTCTTGTCTGTGTCTTGTCTGTGTCTTGTCTGTGTCTTGTCTGTGTCTTGTCTGTGTCTTGTCTGTGTCTTGTCTGTGTCTTGTCTGTGTCTTGTCTGTGTCTTGTCTGTGTCTTGTCTGTGTCTTGTCTGTGTCTTGTCTGTGTCTTGTCTGTGTCTTGTCTGTGTCTTGTCTGTGTCTTGTCTGTGTCTTGTCTGTGTCTTGTCTGTGTCTTGTCTGTGTCTTGTCTGTGTCTTGTCTGTGTCTTGTCTGTGTCTTGTCTGTGTCTTGTCTGTGTCTTGTCTGTGTCTTGTCTGTGTCTTGTCTGTGTCTTGTCTGTGTCTTGTCTGTGTCTTGTCTGTGTCTTGTCTGTGTCTTGTCTGTGTCTTGTCTGTGTCTTGTCTGTGTCTTGTCTGTGTCTTGTCTGTGTCTTGTCTGTGTCTTGTCTGTGTCTTGTCTGTGTCTTGTCTGTGTCTTGTCTGTGTCTTGTCTGTGTCTTGTCGGTGTCTTGTCTGTGTCTTGTCTGTGTCTTGTCTGTGTCTTGTCTGTGTCTTGTCTGTGTCTTGTCTGTGTCTTGTCTGTGTCTTGTCGGTGTCTTGTCGGTGTCTTGTCGGTGTCTTGTCTGTGTCTTGTCTGTGTCTTGTCTGTGTCTTGTCTGTGTCTTGTCTGTGTCTTGTCTGTGTCTTGTCTGTGTCTTGTCTGTGTCTTGTCGGTGTCTTGTCGGTGTCTTGTCGGTGTCTTGTCGGTGTCTTGTCTGTGTCTTGTCTGTGTCTTGTCTGTGTCTTGTCTGTGTCTTGTCTGTGTCTTGTCTGTGTCTTGTCTGTGTCTTGTCTGTGTCTTGTCTGTGTCTTGTCTGTGTCTTGTCTGTGTCTTGTCTGTGTCTTGTCTGTGTCTTGTCTGTGTCTTGTCTGTGTCTTGTCTGTGTCTTGTCTGTGTCTTGTCTGTGTCTTGTCTGTGTCTTGTCTGTGTCTTGTCTGTGTCTTGTCTGTGTCTTGTCTGTGTCTTGTCTGTGTCTTGTCTGTGTCTTGTCTGTGTCTTGTCTGTGTCTTGTCTGTGTCTTGTCTGTGTCTTGTCTGTGTCTTGTCTGTGTCTTGTCTGTGTCTTGTCTGTGTCTTGTCTGTGTCTTGTCTGTGTCTTGTCTGTGTCTTGTCTGTGTCTTGTCTGTGTCTTGTCTGTGTCTTGTCTGTGTCTTGTCTGTGTCTTGTCTGTGTCTTGTCTGTGTCTTGTCTGTGTCTTGTCTGTGTCTTGTCTGTGTCTTGTCTGTGTCTTGTCTGTGTCTTGTCTGTGTCTTGTCTGTGTCTTGTCTGTGTCTTGTCTGTGTCTTGTCTGTGTCTTGTCTGTGTCTTGTCTGTGTCTTGTCTGTGTCTTGTCTGTGTCTTGTCTGTGTCTTGTCTGTGTCTTGTCTGTGTCTTGTCTGTGTCTTGTCTGTGTCTTGTCTGTGTCTTGTCTGTGTCTTGTCTGTGTCTTGTCTGTGTCTTGTCTGTGTCTTGTCTGTGTCTTGTCTGTGTCTTGTCTGTGTCTTGTCTGTGTCTTGTCTGTGTCTTGTCTGTGTCTTGTCTGTGTCTTGTCTGTGTCTTGTCTGTGTCTTGTCTGTGTCTTGTCTGTGTCTTGTCTGTGTCTTGTCTGTGTCTTGTCTGTGTCTTGTCTGTGTCTTGTCTGTGTCTTGTCTGTGTCTTGTCTGTGTCTTGTCTGTGTCTTGTCTGTGTCTTGTCTGTGTCTTGTCTGTGTCTTGTCTGTGTCTTGTCTGTGTCTTGTCTGTGTCTTGTCTGTGTCTTGTCTGTGTCTTGTCTGTGTCTTGTCTGTGTCTTGTCTGTGTCTTGTCTGTGTCTTGTCTGTGTCTTGTCTGTGTCTTGTCTGTGTCTTGTCTGTGTCTTGTCTGTGTCTTGTCTGTGTCTTGTCTGTGTCTTGTCTGTGTCTTGTCTGTGTCTTGTCTGTGTCTTGTCTGTGTCTTGTCTGTGTCTTGTCTGTGTCTTGTCTGTGTCTTGTCTGTGTCTTGTCTGTGTCTTGTCTGTGTCTTGTCTGTGTCTTGTCTGTGTCTTGTCTGTGTCTTGTCTGTGTCTTGTCTGTGTCTTGTCTGTGTCTTGTCTGTGTCTTGTCTGTGTCTTGTCTGTGTCTTGTCTGTGTCTTGTCTGTGTCTTGTCTGTGTCTTGTCTGTGTCTTGTCTGTGTCTTGTCTGTGTCTTGTCTGTGTCTTGTCTGTGTCTTGTCTGTGTCTTGTCTGTGTCTTGTCTGTGTCTTGTCTGTGTCTTGTCTGTGTCTTGTCTGTGTCTTGTCTGTGTCTTGTCTGTGTCTTGTCTGTGTCTTGTCTGTGTCTTGTCTGTGTCTTGTCTGTGTCTTGTCTGTGTCTTGTCTGTGTCTTGTCTGTGTCTTGTCTGTGTCTTGTCTGTGTCTTGTCTGTGTCTTGTCTGTGTCTTGTCTGTGTCTTGTCTGTGTCTTGTCTGTGTCTTGTCTGTGTCTTGTCTGTGTCTTGTCTGTGTCTTGTCTGTGTCTTGTCTGTGTCTTGTCTGTGTCTTGTCTGTGTCTTGTCTGTGTCTTGTCTGTGTCTTGTCTGTGTCTTGTCTGTGTCTTGTCTGTGTCTTGTCTGTGTCTTGTCTGTGTCTTGTCTGTGTCTTGTCTGTGTCTTGTCTGTGTCTTGTCTGTGTCTTGTCTGTGTCTTGTCTGTGTCTTGTCTGTGTCTTGTCTGTGTCTTGTCTGTGTCTTGTCTGTGTCTTGTCTGTGTCTTGTCTGTGTCTTGTCTGTGTCTTGTCTGTGTCTTGTCTGTGTCTTGTCTGTGTCTTGTCTGTGTCTTGTCTGTGTCTTGTCTGTGTCTTGTCTGTGTCTTGTCTGTCTTGTCTGTCTGGTCTGTCTGGTCTGTCTTGTCCGTCTTGTCTGTCTTGTCTGTCTTGTCTGTCTTGTCTGTCTTGTCTGTCTTGATCTGGTGAAAAGCGTGATGATCTTAAAAACAATGTTTTTTGTTTAGAGCCACGAAAATGGACTGGTGTGAGTAATAACATACAAATATATTTTGTATAAATTAATATCTTGCGTGGTATTAGCAAGGGAAGTAGTTGTTTCAACATGAGATTTGTTTTATAGTCGCAGACTTAATATTATAGAGCTACGAACAGGTTGAATATATTTATAAATTCAGGCTATATTTCGCTTTTAATTAGTTTATATGATAATCTATAATTAGCATGGTTTCACCAATATTAACAAAATTTAACTAAAATCACTTTAACTTCAAATTTAACTAAATTGTAATAATAAGGTTGAAATAAAATTGTTTATAGAAAAAATTTATTAAGAATTGTCAATCAACTCACCAAGTATTTAGAAATCATCAATTTTCTATTAACGATGATTACGAACACATACGATATGAACACATTATCAATTTAATCACCAATTCACAATAAGTACACAAAGAAAACACGTTTATTATTTGACTGAAGACCAGTTTAAAAGTGAAGGAAACTTAAAATTTAGTATGTAGTGTCAGCGTTCGAACAGGACGTTCACTTTCATTTTAGCCTTTTAAACTACACACATTTGAATTCTCTCACGGCGGCGATATTACTGACTTGCCACCAGAACTTGTCTCGACCCGCTCAATCTCTCACTATCTATCACTCCCTAACCGGATTTATTTTTAATGAACGCGATTAATTAAATACATTTCAAATCTGATATACCAAATCTATTTTTAATTTTCTTTTTATAAACAGACAAATTCGATTTTGAATTTTAAGATTGCCTATTTTTGGCTTATTAACATACAATAGATAATCATAGATAATCACATATAATAGATAATCATAGATAAACTCATAGACAAACATAGATAAAATAAACTTGTAGATAAAATAGACAAACTCATTAACTTTGACCAACAACAAAAAAATCAATTCCTAGATTCTTTAGACAAACTTTCCTATTACATACAGATACTGTGTCTATTATGGACACTGTGTCTATTATGGACTGTCTAAATTTGTTTTTGGCTTTTACACAGACAAACTCAATTTTTAATTTCTAGATTGTTTAGACACACTTTCGAATTATAAACAGACTTATTGTGACTATTTTAGACTCTCTAAATCTAAAAATACAAAGATATTAGATGTAGATAGAATAAACATGTTCGCGCCAATTTTAATAAATCTATATTTTAATTCAAAATTTGAATCGATTTCAGCATCGATTAAAAGAAGACAGATGTGTCGACATGGGCCGAAATCGCGCGATTTACCTGTTAATTTACGTCGCGAATTTATATATTTCCGGTAGTACGCTTCGAGTTTGAGAAGCGTGAAGACCAAAATCGAAGCGCGAACCAAGTTCGATCGACACGTGTACGCGTTTAAGTTTATCGTTTCAAGTTAAGTTTAACCAGAGTGGTGTGATCACAAGCCGAAGGGCTGCAGCGGCATTCAACGTCCGGACTGGCCCATGTTAAGGGTATCCCTCCCCACATATATCCCGATATTTATTGTTTTCCCATTTTCCTCCCTTGAAATAGGCGACGGAAGGACGGTCCACACGGGGCGCAGACGCAAGCAACCCTAAAGGTAAGTGACGGGACCATCCCAATTTAAATTAGAAAAGAAATTAATTTTCGTGAGACACGTTCCAAACAAAACAGATTAGTACGGAGACGAATAAGGAAAGCTAAGGAGAATACCAGGGGGCTTTAGGAAGACCCTATCCTGTGTTGAACAGATACTCAATCTTAAAACTATACTTGCATACTCCAAGATGAGAAACCGCAAGGTGGTGGTCACCTTTGTTGATTTTAGGAAGGCCTGCGATTCCATTGATAGAGAAACGCTTAACAAAGCGCTCCAGGAACTAGGGCTAGACAACAAAAAAATGAGGGCAGACTCATCCTAGAAACCTTGACCAACACGAACCTGAAATAGTTATTTACATTAGAGTGTGGAAAGTTTGGTTTGGTTTGGGAAGCGCTCCAGCTAATAATCCGAGCTGTCGCGTTGTAAAATCATTTCCGCACGAAATTTGTATAAATTTTTTTGGCCGAAAATTATTATTTAAGAAACAAATAGACCTTTCGCCTCCACTTCCGGTTTCCACCCCAACTTCTGTTTCCCACCCCACTTCCGGTTCCAAAGTTTTCCCCACTTCCGGTTCCCACCCTATTTCCGGTTTCATTTTTTTCCACTTCCGGTTATCACTTTCGGTGAATCGGAAGTGTGAGTGTGAACAGGAAATGGGGGTGGCAACCGGAAGTGTGGTGGGGACCGGTAGTGGGAGCGAGATTGGGGGCAGGAAGTAGAGGTGGAGGGTTCTGGACGAACCATCTTTCCCAACTATTTAGATTATTTACAATATTGCAAATTATTTTTTGCCCTCCTGAATTGTAAAGCTAGCTTTGACATCGTGTATACATCAAGCGAAAATAGCACTTTACCCACTATGTTGCAAAGTCCGGCTACAATGCGGTAAAGTCACTTTCTCGCATTGTAGCCGTACTTTCCCGCATTGTGCCAAATAAAATAATTTCCAATATTGTAAATAATCTAAATAGTTGGGAAAGATGGTTCGTCCTGAACCCTCCACCTCCACTTCCGGCCCCCATCACGCTCCCACTTCCGGTTCCCATCCCACGCCTGGTTCCCTCCTCCACCTCCGGTTTCCACTCACACTTCCGGTTCCCACTCCCTTTCCCAGTTCACACACCACTTCGGGTTCCGGAACCGGAAGTGGCAATTTTTTTGAAACCAGAAGTGGGTTGGGAACTGGAAGTGAGTTAGGAACCGGAAGTATGGTGGAAACCGAATGTGGGGTAGGAACCAGAAGTGGGATGGGAACAGGAAGTGGGGTGGGAACCGGAAGTGGGAGGTGGGAACCGGAAATGGGATGGGAAACGGACGTGGGGGGGAGTGGGTGACCGGAAGTGGAGGCTCATGGTTCTTAAATATTAATTGTCGACCAAAAAAATTTATACAAATTTCGTGTGGAAATGATTTTACAGCGCTCCAGCTAATGGGGAAGGAGCTCGAAGGGCGAGCTGTCGCGTTAACGAGCTGTCGCGTTGTAAAATCAAACTTTCCACACTCTAATGTGAATAACTATTTTGGCCTCCTGGGGGTGGGGTGACAATAGGTCCCAATAGGACAATAGGTGACAAAGCGATGGGGCGACAATAGGTCCCATCTTGACCGACCATAGTGATGGATGAACAGGCAAGCCTGCCTATAACGAGAGAAAGAAGAAGAAACACGAAAAGAATTAAGAACATAGTAAAATAGAGATTGGTGTAACCATCCCATGAGAATGCTACAAAATTGTGAACAACCTGCGAAATGGATTTCAGCCCAGAGCAACAATAATCAACAGTAAAGAGGGCACCTTACTGGCTGAAGAAAGTAAAGTGGTAGGTAGATGGGCGGAATATTTTAACGAACTCCTGAATACCTCACTACGAGTGGAATTAACCGGACAAACAGCTGAAGACGACCCAATTCACACACCAGAAGTAAGAGATCTGAGAGAAGATAACGAACCATCACAAAGAGAAATAAGCGAGGCGATAAAGGCACTAAAGAACCACAAAGCACCGGGACCGGACATGATACCATCTGAAATGATCAAAATGGGAGGAGACGCTCTGAACTGTGCTTTACACCAGCTGATAGGAAGAATCTGGAGGACAGAAGAGATACCCGAGGAATGGCGGGAGGGGAAGATATGCCCCATCTATAAGAAAGGAAACAAACTGGAGTGCAAGAACTATCGTGGTATAACTCTTCTTAACACGGCCTACAAGGTGCTGTCATGGATAATCGGACGAAGACTCCAACCGTACGCAGAGAGCATTATAGGACAGTATCAGACAGGTTTCCGGAAAGGAAAGTCGACGACTGACCAAATGTTTACACTCAGACAAATACTAGAAAAGACATGGGAAATGAACATCAGCACATACCAGGTCTTCGTAGACTTTAAACAAACGTATGATACTATCGATAGAAGAACTCTCATGAAGACAATGGAAGAATTCGAGATACCACAAAAGATCATTAAATTGGTAAATTGTACGTTAAAAAAGACTTGGAACCAAGTCGGTATCCAAAAAACGACATCGCACAAGTTTGAAACCATTACAGGTCTGAGACAAGGAGACAGTCTATCACCCATATTATTTAACATCGCGCTCGAAAAAGCTATAAGGAAAGCTCAGATAGAATGCAACGGTACCATCTACAATAAATCTACGCAACTTTTGGGCTATGCTGACGACCTAAACATCATCGGTAGATCGCTAACGGCAATGAAAGATGCTTACGGTAAAATGGAGAAGAAAGCCAAGGAGATAGGTCTGTCAATAAACAAGGATAAAACAAAAGTAATGATGGTAAGACCGGGAGCGCCAGTACACGCAGTAAATAATCTGGATATGGGAGAGTACACTGCAGAAGTCGTCAACAACTTTAAATATCTGGGATCAACCGTCACGGATCAGAACGACGAAGGGGTGGAAGTACAACATAGAATCATGCAAGCCAACAGGGCATACTTCACTCTTAAATCCATCCTTAACTCGAAGCTAGCTAGCAGACAAACGAAGTGTAATATATATAAAGCAATCATACGACCCATCCTCACATATGGAAGCGAAGCATGGACGCTGACCCAGAAATCGGAAAAGATGCTGGAGATTTTTGAGCGAAAGATCCTGAGGAAAATTTATGGGGCAATTAACAGCGAAGAGGGCTGGAGAATTAGGATGAACTTCGAACTATATCAGTTATACAAAAGCCCAGATGTGGTATCCCACATAAAACTAAGCAGGCTAAGATGGGCGGGACATGTGTGCCGGATGGCTCCAACAGCAGTGCCGAGACAAATACTCAGAGTGCCGGAAGGTAAAAGGAAAGCGGGCAGGCCAAGGGCGAGATGGGAGGAAAGTGTGAAAAGGGATGCGAGAGAGATGCTGGGGGTGCGGAACTGGCGGGCGGCGGCAGAGGAAAGGGAACGCTGGAGACAAAGTTTGGTGGAGGCTAGGGCTCGCTTCGGGCTGTAGCGCCATTGGAGAGAGAGAGAGTAACCATCCCATGTTATAGATAATCATACAAACTTAAAATAAACGGAACACTAAATATATTCAGCCTTTCCGGAGCTCTATAAAAATTATTGAGTCTTTTTAGGACTACCAAAACAAATCTCAGTGAAATTTGTTATTTTATAGCTTTCAGTCCACTTTCGTGGTACTCCAAGAACATAGTTATTTCTTAATTCTTTACTTATTTATTGTTTTGAGCCATTGAAATAAATAAATTAATAAATTTGTCGGTTTAGCTTTGAGTCACAGGTTAGACACCCCTGATTTAGATTACTAATAAACTTGATATGACTATGTTTAGAAAAATATATATATATATATATCGTTTAGACAAACAGTTTTAAACATTCAGTTTAGCTGAATGTTGCTTTCTGAATGCTTTTTAGCTGAATTAAACATTCAGCACAATTTAGACAAACACTTGTTAAGTGTAAAGTAAGTAAAATTAAAAGAAAAGCAGAAATAAAGTATTTAGACAAATTAATTTCGGGGACTAATATTTTTGGTAAAAACTTTATGAAGTTAAGACAATTCGACTTATTAAAACATTTTTTTTAAACTCGGTTTTACTGAAAGCAATCGATTCAATTACTCTAACGAAAACATTTTATCTAGAAAATAATTGCGTGTTATCTTATCTCAACGACTTAAACTGCACATTATTTTAGGTCACCTTTTTTTCTACCTCATTAACGTTTCACTTTATAATTGCACGTTTAATTTCCAACTCGTTGTTCGCCGAACGAGCGCTAGACGACGACTGAATAGTTTTGTTTTGTTTCGCATGGCGTTGCACAAGAGATAAGACGCGTACTAGTTTACCTTGATACTGTCGCTTTCAGCAAGTTCGTCTCCGAGATTTGTACACTTGTCGTTCAACAATCACATGGTCTCTTGGCAAAGTTAAACAATCTGAAAATTTGTTTGTAAGTTTAGAGCAGGAAAATGCCCAACCTGCGACCCGTCAAGCTTTTAGCGCGATGCAAAACGCTCTCTTATTTAGACAGTCGACAATTTTTTTAAGTTTTGAAACCTTGAGAAATGTAATTAGCGCAAGAAACATAATTAAACATATCTGTTATCATTTCATTACTTCATTCACTAAGCAAACTTGGCAGCCGGTATTTTTATAGTCCAAGCACAGACCGTTACCATTTTGGCACTTACGTATTAACGCCACCACCGCTATATATTGGATCGAGACTATCTTGTCTTAAAGGATCTGACAGACCGGCGCGGAAGTTTCGTTGCCGCGACCGCTGCGATATCGCGGCGGACCAATTGATACGGCGGTTTATGTACATGTTCAGACCAAGAAGCGCCGAAAATCGCGCTTGTTGGTCTGAACATGTACATAAGGCGCCGCATCAATCTGTTCCTGAGAAAATGGTCTTGACAGACAGACAGACGGACAGACAGACAGACAGACAGACAGACAGACAGACAAACAGACAGACAGACATACGGACAACAAAGTGATCCTATAAGGGTTCCGTTTTCGGTACGGAACCCTAAAAATTGGGAAAATTTGCTAAATATTCCGGAACAGTTCTGCCAACATCTCTACAAGATTTTAAACAAATCCCCAAATTGGTTTTAGAGAAAATTAAGTTTAAAAATATCAATGTTTTCTTAATATTGACATTTCACTATTTACTGCTACCCAATACTAACACACGAAATGCCTCAAATATTTTTTGAATTCGACGACCCAAAAAGATTTTCTCTCGACCCCTCTGGGGGTCGCGACCCATGGTTTGCGCACCACTGTTCTATATGATCTGTTTTGAGTGTTTCTTGTGTATTATGAAACTTAAACTTCCGTCTGAGCTATCGTTCCCTCTGTCGGCCGCCAGCCGTCAACGTGAGTGGTCGTACTCGTATAGTTAAATAGAACTGAATATATTTTTAATTTTATTACAAATCAGTACATATAAATAAAATGCCAACGTTAAGATCAACCGGTGCATCGGAAAAATGCCATGAGCAGATTATTGCATACATAAACAGCTCAGAATTCGCCGGATTAATTAGTGAGATAATCAGTAAGATGATTAAAAAGGAAGTAGAACCTCTGAATAATCGTCTGTTAGAACTAAGTAATCAAATTGAAACTCTCAAAAGTGAAAACATATTATTAAATGAAATAAACAAGAAAACACTACCGAAAAGTATTGAATTAATTAATATTGAGGAACAAAATTCATCGAAGGCGAGTGATAGCGCGCCGAGTCGCTCGACTGATAAGGCTGAAAAAACTAATTCCCAGACGAATGGATATGATAGCGCAAAAAAGAACAACACACAGACCGATATGGAAGAGATAGAAAATCGACCGCTTCGAAATGTAAATAACGATAAATGGGAAGAACAACGACACCAAAAAAGAAGAGTCAGGAAATCTAAACTCATTTTTGGAACCAATGACGAATCAACTCAAATACGAGCCGTTACGAGATACGCTCATCTGCATGTATTTCGTCTGGATCCGAAGCTGTCAGCGGATGATGTAATCCAATATTTAAGTAGGAAAAAGTTTGAGCAGGTTATCTGTACACAAATTATTTCTAAATACCCCGATAAGTACTCATCTTTTAAAGTTTCAGTACCGTTTGAATACCTTAACGAGATATCAAAAGCTGAAATTTGGCCAAGAAACGCCTGTGTGAACCGTTTTTTGTCAAGACTGGAGAAAAACTCAGAGAAAAAATAACATCTCCTACAGAAAAATTACCGAGTGACCCAGTAAACCAAAACAAGCTTTCGACCATTAAACAAAATCATACAAAAATTACAATAGAGGTCCTATATTTAAACATCCAAAGTTTAAACCAAAAAAGTAGTGAACTTGAACTATTAACAACCTTCTACGAACCGGAATTATTATGTCTTACGGAAACATGGCTGAACGAAGAAAAGCTGCAACATCTACATGTAGAAAACTACAAACTATTAAGCTTCTATTGCCGAAGAATGTTCACTGGTGGAGGGGTAGCTATCTGGGCTAGAAAAGATCTAACAAAGTTCAAAGAAAATATAAATATATCCAACAACACAATTGAAAAACACATAGAAATCTGCGGAATAGAATTAATTGAAAAACATAAAAAGAAAATCATAAAATAATAATCAACTTATATAGACCACCAGCAGGATGCATAGACACCTTTTTATTAGTAATAGAAAATGTGCTCGAAATCATCTTCAATAATTATGGGGAAATAATCATCGTGGGTGACTTTAATATACATTTCGAAAACAACTCAACAGAAACCACCAATTTAAGAAATATAATGAGATCCTACGGTCTAACTGAACGTGTGGAGCAGTTCACTAGGATAACCGCGACCAGTCAAAGTCGAATTGCCAACATTTTTACGAATCTACATAATGTAAGACAAATAAGTGTAAATGATACAACAATATCCGACCATAGACTGATACTAATGAGCAATACAACCAACAAAACTTAATTTCCCAAACAAACCAAAAAAACAAACCAGGAATTTTGGAGAAGCTAATAAAGCGCGATTTGGACAAGCTCTACTACAAGAATCTTGGGAAAATGTGTACAACAATCAAGATGCCAATGGAAAAACGATGGAATTCTTAAAAACTCTGAGACATCATTTTGAACTATGTTTCCCGTTGGTAAATCTAAATAATCAAAGAAAACCCCGGGTAAATTCGGAGTTAAGATGCTCTAGTAATATATTAAAAGATCTCTTTGTTCTACAAAAAAAGTTTCCATTTCTTAAGGATAAATATATGCAGGAAAAGAAAAAACACCAAAGACTGATACGGGAAACAAAAAGGAAGTACTATTGTGGGCTTATTGTAAATTCACCAAATAAACAAAAAACTATTTGGCGAATAATAAATCAGTTATCCAACAAAGAAGAACGCACGAGTACCATTGAATTAAAAGAAAACAACAAGATATTAGACAAGCCTAGCAGGATAGCTGACACCTTCAACAATTTTTTCATAACTGCCCCAAAGATTGTTGCAACAACGATTAAAGGAACAACTTTAAGAGATGTGCACATGCAGCACAACGAAAATAGCATGTACTTACAAGAATTTACATCGCAGCAAATGAGCACAATATTACTAAAATTAAAAAACAAAAGAAGTAGCGGACCTGACGGCCTGCCATGCAATTTGATTAGACAATTTAGTATGGAATTAGTGAAACCAATAACCGAATTATAGGATGATCCCAATACATTTATAACTCTAATCCAATAAATAACTCTTGTAATTTTGCAATTTATATTTTAATTACATTATTTTAATTACGATAGTAAACACTATTCAGTTTTAATAATGCGGATTTGCTAATCTAGTCTAAACTTGTCTAGGCTGGTGGTATTTTTCCTCATTATAAATGAATGCTATAATAAATATTATGTAGGAATGTGAATTTACTTTTCTCAGTCTGGTTCTAGTCTGATAATATCTATTCTAGTCTGGCATTAACTAATCTAGTTCACTCTAGTAGTCCAGTATTTAATTCACTAAGCAACTAAATAGTGTTAGGCAACCATATGCACAAGATATTTTAAGTTACTCAATTTTTTGAATATATTTAATTACATGCTGCTCTCAATACATTTATAACTCTAATCCATAGGCAACCAAATACACAAGATATATAAATAAATGCCATGTTTCCACGTGGCGCCATCTGTGGGTAAATTGAATTACAGGAATCTGTATTTTTTTTTGAATTACAGGAATCTGTATTTTTTGAATTTTACAGGAATCTGTAAAGCGCCATCTGTGATATAGTAGGGTAAATTGAATTACAGGAATCTGTAATTTTTTTAAATTTTTACAGGAATCTGTAAAGCGCCATCTGTGATGTAATAGGGGCATGTAAAGGTCAAGTCAAGGTCAAGTCAAGGTCATGTCAAGGTCAAGTCAAGGTCAAGTCAAGGTCAAGTCAAGGTCGTCGCGCATGCGCACTGTCGGAGGTTGAGGTTGGTCCAGAACGAACCATCTATCCCTACTAGAGTGAATTGCTCTTTTGATACCGAAACGTTTCCGGACATTTTAAAACTGTCCTCAATAATTCCGATATATAAAAAAGGAGATAGAAACAATATCAACAATTACCGACCTGTAGCTCTTATCTCAGTCTTGGCGAAAATAATCGAATACTGCATGGAAGACAGACTTACACCATTTCTCGAGAAATATAAAGTGATTCCACCTCAACAACATGGGTTTCGTAAAAATAAATCCACTATCACAGCTTTTCAAGAACTGCATGAAAAAATAATATCGGAGGTGGATAATGGAAAATGCCCCCTGGTTATCTTTTGGTACCTCACCAAGGCATTTGACTGTGTGTCGCACTCCAAATTACTAGGAAAACTTTATACTTATGGAGTTCGAGGAAAAGCTGGGAGATGGTTTCAATCGTACCTTCATAGTAGAAATCAGTATGTGAGGGTTGGGAATAGCAGATCCAAAATACTGCCAACTTTCATTGGTATGCCACAGGGGAGTGTCCTGGCCCCTATACTATTCTCACTGTATACATGTGATTTAATTAAATATATTGGAGAAGATCGGATCACACTATATGCCGACGATGCTAGTGTTTTCATATCCAAAGCATCCATGGAAGAACTACAATCTGAAGCAAGTGAAGTTATATTGAATTTACACAATTGGTTTTCGGGAAATAACCTACGCTTAAACTGTGATAAAACAAAGTACATTAGATTTCAAACTCACAGAAGAAAACCAACCGAGGATATTACTTTAGGAATCGAAGGAAACATCATTCAAAGAACAGGGTGTCTAAAATTCCTAGGTTTGTTCCTGGAAGAGCATCTCACCTGGAATATCATGGCAGACTACATTATTAAAAAAGTAAATATAAAAACATACCTCAAACCAACTCCTACCCAAATCTGCAATATTAGACATATACCACGCGGAAATAAAATCAGTGATATCCTATGGGATTCAAATATGGGGAGCTTCCACACAGCTGAAGAGGGTATTTATAGCCCAGAAAAGGGTAGTAAGAGCCATATCCGGGAAAACAAGAAGGCAATCTTGCAAACCTTCCTTTAAAGAGCTGGATTTGTTAACAATACCGGCATTATATATATGGGAGGTTGCGTGCTATATGCATAAGAACGCAAAGCACTTCAAGTTAAATATAGACCAGCATATGTACAATACCAGAAGCTGCCTAAATCTATATACACCGAAGAGCAACCTAACTCTATGCTCTAAAACAGTTAACAGACTAGGAATTAAAATATACAATCACATACCAGATGTCATAAAAAACGAAAAAATATACAAAGTTTTCAGAAGAAAATTAAAAATACATTTAATTGAAATGTGCTACTATGACATTAATGAGTTTTTAATACGTTAATAAATTATAAAAATTTATTATGAATTACTTAATAATCTATTAAGTAATTTATATATATTACTTAATAAATTATTAAGCTATATATACTTTAAACTTAATAAGAAAGACGGAACAAAGCTTGAATATATAAATATACTCAACCTTTCCGGAACTCTATAATACTAATGAGTCTTTTTAGGACTACCAAAAACAAATCTCTTAAGAAATTTGTCAGTTATTCTATAGCTTTCAGTCCACCTTCGTGGCACTCAACAAAAACCATAAAAATAACATTGATTTTTAAGATCATGTCTTTCCGATACCTTGAGTGGATCATTTATATCAATAACCTGCTAAGTTCATGTCTCTCTCACAAAATGTCAAAATTAAAAACATCTAACCCTAATCAACACATGGGATTTTAAGTGAGTGATTTACAAAATTTGATAATTTGCATAAATTTGCTCGTGGGCTGTTTTCTGTTTTTGGTACTACTTATTTGTGTGAGAAGACCTTCTCCAAAATGAAGTACACAAAAAATGTTTACAGATCTAAATTAACTGAAGAGCATCTTAAATCTCTTTTAATAATTGGTACAAGTAAAATTAGTCCACAACTACAAACTATTGTCAGTGGAAAATCTCAATTACATAAATCTCATTAGTATTTCATATGTCATTATGCTTGTTATAAGTTATGTTTTTATTTAAAATGTATAAAATGTTAGTTGGATTCATTTCAATAATTTGTTAGTTATTATATACTGAAGTTAAATTTTCTGCATATTATACATGTCTTTACTCATTACAATTATGTGTTTCTTTATCCAACTTATCACAAAAACAATAACAATAAGCCTACAACAATGTTATGAGTAGTTAGCCCATGACCATATCAATGTAGATGTCATATTAATAATTATTCAACATAAAATTAGAATACTTCAGTAAACTAAATTTAATTTGCTATAAAAAATATGTTCTCTAAAAGGAGTTTTCAAGTATGAAAACGGCTCTCCGCGGGCCGGACATAATCTGTCCGCGGGCCGGATGTGGCCCTCGGGCCGTAGTTTGGAGACCCCTGGCTTAAACGAACGGCGACAGTCTTATCCGCGTATGGGAAGATATCCCTGAAGAAACGATCTCTAATTAGAATAGATTTTTAGAATAGATCTCTAATTGAAAGTATTCCACGACGATGTCAGGCTGTAGTAACTGTTTAAATTGTACTGTACATCCAAAAGATAAATAAATATTTTGATTTGATTTTTGATTTGATTAGTATAGAGTATTTCCTAATTTTAGGGTGGTCTGCTGTTACAATAGATCTATGATCTCGCAGTCGCAGTGGCCACCACCGAAATCTACAACTGGAAAATTCAAATTATAAAGATTTTTTTACACACAAACAAAAATATGTTTAGTAGAAATATATTAAATTTGCTAAAATAGATAAAAAAAAGAACATATAAAGATAAATATAAAACTATACGAAACAACAAAAAAAAAGATATTTGCAAAATATAAGAAAAAAAAATAAGTAACAAATTTTTGACTAAGACTCAGCACACAGCCAAACAATTCCAAAAAACAAAACAAAAATACAGATAAATATAAAATAAGTACAATAAAACATTTAAGACAAAAAATAAATCAAACAGCAATTAGTAAACTAAATCTATAAACAGAAGAAAAAACATTATCTAATTCCAGTTGGCATTAACAGACTATCAAAAGTGGTTCGGAGGAAGCTCTCACTAAACCCCCTATTCCACCTTGGCTTTTAGTATGCGCCACCCCGGCATCGCATATTTTGCATTCATTCAGGGTGGGCAGCCCGGACGGTTTACTGAAAAACCGCCCTAGTTGTCGTCTCCCCGACTAGGATTGACATTAATAGACTAGATTTGGATAATCCGCATCTAATCACACTCTTATCTCAATCAATCATCTCTTTTAAATCAAATAGATAACGTATATAAACAGATAACAGATCTAAAATCTAGACAAGTCTTATCTGAGTCTGATGAAGACTGATCAAAGCGAACCTACACGCTAGCTAATATATTCGACTTATCTATGTCTGCTTAAGTTTTAGAATTATTATCTAGATACCTTTAATATCTAAATGATAATCTATCAGAATATAAATAATATAGATAACCTGTTTATCTAGATTATCTATTTAATTGTGACACGACCAACCGCCATAGAAATTTAAATTCTTTTGTACTTTTTGTAAACTTTTCGTGTTTGTATAAAAATATTTACATTTTTTTGTTGCACTATAAAGTGTATCTATAAAATGTATCTATTAAATGAATCTATCAACTACTTCTATAAAGTACATCTATACAATGTATCTATAAAGTTTATCTATAAACTGTGTCTATAAAGTGCATCTATAAAGTGTATCTATAAGGTAAATCTATAAAAAGTATCTATATGGTGTGTCTATATGATGGGTCTATAAAGTGTATCTATAAAGTGTATCTATAAGGTAAATCTATAAAAAGTATCTATATGGCGTGTCTATAAGGTAAATCTATTAAAAGTATCTATATGGTGTGTCTATATGATGGGTCTATAAAGTGTATCTATAAGGTGAAACCATACAAATTATCTATATGGTGTATCTATAAATTGTATTTACGTGGTCTGTTAGAAAAGTATCCGACCTTATTTTTAATTTTGAAAACCTGATGGATTTGAATCAAGCGCGCTTGCATGAGCCGACCTTAAACCTTCGTGCGCATGCGTAAATTTTTTCCCGCCTGTAGATAGCGTCAGTTGCTGTCGAGCAGTGTTCGAGTGACGTAATGTGTAGTGCTCTCGTCGGTTTTTCAATGCAAGTAAAATTGACGGAACGACTGGAGCAACGCTACTGCAACAAATTTTGCCAGAAACTAACTGGACGACAACCAGGAAGATTCAGACAGCTTTCGGTGACGATGCTATGGGCATCTCACGGATTAAGGAGTAGTACAACCGGTTTAAAGACGGTCGCACATCGGTGGAAAGCGAGCCACGCTCTGGCCGGCCATCAACATGCCGAAATGACCATGTCATTGCCAAAATGAACGCTGTGGTGTTGCGGGACCGTCGTGTGACTATCTAAGAAATTGCAACTGGAGTTGTGGTCATTAAGAAATTGGCGACTCCATCACGACAATGCTCCAGCACATTCTTCGCACTTGGTTTACAATTTTTTGGCGAACTCTACTTCGACAGGCTCCTTACTCTCCTGATGCGCCTTCAGGCTATTCCCCAAAGTCAAGAGGTCATTGAAAGGAACGCGATTTCAGACAAGAGAGGACATTATGGCTGCAACGACAGCCGAGCTAAAGTCGATTCCGAAAGAGGCTTTTTCGAAATGCTTCCAACAATGGCGGCACCGCTGGAAGAAGTGTGTGGAGTCCCAAGGAGACTACTTTGAGGGTGATTAGGTTTCCAACGCTTCAGGTATGCCAGTTTTTTTTTAACGGCAAAAGGTCGGATACTTTTCTAACAGAGCACGTATATAGAGCACCTATAAAGTACATCTATAAAGTGTATCTATAAGGTGAATCTATAAAAAGTATCTAAATGGTGTGTCTATAAAGTGTATCTATAAGGTGAATCTATAAAAAGTATCTAAATGGTGTGTCTATAAAGTGTATCTATAAGGTGAAAGCATACAAATCTATATGGTCTATCTATATGACGTATCTATAAAGTGTATCTATATAGAGCATCTATAAAGTGTGTCTATAAATTGTATCTATAAGGTGAAAGCATACAAATTATCTATATGGTCTATCTATAAAGTGTGTCTATAAAGAGTATCTATAAGGTGAATCTATAAAAAGTATCTAAATGGTGTTTCTATAAAGTGTATCTATAAGGTGAAAGCATACAAATTATCTATATGGTGTATCTATAAAGTGTGTCTTTAAAGTGTATCTATAAGGTGAAAGCATACAAGTTATCTATATGGTGTATCTATAAAGTGTGTCTATAAAGTGTATCTATAAGGTGAAACCATAAAAATTATCAATATGGTGTATCTATAAAATGTATCTATGTATCTATTTACAAACTAGAAAAACTAAGTATATATTAATCTATGAAATAAATTTTGGACTTCGTACGTATTGCAGATTCTATAAAACAAAAATAAACAAAAAAATCCGTTTGGCATTTTGGTAAATGGTAAAATAAAACAAAATTCAAAATAAAAAAAAAGATCGATAAAACAAACTCAATTTGTCGGCTGCTTGTGTCTGTGGTGAAGCCTATGGTGGTTCTCGTACGAGATCACTACGCCCTCGTGGTTCGGTCTAACTTCCTCCGAATCCAGATTCAGCGTTTCCTCGACTTTGTCCGGAACTAAGACTAGACTGTTGTGGGGACCGTGCGTTAAATGCCCGACCTGGACTCCAATGTGTTGCGTTTCTCCCAAATGGTGATGACCTAAATAGATAAGTTAGTTAATAACAGAAAACAACATACACTATTTAACTATTCGAGACCAGACAACTCAAGCTCAAGGCACTCCAGACACTCAAGGCTAGACAAGAATAGATAAAACTAGTCAAGAATAGAGGAGACTAGGCTAGACTAAACAAGACTAGATGAGACCAAACAAAATCAGAGAAGACCAAACAGAACCAGACAAGAACAGACAAACTGGACAAGAGCGGACAAGAACAAACAAGACAAGACCAGTCAAAACCAGATAATACAAGGCATGACAAGACAGACCAGACAAAATCAGACAGGACCAGACAACACCAGACAGTACTTTTTAGTATTTCCTTGTTTCGCGAAAGATTCATCGCGTGCCTGGGTTAGCAGCTTGTTGCATCTATTTTGTGATCGTTGCTCATTTTCCTTAGTTCTATGATTTTTCCAAAGTTTCCTGTGAACCTTTCTATTCCTCCCTTTTTTATTTTCCATCCTGGTTATATTCTCCTTTTTTTTTTTATTTGTTCACGATATTTTAGGCTTGTCGCACACTGGGTCCGCTCAGCTCAGCTCAGCCTTTCACCCCAGAAAAATATGAAACCCGTGTATTTAAATAGAAACGCACATACTGCGTCTACTCAGCTCAGCTTGACTCCGTTCCGCTCCGTATCATCTGTTTGTCAAGAATACTAGGCCGGCGGTCGGATGCTGGCGGATGGTTCACGCAGGCGCAACACTAACGTTTTCTTATTTGCGCTAAGGCATTTATGCAACCAGGATAGCAGCACACATTTAGCTCTTCCGCTGGAGAGGTTGGAGGGGATTGAGTGTGTAGAAAAGCTGAGCGGATGCCATATGTGGAAAAATGACGGAGCTGAGAGGAGCGGACCCGAGCGGATCTGATGTGAGCTGAGCGAAGCGGACCCAGTGTGCGACCAGCCTTATAACGATTTCAAAAGTATTATTTTGAGGGTCGCTGAGGTTTTCTGCGTCATGTACCATCCAGTTTTCTATCCTATTGTTCATATTTTTGCGATGTATGGTGATATCTATGTATGATTCGCTGTTTCCCCTTCTAAACGTTGGTTCCGTTCCCGTATTTGCCACGATCATATCCATTTCGCAGATCCATTCGTATAGTATGCCCCCTCTTTCATCATCTTTTGGAGATCCCCACACACATGATTACGCATTTAGGTTACCAGCTATGATTACATATTTTGGTTTAATGGATCTAACCCTACTCTTTATGTTATGAAGTAAACTTCCAAGATCCATTTTGTCCCCATTTGGTGAGCTATAGCATCCGAAAATCAATAGCTACTTCGTATTTATCCATACACACCATGTTTCCTTTCCTGCTTTATTTACTTTTATATTTCTGTTCATCACTCTTATTGCCACATCCTTAACAACATCGGTGAACTACGTGTCATCATCAGTCATTCTTTTATTTGTCTCACTTATTAAATTAAAACGCTGGTTTGTGTCTGAGCAATTGTGGCTATTAGTAGATGTTTGCTGCCTTGCACCTGTTAAGGTTTGTTGATCTAGCCTTGTGTAGTCTTTTCTGGTCTTCTCATGTGTTGTCTGATCTTATCTCGTCTTGTCTGGTCTTGTCTGGTCTTTTTTTCGGAGGAAAGAGAAACCTTTTATAGGCACCTATGGGTAGTGTGGGAGTCCTTCTCATCTAGAGAGAGGATACCCACTGACAGCGCCGTCGTTTGGATTTGGAGGCCCCGGGCATATATATTGAGGTGGGGCTCCCAGTAATTAAAATACAGAGAGTTTGGGCCGGCGTCGTTGGTTGCAAACGACGCAGCGCGATGCCGCTTGCAGTAAAAGATGAAACGTTCAATTCCCTGCGGGAATCGCGCGAAACCATTCCCGCAGATTTCAAGTTGGCGGTTCCGTGGGACTTTTCCTGAATGTCAAAAAAACGTCGTTTTAATAGCGTCGCGACGCCATCTTGGGCGCAATCGGGATTAAACTAAAGACAAACAAACTAAAAGGTTCTATGGCCGATCAAACGGCACCGGTCCGGTTACGATCCGTAAATTGGTTCCGAAGTCCTATGTACCCCCGCAAAACGCCTCTGGTTTTTCTCACTTTTTGCGCATTTTTCTCTTCAAACTGCCGCAGTTTCGCAAAAAGTCGTCAGAGTATAAAAGTTCTTGCCGGAATGATTGCGCCAGAGTGTTCTGAAGAGAACGAACCCAACCGGCGAACTGGATCCCATCAAATAAGTCCTGGGCGTCCGTGGAAGTGATTGCAAAATCGGCAAAAAAAATAATTTATTTGCTCTTGCACCAGGTGAACGGGACGTTGCAGGACTGCGAGCGAGGGCTCTAAAAACGTGGCGCGGCGGCGGCTAGAGGATTCGGGAAAAAAATTGGGATCCGACCAAAAATGCGCCTCAAAAGTAAAATATCGTGATTTTAGTTTTCGGTCTGGTGCGTCCGAACCTGGGGGAGTTGAGTCACGAAAACGGCACGACGGGGATCTCGGTTCTACACCGGAAAAATGTACATTCCAGTTTTGCACCGCCGCCGCCGCTTCCGTCGGGCCGTTGCCGCAAAAACCACGATTTTAGGGTGGGTTTTGGATCCCCGGAGGGGCGCGGCAGGACGGACGACGAAACTTGGGGATGCGCAACATGCGGACGGACATTCACAGTTAAAATACTCAAGATCTGCCGCCTCCGGCGGCCTAAAAATGTCAAATTTGAGCCTTTTTAAAACCCATGTGGTGCAGTCCCCCATGTGAAATTCGCGAAACGCCACACGTCAGTCGTCTCAGAATCGATCTGCAGCCACTGTGGGGGGCCCCTAGTCCGTGGGCCCCGGGCATACGCCCGATTGACCGACGCTAGCTACGCTACTGCCCACTGAAAACCCTCCCCCCTTTTTCTAGCCCCGTACAACTCGGCACCGCAGTAATGCGTAACATCAAGTTGAGGTCTCCGGCTCTACATATTCAGTAGTTCGTTCCTTCCTTGTGCCATTTCCTCTCGTCTTTCTCCTTTTGTTGCATAATTTCCTAGACGATGGCACCGACGTCATTCCACTGCTCCTCGCTTTCGATTAACGCTCGGGGGCCAGTACCCCGCCGCTTATTACTTCCAGCTTCGTCCTCTGGCCTGCCCACTTGTCGCAACTTAACAAGATATGCTCGGCCGTTTCTGTTCCTTCTTACAATACTGACAATTTTCAGCCGTCGTTTTGCCTATCCTTTGCCGATAGCTTAGGAAACAACCATGGCCCGTCAGCGCCATTGTCAGGTGGTAGGTCAGCTGCCCATGTTTCCTCTCCAGCCAGGGCTTAACGTCTGGTATCAGCATGTAAGTCCATTTAGACCTGTCTTTTTCCCAGGACTCCTGCCATTTTACGCCTTTCTTCTTCTTTTATATTCCATGCATTATTTTCCTCCTTGCCGTGCATGCGCTCCTCAATGTTGGGTCTTTTCTCCGCCAGTAGGTCCATCGGGATCAGCCTTGCCATCACCCACACCGCCTCAGTCCCGATAGTTCGGTATGCGCAAACTACCCTGATGGCGATATTCCTTTGCGCTATTTTCAGGGCTTCCCTATACCTTTGGACCTGGGTACAGCGGGCCCACACCGGTGCCCCGTACAGAAGAACGTTGTTCATGATGGATGTCAGTACTCTTCTTTTATTTTCCGATGCTCCTCCGGCTTCTCAATAGATTGTTTATTCTTTGGTGCCAGCCTCTTCTATGTGCCTCCTGAAGGTTAGCTTTTCGCCGAAAACGATTCCCAGGTATTTCAAATTCGACCATTTCTTCCATTTCTTCCTCCCAATTAAAAGTATTGCCTCTGTTTTGTCTGGTGCTATTTCCAAGCGGTACGCACTCATCCACTTTTGTATCGCATCTATTGCGGTATTGATTTTACACTCTAGCGCGCCTTCTCCTTTTGCTGTGATCACTAGGGCCAGATCGTTCGCGTAAGCAACGGTCGCTGCACCGTCCGGTAAGTTCACGTTCAGTACGTCTTCGTACAATAGGTTCCACAAAAGCGGTCCCAGCACGGACCCTTGTGGGACCCCGGCCGTGACTTCTATTTTGTCCTGTTTCTCTACCGACAGCAGCCTGTCACAGAAATAGCTCTTTGTCGTGCCTACCAGATATTCGGGCAACTTTCTGCTTTCCAACTCTTTTACTATGTTATTCCAAGGTTCCGAGTTGAACGAATTCTTTATGTCTATCGTCACGAGAGCGACAAGTTTCCTGGTTTTTGAAGATTTTTATCTTTCTTCCTCCGCCAGGTTTAGGATATGTCTTGCGGCCGTGACCGTGGACTTCCTTTCCTAAAGCCGTGCTGCCTCGCCGAGAGTTTCACTTTCTTTTGTGATCCTGTTAACCAGGATTCTCTCGAACAGCTTACCAAAACTGTCCAGCATACATATCGGTCGATAGGCATCTGGACTCGTCGGAGGTTTATTGGGTTTCGGGATGAGCGCAAGTCTTGCTTCTTTCCACCTTTTCGGGAACGTTGCGTCCTTCAGTTCTTTGTTCAGTACATACTGCACGGTTTCGGGGAAGTACTTGCTTACAAGCTTTACGACTTCCACTGGAATGCCGTCGGGACCCGGCGCTTTTTTTTGTTTTCATTTTAGTCGCTGCTTCTTCTAATTCCTCTGGCGTGATTTCCTGGGCGTCGTATTGTAGCGCTCGCGTCCATTCAGTCACGAAAAGGCTTGCGACCACCCTTTTCTTGAATTCTGGCTCCAGTTGTAACTCTTGATTTTTAAGTTTCTCTGTCACGATTTTGTAACCAAGTCCCTTCCAACGTCCTCGCAGATTTCCTTAAACTTGGCTTCTTTGCTCCGCGTCTTGTCTGGTCTTGTCTAATATGGTATTGCCTGGTCTAGCCTTGTCTAGCCTTGTCTGGTCTTGTCTGGTCTTTTCTGGTCTTGCCTGATTTTCTCTGGTCTTGTCTGATCTTGTCTGCTCCTGTCTGGTCTTGTCTTGTCTGCTCTTCTCTGGTCTTGTCTGGTCGTCACTTGCCTTATTTGGTCATGCCTACTCTAGGGTGGTCTTGGCTGGCCTTGTCAATTATTATTTGGTCTTGTCTGGTCTTGGGAGGTATTTTCTGATGATATCTGGACTTTGTCTAGACTCGTCTAAAAAACGTGTCTGCTCTTGTCAAAACGTTACCAATTTGTAACAATTTTTAACTAAAATTTCGACTAAATTTGTGAAATATTTGACTAAACCTATTCAATCTTGTTCTTAATTGTCTAGAGACAATCTCTAGAAATTTTGTTCAAACTTCTCTTGTTTTGTCTAGCTAAACAAATATAGTCAGAACCTGAACATTATTAAAACTTGTTGAGACCTGTTTAAAGAAGTTCACTATTGTGTAAGCTTGGACAAGTTGTTTAATACAAATTAAATTCTCTGGTTGTAAGCCGTTTGCCCTTGGAGACCGCTCTGGACCGTTTGCCCGACGGATTTCGTTAGGTGTAATGTATAAAGCATGCGTCGTTTCTCTTCGATTCTTTATTTTCGTATTAACTACAACATAACTCTGTCCAAACCGTTCAAGATCTCTGAATTGACTGCCCTTTAAACTCCAATCTACCGAGAAAGAAAACATGGCGGATGGGTGGGGAGAGAGAATCCCACACTCGCTCCCCTCTAGACTAATGCCGTTGTGTGTATGGCGGACACACAACAGTCCACCGGAGAGGTCCACTTGTGCAGGTTTGCCTGCGCAGGTAGGCCGGAGCGTGTGTGGGAATGGACATGTGCAGTTTCTTGCGTACGGTTGACCTGCGCAGGCAAACCTGCACATGTAACCTCTCCGGTAAACCGTAGCGCGTATGGCGGGCATAAGGGGTGCGTGTAATTTTAGGGATTTTCTACACTGGTCTTACTAGTGTAGCCTGATCTTGTCTGATCTTAACTGGCTTTGATCTGGTCTTGTTTGATCGAGTCCGATCTTATCTGGTCTTGTCTAGATTTTACTTCTCCACAATTTGTTTAATTTTGTTTATAGCTAGATTAAATTTGTATAAAACCGGACTATATTCGTCAAAAACGTTAGTAAACCTGTCTACACTTGTTCCTAATTGTCTAAAATCTTCTTCTTATTTTAGGCAGCATCGCCTTTATTATCCTTACGCTTCTCGTGTGACATAGAAGTCCAACTATCTTTCCACCTTTTGGGAGGTTTTGGCCCGTTGTTCTTTTGCCTGTTGGTTTGCCGTCTCTGACGATTTTCGCAATTCTGTGCTCATCCATTCTCGCGACATGTTCGTTTCACATTCTTCTTCTTTTCCGAGCCCAGCGTACAACGTCTTCCACCCCACCCCCAGTTCTGATTTCGGTGTTTCGTTTTCGACCCCGAAGTGTTTGTCCACTGATGACTCTTAGCGTTCGCATCGCTGTTGTTCTGAGAGCGTGTTTGGTAATTGACGTGTCCGCTTGCGTTTCTGCCGCATACGTTAAGATCCGAACGTAAGCCATCCGAATTTTTCTTATTATTTGAGTATTGATAGCATGTTGTTCTTCCATATTGCATGGCGCAAGCATCCTGATATCTTTGCAGCTTTGTTTGCTTGGTGTTTGATGTCTTGTTGCAGGTTTCTCCAACTGTATAGTCGAATTCCTAGGAAATCGAATGACAACACCTAATAATTTCATCATTGATTATAATCTTGCATGTCGTGGGTTCTTTGCTTATTGTTATACTCTTTGTTTTCTTGATTGAGATTTTCTAGTTATGTACTTCGTCGCTACTTTGTTGAATTCGTGAACTAGTTTTTTGCAGCTCGTTCTCACTGTACGCGAATAGGGTGGCATCGTCGACACATTTGATTGTGCTATTGCGTTTTCGGTATCCAACTGTAATTTCCTTGGTCTTACTGATGATGTGATCCATGATTGTGTTAAAAAGTATCGGGCTAAGGCTGTCGCCCTGCCTGATTCCCGTGCTCGTTTGGATTGATTTTATAAGTTAGTTATTTAGTTAAGTCTTTGTTGAGTTTTTGGTGTTTGGCAACTTTATTACTTTTATCAGTTTGTTTTGTACGCCTTTTTCTTTTAGAGTGTTGATGACGCCGATTAGCTTTACCCTGTCGAACGCTTGTGTCAGGTCTAAGAAGCAGACGAACAGGGGTGTATTAAATTCGAGGGCCTTCTTATATAAGTTGCCATATTTTGAAGATCGCGACTGTTGTGGATCTGTTTCTCCTAAAGCCTTGCTGTTCTTCATTTGGGGGGATGGTTTCAGGCAGAATCTCCGCTAGTATGCGCTGGTTGTTTAATATAGTGATGCCTCTATAGTTGAATGTATCCTCTTTACTTCTTGTTTTATATACAAGGATCGTGATGCTTGTTTTCCAAGCATTGGGGACAGCTTCGTATTTGATGATTTTATTAAATAGTTTCCCTAATTCTTCTCTTAGAGTATTACCCCCATACTTGATGAGTTCATTGCTGATACTCTCTTCGTCCGTTGTTTTACGATTTTGCAGCCTTTTCACTGCTCGTGTTATTCGGTCTTCGTCAATTTCTAAGTGTGAGTCATTGATTTAAGGTGACTCTGGCTGTTCGTTGATATCGTGTTCACGGTATAGTTGCTCAAAGTAGTAGGGAAAGATCCTGTGTTCTATGTAACCCCACGCTAGAGGAGATGTGAGGTCTATGTAACCCCACGCTAAAGGGGGTGTGAGGTCTACGTAACCCCACGTCCCCCGGTCATGTGGTGGCGGTGGGAATAGAACATATGATCTTTAATTGTCTAACAATGTCTAGAAACTTTATTCAAACTCTTTTTATATTGTCTAAGCTGGGAGAAATATAGACTATATTTGTCCACTATATTACATAGTCAAAATCTTAACATTACTAAAACTCAATGAGATATGTTTGAACAAGTTCAGTATTGTATAAGCATGTTCAGACTTGTATAATGCCGATTGTATAATGAAGAAAAACAACTTTCTGACTCTATTGTGGGGTGTGCAACGGAACTGTGTCCGCCCATCCGTCGACGGACGCAGCAATGGATCTCGGACGACTGTCTCAATCTAGTCGACCAGCGGAAGCAAATGAAACACGTCGATTTCAAACAATACCGACGATTGAACAAAGAAGTTCGACAGAAAATGAAATTGGAACGGGAAGCTTACTGGAATAACATCGCGGCTGACATGGAAGAAGCAGCGTCAAGGCATGAGTACCGGACGCTGTACCAGACAATCCGACGGTTAAGTGGCAAAACAACATCAACAAATGACAATATCAAAAAATTGGATGGAACTTTCGTGACCTCTCCTCAGGAACGTCTACAGCGGTGGAGAGAATTCTTTCATCAGCTGTACAACCACAATCCGCCAGTAGGTCCAGCACCCGAACTGCCGATTATTGAGCAGCCGATAAATCAGTTTCCCGATACTGAACCAACAATCAATGAGGTGAAGACGGCAATAAAATCCCTGAAAATGGTAAAGCGCCGGGAGGAGATCAAGTAACTGCCGAAATGATCAAAGCCGGGGGAGACGTCTTATTACATCAACTTCACGTTCTCACAGTGCATATATGGCATTCAGATTGTGTTCCATCCGTGTGGAAGAAAGCGATTGTTGTGCCTATTTTGAAGAAAGGCGACAGTCGGGAATGCAAGAATTACCGTGGTATTAGCCTCCTCTCGATCGTCGGCAAAGTATTTATGAAAATCATACAATCAAGACTACAGAAACATCGAGAGCAAACAAGCCGGGAAGAACAAGCTGGATTTCGACTACATCGAGGATGCATCGATCAGATATTTGCTCTCCGTCAGCTAATGGAAGGAAGAATTCGATGTGGCAAACGAACTGTCATCGTCTTCATCGATTTCAAATCTGCTTTTGATTGCATCGATTGGACAAGCTTGTGGGAAGCCCTGAAGATCGAACACGTGCCACTGAAAATCATTCAACTTCTTCAAGCATCGTACGACGGCTCAACCAGCAATGTTCGTATCCGAAACGACATGTCTGAGGAATTCCCGATTAGAACCGGAGTCCGGCAAGGAGACGTGGCCTCGCCGCTCTTTTTAACATTGTGATCGACACGATTATGCGAAAAGCGTTTGATGGGCGACGCGGAGTTCGATATGATGACAAAAACTTCCTAACCGATCTGATGTTCGCCGATGACAGTGCGGTTTTCGCCAACACAGATGCCGAAGCAACAGACACCTTGTATGACATTTCCCGCATTGCCCAGTCATACGGACTGAGAATCAATGCGGATAAGACCAAAGTGCTTACAACGGATGGATCTGAAGCCAGAGTTTACCTCGATGGAACCACAATCGAGCAGGTACCACAGTTCAAATATTTGGGATCACTGGTTGTGGAGAAGAAAGTAGCTTCGACAGCCGAAGTTCACAGCCGGATAGGCCAGGCAACAGCAACGTTTGCTTCACTCAAGTGGTGCATATGGAAGCGGACGAATATTACCATCAAAACCAAAATACGCCTATACCGGATGCTGATCCTCCCAATTCTTCTTTATGGATCGGAAACATGGACATTACTCAAACCAGACCTTAACAAGCTCGAGGCCTTCCAAATGCGATGCCTGAGACAGATTCTCTGCGTCTCACTCCTCAACCACCTCCGAAATGAGACAATCAGAGAAAGGTGCGACCAACAGACACCGATTGTTGAGGAAATTCAAAAACGCCGATTACGATGGTTCGGCCACATCTGTACCGCACAAACTCCTATGGAAAAAACGACCTCTTGATTGGAGAACACAAAAACAAGCACCGAAGACCACATGGTTGAAACACGTAGAGAACGATTTAAAAAACCAGCGAATAACAACAGCTGAGGCAAGAACCGTTGCAACTGATCGATTAGCATGGAAGCGTATAGTGAATGGAGCACGGAATCTAGCGGCACCAACAGCAGCGTACTGGCTACGAGGTCGACCACCTCTCCATGCGCCGGCTATGGATTAAAGAAGAAGATAATGCCGATTATACTTGACCAAGTTGTCTAAATTAGTATTGCATTGTCTTCAGAAGCGTTGAGTTATACTGCTAAAAGTAGACTTGCTTGAAATTAACGAATTAATATTTTTCAAACTTTTCTCAACTTTGTCTAAATATAGGGTCCGAATTTCAAATTATAGTATCAAGGTCAAGATTTGTCCTTTGGGAGGTTTTGGCCCGTTGTTCTTCTGCTTGTTGGTTTGCCGTCTCTGACGATTTTCGCAATTCTGTGCTCGTCCATTCTCGCGACATGTTCGTTCCACATTCTTCTTCTTTTCCAAGCCCAGCGTGGCTTGATCTGTTACCCTGTCTTATTTTGCTTTCTCTGGCCTTCCCTCGTCTTTTGTAGCTTATCTGGTCCCATCTTGTCTTATCCAGCCTTATCTTGTCTAGTCTTGTATTGTCTGGCTTTGTATGCTTTTGAATGATTTTGTCTGGTCTTGTCTTCACAGGTTTTGTCTGGTTTCTACATTTTCTACATTTATCACGACTCGAGTTTCGACTGTTAAAGGTCATTTTCAAGTGACTTACAAAATTGATGAGGTTGAATATTACCCCTATAGTTTTGCTGGGCAGGGGCGGTGTCTGTCCGTATTTGAAGACTTATCTGCCGGAGATTGTGTGAGATTAAAAAGTCGGTTTGCTCAACAAGGATTAACTGAGGTACTACGGATTTTTTTGAAAATTTCTAATGACTCTAGGAGATTAAGTTTCGGGCCTATCTTGCAGTTATGCGAGATTTTAAGATTAACAATTTCGGGGAATTACAGTCTAGACAATGGCTAGAGAATGAGCTTGTGTCTTTTTTAAGACGGAAGGAACGAAAGTGTTCTGAATAACGAGTTGATATGCTTCGTCCTGTCTGACCTACGTAGACGCTATTGCATTCCGAACACCGAATCTCATAAACGCCGGATTTTTCGAGGGGCTCGATTTTGTCTTTGGCATTAAATAACGTCTGGGATAATTTGGACGAAGGTTTAAAGGCTATTTGTAGGTTTTGTTCTCTCGAAACGTTAGCTATTTGCTTGCTAGTCACTTAAAAATGACCTTTAACAGTCGAAACTCGAGTCGCGATAAATGTAGAAATTTATATAACTGAATAATAAGTTATATAACATTTTTACATAAGTAGGGATAGATGATTCGTTCTAGGCCCGCCACAACCACCGACCTTGAAAACCTCAGGTTTGATCAGCTAATAATCAGGGTTGATCAGTTAATAATCAGGTTTGATCAGCTAATACTCAGGGTTGATCAGCTAATAATCAGGTTTGATCAGCTAATAATCAGGTTTAATCAGCTAATAAACAGATTTGATCAGCTAATAATCAGGTTTTCAAGGTCGGTGGTTGTGGCGGGCCTAGAGCGAATCATCTATCCCTACTTACATATTATAAGTATGGGTAAAACATTTTTCAATTCAATGTAACTTAGTCAAGTTTTGTACAGGTTTGCACACTCTGGTGCGGTCTCATCTTCGTCTACTTCAAATAATTGACTAATGCTTCTTACCAGCTTTAACATTTCCCCCATTATCTTCGACTTTGCCCTTATGGTGTGCGACTTTATTCTCATCTTTCCCGACTAAATTCGTCTCGATGTGGTGGTGAATTCCCATGCCGATGTGACTTCCTGCAATCACGAGATTCAAGCCGAACGAAAAATAATCAAAACTTGTTGAACAATTTTTACAAACCCTTCAGGTGTCCCATGCCTAGTCGACTGCCCTCCACTCCGGATGTTTTCGAAATCGAGTACTTCTTCCCCAAATCCTCATCATCCCGGAAGCTGGTCAACACCTCCTTTAACCGACTCAAATCCAGCTCCAAATCCTCGGAGTTGTGAACGTTGACGAAGTTTACGAAATCCATCAAGTTCTTGTCGCTCAACTGATGCTCGGAACCCTCTATGATATCCAACAGCTCTTTCAACTGTTTCTTATCATAATTCAAATTGGAATCATCGTCGTCTTCCTGATTTTGAATGCTCTTCAGCAGAGCTATCAATTTGGCGTTGATTTCGTATCTTTGTTCATTGGTGGAGTTCTCGTTTAGGGGTTGAGGGAAGGTTCTGTTTTTATGCGGGGGCGAGAGGTTGAGGAGTTCTGGCACTTCTGGATCGGACCTGTGTTTGGTATGGTTTGGGTGGAGAAGCGAGAAGAGGTTGGTTGGAAGTTCCGAAGTGCTCTGGTCGGAAATTTCGCAGTCGCTAGTTTGAACTTTGGTGCAGGAGGAACAGCTGCAGTTCGTGATAATCTGGACGCGTTTCTGGATGGTCTTTGGATTGTTTTCTGGCGTTTGGCCATCTGCCTTAAGAGTCACCTGAAGAATAGAATATTCGCGATATAAATAAAATATTTTTTTAATTTACGGACAGACTGACTTACATGATAGCATTGCGTCTCTAATGGCTGGCAGCTATCACAGTAAGGCCCGATCAGTTCCCCGGGCTCAGCTGGCTGAGTCCTTGGGATGCTATAGCTGTAACAAGCTCCAACGCAGACGTTGTTATCAATGGTCATTGGTTTATAACCCGGCATGGCTACAATCTGCTTAATCGCCGTTGTCTGACACCATGAATGTCTTTCTGGATACAATGCTATATTGTGAACCTACACAATAACAAACTGGTCTAAATAGTTACATATTAACATATTACATATAACATTTACATACAATTAGTTACATATTACACAAAATTAGTACATATTATTGTCTGGTGTTTGCCGTTCAATCTTGTGTGTATAATCATAGAGGGCATGATTCAGTACAGGATAAGAGAAATAATTAATAAAACTAAATGTCACAGGTGTTGGAAATTTGGCCACTTCGCCAACGTATGTGAGGGTCCAAAACCATTGTCTTAAATACGGGCGTGAAGGTCATATTGTCCAAAACCCTTATATTTGCCCTTTATGCAATGCAAAGGACCACTGAGCAGATTCGGGAATGTGCCTGATTTTCCAGAAGTCGCTGTCGGAGGCTAGGTGTGTGTAGCGAGCGCTAGTAACGCACAGACATGACTATACAGTTATTACAAATAAATACTATGAGATGCCGTGCAGCTTACGATCAATTAATCGCAACGGCATTAGAAGTTAAAGCGGACATATTACTGGTAGGCGAACCCAATAAGAAATTGGTCGAGAACGCAGAGTGATTGATGGACAGTAGAAAAGACACAGCAATCAGAGTCTTAAATCGCAAGTTGATTGTGATTAAGACAAGAGGTGATACTGGTTTCGTATGGATAGAGCTGCTGAAATATATTATATACTCCTGTTACTTCTCACCAAATGAAAGTATAGAGAAGCTGACTGAATCGTTAGAAGCTTTAAAACAAGACCTAAGGGATAAAAGTAAAAGGCACTATAATTGCTGGTGATTTCAACGCCGAGTCTCCCGATTGGGGTTCTCCAAAGGTAGACAAGAGAGGTGACTTGGTACTGGTTTCGTATGGATAGAGCTACAGAAATATATTATATACTCCTGTTACTTCTCACCAAATGAAAGTATAGAGAAGCTGACTGAATCGTTAGAAGCTTTAAAACAAGACCTAAGGGATAAAAGTAAAAGGCACTATAATTGCTGGTGATTTCAACGCCGAGTCTCCCGATTGGGGTTCTCCAAAGGTAGACAATAGAGGTGACTTGGTACTGGTTCCGTATGGATATAGCTACAGAAATATATTATATACTGCTGTTACTTCCCACCAAATGAAAGTATAGAGAAGCTGACTGAATCGTTAGAAGCTAAAACAAGACCTAAGGGATCAAAGTAAAAAGGCACTAATTGCTGGTGATTTCAACGCTGAGTCTCCTGATTGGGGTTCTGAAGGTAGACCGAACTGGACTGGGCAGCTAAACTAGATCTACGCTCGTCAAGGAAAACGCTCAATCCATAATGGATCTTACTTTTACGAATTGGCTTATATAAAATGATCCTAGATTGGAGAGTGCTCAAGAGAGAGAGGGCTTACGCGACCATCGCTACAATCTATTTAAAATAGAAGAAGTCAGAAAGCAGATAAGCATTGGAAGAACAAATGACTGGAGTTTAAAGAAATTCAATAAAGAAAAAATGAATAGCAGCCTGGCAATGCAAATAGCACGGACGCACACACGGAACGCGGATACGCCAGTAGAAGTGATGAACAAGGCGTGTGACGAAACCCTAAAAAGAGGACCTAGAAGAATAGAGGACCACCAAACGACGTGGCGGAACGACGAAATCACCAGCATGGGAGCTGACTGTGTTGCAGCAAGAAGAAAATATTAGCGATACCGTACAAAAAAATGAGGGGATGACAAAGTCTTGAAATCACTTCATTTACTTTACAAAAGAGCTAGGTTACGTTAGGACCTTCGCTACCTAATTAACAAAGGTAAGCGGGATCGCTGGAGGAAACTATGTGAAGATTTCGACGACGATATTTAGGGAGATGCGCACACAAAACACGCACACAAAATCCAACACTCAACTGCGCAAAATTACGATAGGAAATGCTACATGTAGACGAAGTCCTTTTACCAAGTCAAAAACCCTTTTCTTTGGCAACAACCCAAATTTGTTGAAATTACATTGTTTAGCTAATGCGGCAAATCGCATCCGAGATGGAAAATCGCCGGGACTAGACGGTGTGCCACCAGAAGTGGTTAAGACCATCGCCCAGCAAGAACCTAAATTCACTCTGGAAGTAATGAATTGCTATCCTAACTGCTGGAAACTTTTCGGACAAGTGGAAGCGTTCAAGACGTTTGGTTTTTATTAGGAAGGGAGATAAGCCAGTTGGAGAAACTTCGTCTTATAGGCCCCTATGCGTTTTAGATATGTCGGAGAAACCATTAGAAAGCCTACTACTGAGGAGATCACAGAAGGAGCTTGACGCCGGGCTAGGTTTATCCGATAAACAATTTGGGTCCCGTAAAGGCAGATGAGGGAGGCGGTGGTGGCTCAGTAGTCAAGGTGCCAGACTTCGAGATTGTTTACTTAGCAACGAGTTGCTAAGTACGTATTATTTTTGTTCGGAGAAATAGCGGGAAATAGTGAATTTATTGAAAGAAGAAAGTGTAAAAAGTGAGTAATTGAGACTGTGGGGTGGTAGATATTTGATATAATTCAAATTTACACCTGGATTTATTATATATTGGAGTTAAATTTATATATAATTTTTTTAAACTGTCAGTGTCAAATTAATTAATTCGTGTTTGCATTTTTTTTAAATTCAAAATAAACTTGTTTTTGGAAATAATGACCCGAAAGAAAACAAAATTTGATGATCATATGCCCAGTACCTCGGCTGTACCAATCAGGAATTCCTTGCAGGTTCTTACGGACCACGAGGACTCGGACATTTCCGACGATGACATGTCTGACAATCAGGAGAGAACTCCGGGGAAAACTAAAAGGAAACCGAAACCCATCAAACCTCCGCCGATTGTTTTGCATCGAAGGATTCAGGAAATTTTGGAAAATTTTGGAAATAACGGGATAAAAATTTTAATATAAAGTTTGGAAGGGAAACTACTAACATTTATTTAAACTCGATAGAGCAATTTAACCGGGTAAAAACTGAAATTGAAGGTGACTTCCACACATTCACTTTAAAAAGTGAAAAAAACAATGCCTTCGTGTTGCATGGCTTACCAGATGATGCTGAAGAGGATGAAATTATTTTGGAATTTTTTTCAAAATTTCAAATTAAAATTGTAAAGTGCTCTAAAATGCGAAACACAAGGTTTCCACTCTTTTTGGTTATAGTCCCTAAGAAAATTACTTTGAAGATTTTAGAAAATTTAGTGCACTATGTTCTAAACACAAAAGTTTCATTGAGGCAATTTGTCAATAAAAAATGTCATAGATGCCAGCAGTGGGGCCATGCAACCAGTAATTGTTTTGCTACTATAAACCAATCTGCATAAATATAAAAATAAATCTGCATAAATATAAAACCAATCTGCATGAAGTGTGGTGAGAGTCACATTTCACATGCTTGTGAAAAACCGAGAGATGAGCATGCAAAGTGCGCAAATTGTAAGCGAGCGCGCACCTCCAATTCCATAGAGTGCCCAGTGTACGTAAAAAGGTTGGAATGGTTGAATAGCAAGAGAATGAATTCCGCAACAACTCCTATTCCAAGAAACACTTATGTGAATGCACCGGCGCCGAAAGAAAACTACTTGCGCCAAAATAAAAATGCAACTAGTGGCCGAGTGGCCGAGAATTGCGCAGAAGAAAACCGTGGCTCCAGTAGATCTACCAGTCTTTACTAGTCAGCCAGAACCCTCGAACATGAATCTTCAACATCAATTTTCAAACGAATTACTAAATGAAATGAAGAAAACACGCGATTTAATAGTAGATGTACCAAAGCTTGTCCGAGCGTGGAGAGAGTTAAACCAACAGTCGGCTTCCTGCAATTCCATTGGAGAGAAGCTACAAACAATATTATTTTACTGCATTAATTTAGTATGAATCAACTGAATGTGGTGAGCTGGAATGCCAATGGATTAAGAAACAAGATAGGGGAGCTTATGTTGTTTCTGAACAGCAGCGACACACCTGTACTGCTCATTAATGAAACGAAGATCGACGATACTTTCAACTTTTCAACGTGTCAGAGACAACACAGTCATTAGGAAAGATAGTAAGGTCGGAGCAGGAGGTGTGGCGGTCCTGATCAAAAATAACATACCGTCAAAATTAAGACTAACAAGAAACATATCGCTTTTAAACAGACAAATAACCTAAACATCATTTCGATTTACAATTCACCGACGAACAAAATTACAAAGAGAGACTTGTTGACAGAAATTGGGGACAAAGTACTGATTTTCGGGGACTTCAACGCCACTCACACTGCTTGGAATTGTCACAGGAACAACAGGAATGGTCTGACATTGTACAATTATGCATCGGGGAGTGGATGTGCCATTTTTTTTCCAGACACACACACACATTATCCCACGAACAACATGACACCTTCCACCATTGACATAGCACTGACAACAAATTTCCCACAAATCACCGACATTTCAACATTAGACGTTTTAAATTCCGACCATAACCCCGTTCGAATCAACCTAGGATATCCACAAGGCGAAAGATACAGACGGACATTACCTTACTACAAAGACGTAGACTGGACAGAATTTAGGCGATTTAGAAATTGGACAGAAAGATTACTATTAAACGTGTAGACACGACGGAAGAAATTGACTCAGAGATTAGAAAATTGACTAAAACAATTTCTCTGGTAAAACCGAAGACATAAAAATTATGATCCAGACCAAAAACAGACACAGACGAGACTGGCAAAGATTCAGAAACATAACGGACAAACAAAAGATGAATACATTAACAAGGCAGATAAGGACAGAAATTATTAAATTTAGAAATGACAAATGGACTAAGAAGCTAAGTGAACTGACGACAAAAGACAACTCCATTTGGAGGATGACCAAAAGACTTAAGACTACATACAAACCTATACCGACGCTCAAAGGTGGAACAACATTGGCATGTCCGACCTAGAAAAGGCGGAACTTATTGCAGACACATTTGAAGAAATACACAAAGTTGACTCAGAACATGACATCAGACAAAACAGAATAGTAAAAACAGTTAGACAATTCATGAACAGACAGGAATTTACGGACCCAGACCACAAACTGACGACTAGTCCTATAGAAATTAAATCAATTATCAAATATTTGAAACCTCTAAAATCAACAGGACCGGACCAAAAACAAAACAAAATTTTAAAAAACCTTTCGCAAAAAGCAGTCGTCCAATTGACCCACTTAATTAATGGAATTTTAAGACTACAATACTTTCCGCCGTCCTGGAAGGTGGCCAATGTTCTACCAATAGTGAAGACAGGAAAGACCGACTCAGACCCGAACAGTTACAGACCTATCAGTTTATTAAACACACTCGGCAAAATTACGGAGAAAATTATACTAACGTGAATAAACAAACATATTATGCGACAAAAAATTCTGACGGACAATAGTAGGGAAATATCCTTCGTTCTGGAGCCTCCTCACTCCTCGCCCCTACCCCACCACTAGACCCCCGCCCCAGACCACACCCCTAGACACCGCCCCACACCACGCCCCCCAACCCCCACTTTCACCATAAAACTCCACCTCCAACCCCCCAGACCCCACTTCCAACCCCCCAGACCCCACTTCCAACCCCCAGACCCGCCCCCAAGCCCCCACTTCCAACCCCCAGACTCCGCCCCCAACCCCCCCAGACCATGACCCCCAATTCCAAACCCAAACTCCACTTTCACCCTAAAACTCCACTTTGATGAGAAAAATTAAACCTGGTGTCAGAACGGCTCTAGCATGTACCCTAAGGGAGATGCCGCCCGACCGCCTCACCTTCAGTATATGCTAAACTAATTATCTCGCTTCTGATTGGTTGATTAATGAACAAATAATTACCGTTGACCTTGTGTCTCACCGAGTCAGCATTTTCGTATTTCAACTTGTATACAATCAGATGTTCAAATTTACTAACATACACCTCGAGCGCGGTCGATTGTTTAGCATTGATAATTATTTATATTCGGAACGCGATTGATATTTAAACCTAAGCTCTAAATTCATAGTCATATCAACAATTAAAACTGTATCCCTGCGATCAATCTGTAAAGGTTTTCGCAGCAAGGATAATCTTGGTAGCCATATGGAAGTATGTGATGACAATACAAAAATGCTACAACAAATACACCGTTTGCAATTCAACTTTCACAAGAGAAGATAGCGACATATGAGAAAACATAATAATGGTGGGAAGAAGAGGAGTCTAGATCCTGAATATTCACCCTAAACCTGAAGCCGGTGAAGCCGGTCCAGCAGAACATCATCCAAGCTTGTGTCAGTTATAGAATTGATGGTTCAGGGATTGATGTAGATAGCTTTATTAGTAAATTGAACAGCCGTTGTACGAGAAGCCGCATTCTATCCATACACTTTACGTCCACTTTTTCCGTCCACCGTCCACTTTTTCCGTCCACCTTCCACTTTTTCCGTCCACCGTCCACTTTTTCCGTCCACCGTCCACTTCTTCCGTCCACTTTTCATCCACTTTAATCAGCTTTTAAACAGCTTTTAAACAGCTTTTAATCAGCTATTTAATCATATTTAAAACAGCTTTTTAATCAGCTTTTAAACAGCTTTTAAACAGCTTTTTAATCAGCTTTTGAACAGATTTTAAACAGCTTTTCGATTAACTTTTAAACAGCTTTTTAATCAGCTTTTGAACAGCTTTTATTCCATTTTTAAACAGCTTTCAATCAGCTTTAAACAGCTTTCAATCAGATTTTAATCGACTTTAATCAGCTTTTAATCGGGCCTTAAAAAGAATACTAACTATATAAGTCCATCAGTCATGTCTCAGACCTTCACACTGTAAAGTACTACAAAAGTGATCTCTGTGAATTATTAACCACCGACAGAATTAGACCTCGACACATTATATTGCTTAGGACTTATTGGATCTCACACATACAGTACTATTCCAAATATTTAAGAAGATCGTAACAATCTGCTAGAGTACGCGGATAGGATACAAATAAAAATACCAACTGACTCGAATGAGATAGTCGTTTAGAGCTGAAGAGTATTAAGTGAGAGAGAGAGAGAGAGAGAGGTGGGAATTAATTCACGGAAATCGTTTTTCACGAAATTGTGGGTCATGGTCTGGGGGGTTGGGGGTGGGGTCTAGGGGTTGGAACTGGGGGCTGGGTCTGGGGGTTGGAAGTGGGGGCTCGGGGCGGGGTCTTGGGGTTGTAAGTGGGGGCTAGGGGGCGGGGTCTGGGGGTTGGAAGTGGGGGCTAGGGGGCGGGGTCTGGGGGTTGGAAGTGGGGTCTGGGGGGTTGGAGGTGGAGTTTTAGGGTGAAAGTGGGGGGTAAGGGGCGTGGTCTGGGGCGGAGTCTAGGGGTGTGGTCTGGGGCGGGGTATAGTAGTGGGGGTGGTCTGGGACGAGGTCTAGGGGTGGGGGGGTGTGGTCTGGGGCGGGGGTCTAGGGGTGGGGGTAGTGGTGGAAGTAGTGGTGGGGGCGAGGAGTGAGGAGGCTCCAGAACGAAGGATCTTTCTCTACTGACAATCAATTTGGATTTAGATAGAAACACAATACCGTCCAACAGATCTGCCGAATAACAACAGACATTAAATTTAACTTTAACAAACATAACGTAACAGCCATGACATTACTCGACATACATAAAGCTTTCGACAGAGTTTGGACCGACGGACTTTTATTTAAATTAATAAAATTAAAATTTCCACGGACAATCAAATTAGTACTCATCTACTTGACGGACCGTCACTTCAGAGTATTGATAAATGACAAATACTCAAGACTTACACCAATTGTAGCCGGTATACCTCAAGGGTCGATTCTAGCTACGATTTTATTCCATTTATACATCAACGACATACCAACAATGCCGCAGACAAAACTTGCCCTTTACGCCGACGACACTGCCATTTACAATCACTCACACAGCGCCATCACTGCACACAAAAAGACCCAAATTCATGTTAATCAAATCATTAAATTCTTTAGACTTTGTAAAATTACATTAAACACTCAAAAACGGAAACCATCACTTTTACACGAAAATACACCAACACAAAACTTATTTACCCATCAAAAATTTACAGACACCCAGTACCCCCTAAGAGGGCGGTTAGATACCTGGGTGTATATTTAGATTCACGACTTTGCTACAAGACACACATAAAAAACACCATTAAAAGAGCATTTGCCACACTAAAATCCATCTACTCCCTCATGAACAAAAATAGTCATTTATCAAAAGAAAACAATTTTTTTTGTATAAAACCATTATTCGGCCAGTTTTAGTATATGCAGCACCGGCTTGGTGCAGTGACCAACCTGTTGATTCTTCAGCGGTTCTAAAACAAGTGCCTGAGAATGGCCTTGAACAAGGACAGATACAAGACAGATAGATAAAATTGATGACTTACACGAAGAAGGACAGATATCCAGATTTACTGAGTACATTTACGAACATTCTCAAAAATTTTACAAGACGCAGACTAACAAACGACATCCGAACAGACTAATACGAGACCTGACGAACATACGACGACATAATACACAAATCATTTTAAAACACAAACTCCCTTATCAGAACCTGCCAATTTTTGAGGATGAATCAGTGAATGAATGACATCAAAATTTATCAAAATGTTTAGTTATTGGTCTCAACTTAAGATGGTTTAACTGCCTTATTAAAATTTTAATGAAATTTTAATTATTTTGCTTGTTACCTTTTATTTTTTTTGGTACATCTTACTGCTATTTTAATATGTCTTTCAACGAATATGTATTTTAAGTATAATTAACCAACATGTTAACGACGTACAGTTGTATTACTATTGGCATGTTAAACCATGAAAATAGTGCTATAACTGGAGTCGCGAACTAAAACTTGAAATTTAGAGATTGATTCTTTTAATTAAGTAGGTACTCTTCAGAGAAGAAATGTTTGTGTATTATAAATTTATTTTATGATTTTAGAACAATTTATAAATAAACAAATTTTTAAATACAATAGAAAATAGAGTGTCAGACTTCGGAGCCGCAAGTCGCGGGTTCAAATCCTGGACATGGTTCGACTTTTGGACTCAAGTCCAGAGTTGGCAAAGTTATCACAGTAAAAATCTGACTTGGAACCTCCCCGAATAGTGGCTCGCCAACCGCATTCAAAACTGTAAGGGCTTCCTACACTTGTGTCTAACATCAAGATACAAGCACAAGTGTAGGCTGTGGGAGGAGGTCAAGGTTCTACCAGGACTGTAGCACCATAAAGAAGAGAAGAGAAAGGCAGATGAGATCAACGAAATTAACACCAGAGACTATAAAGATGATGGAACAAAGACGGCCACTGTGCAGTGAGGGAAAAGTCAAGTACTTTTGAGTGCAGTAAGGGAAAAGTCAAAAACAGAGACCTCCAAAAGCAAATTCGCAGGAAGACCTAAAGCTATCTGTTGGACCATAACACCCGTCTCATACAAGAAGCTTTAGAAAAGAACAGCAGCCGAAAAGTTCAAAGGCTGAAGCTGAGTGAGGGCAAGAAGCACGTCTTCAAGCTTCCTAACGGAAATGGAGAAGTAGTTTCAAACAAGGAGCACCTGTCTGCAATAGTAAGAAACTTCTCTTACGAAAGCAAAGTAATTGCTCACGTAGTGGCTCACCGAGTGAGCCACTGACAGCTCGAGGGCAAACACGACCACCTGTCAAAAACATCGGATCCGAAGAAATTTCGGATGTCATTCCAGAGGAAATAATGCTCGCTATACAACAACTTAAGAATAGAAGAGCCCCTTGGTGAAGATGACATATTACCAGAGATAATCAAAAGCAACGACAAGGTACTTAGTGAAGTGCTGGCAATCCTATTCACAAAGTGCATCCTGGAAGTTGAAGTACCTGCATCATGCCATAACGCAGTAATCACCCTAATCCACAAAAATGGGACATCAAGATGCTGGAAAACTACAGACCTATCAGTCTACTGTCACATGTCTACAAGCTCTTCTTTCGGGTTCTAGTTTACAGACTTGACAGGAAGCTAGAATTCTTCAACCCAGAGAACAGGCAGGCTTTCGCCCAGGCTTCCGCACCAATGACCATCTTCAAACTCTCAAAACAGTCGTGGAGAAATGCAATGAGTACAGGAAGGAAAGGGGGATGGCGCAGGCTTGGGCAGCGTTCGGTGCCAACAAACAGATTCTACGTGGCAAAATATCCCTGGATCTCAAAGTCAAAGTCTTCGAGCAGAGTGTCATGCCCGTGCTCACCTACGGTATAGAGACCATGACCCTTACGCAGAAGTCCGCCTAGAAGTTCCGAGTCGCGCAGAGGGGCATGGAGAGAGCGATGCTCGGGATCACCCTTCGTGACCGGATGGATCCGGAATAAGACCAAGGTAAAAGACGTCATGGCTGTCATAGAAAGGAAAAAGTGGACATGGGCAGGATACATTGCGAGAATGAACGATAGTCGCCGGACAAGACGAGTCCTTGAATGGAGACCCAGAGCAGATACTCGAGGGCGCGGCAGACCACTGCAGCGCTGGATGGACGACATTCAACGGCACGGAGGCCGAGACTGGAGGAGACGGGCAAAAGATCACCAAGTTTGGAAGAAGAGGGAAGAGGCATACATCCAAGATTGGTTACCAAAAAAGGCCATGGTGATGAAAGGCAGATATACCACGGGTGCAATATAGGAAGTTGAGTTGAGTTGAGGCATACAAAGAACTAAAAAATGTGTTCGCTAATAACTTTTGATGTGCAAAATGCATTCAACACAACCAACTGTCAACTACTAATGGGCGAACTTGCAAGGAAGCGTATAGCACCTTAACTACCACGAATGTTAAGAGTTACTTTACCAACAGAAAACTAGTACTGCAAGCCTTAAATGAGACGATAGAAGCAGAGGTAAGCTGTAGTGTCCCACAGGGTTCTACATTAGGTCTCACACTATGGAATGTCTTATACGACGATAATTTAAGAATAAAACTGCCTGAAGGCGCCATGCGAATTGGTTTCGCAGACGACTTAGCCTTGTTCGTAACCGCAAAAAATGAACAAGGAATAATGCGCAAACCATGTAATCTGTATGGTAACATGGTAACCCAGTGGAGTACAATGAGGAAACTGAAGCTAACACCCGAGAGAGTCTTGTTGACAAAGGACAAAGAAAAATTTTGCCAATCAAATTCAGAGTGGGAACCGCGAAAATAATCATAAAACAAATAAAATACCCGGGCATTATAATAGATAAAGGACTTACATTCTCTACACACTTTACAGATGCTGCAGGTAAAAGATTAAAGATACTGGGTGCAATAGAAAAAATAACGCCAAACGTAGGGGGACCCAAAAGCTCTAAGCGCAAACTCTTAGGTTTGGTAGCACAATCCGCTTTGTTATATGGAGCTCCACTCATCATCATCATCATCAGTAGTGCTACAACCCTACAGGGCCTCGACTTTCTCCAGCCTCGTCCGCCATCCATGGAGCTCCACTATGGGCAGATGAAGGAATGAATACAAAAATGAATGAATATGGAATGGAAATGAATGAAAATGGAATGAATACAAAAAATGAAGGAATGAATACAAAAAGAAGGAATGAATACAAGAAGCATCGCAGAAAAAATTGGAATTAGTACAACGTAAAATTGCACTTCGGATATGCAGTGCATACCGTACAGTATCCGGAGAGGAGGCAGCATTAGTAATCGCCGCTATTGCACCCATTGATTTGCTCGCAAAAGCAAGAAGAGACATAAGCAAGACAGGCCACAACAATCGCAGGCAGAAAGCCAGAGTGAATCTCCTGAACGAATGGCAGCAACGATGGTCACATACAGAGAAAGGTCTACAGATACCAGGTTTAACTGTACGGACCAACAGGAAACACGGAGAAGTTAGTTACCATCTAATGCAATTTCTAACTGGTCACGGTTGCTTCAATGACTTTTTACACCACACTGGTAGATCATCAGATAATTCTTATATACTGTGGTGGAATAGACACAGTAAACCACACAAAATTTGAATGCTACAAATGGGAAAATGATAGAGCTGAAGCTGTAAAAAATATGGGTACACCTTTCGACGCACGAACAGTCATAGCGTATATGTTAGAATATAAAAAAAATTGGGACAAGATCCACAGGCTTATCCGAACAATAATATTAACAAAAGAAACATACGAGAGATAGAGACCAAGTTAAACGAAAAGTGTTGTCTGTCTAGTCTTGTCTGTCTGGTCTTGTCTGTCTAGTCTTGTGTGTCTAGTCTTGTCTGTCTAGTCTTGTCTGTCTAGTCTTGTCTGTCTAGTCTTGTCTGTCTAGTCTTGTCTGTCTAGTTTTGCCTGTCTAGTCTTGTCTGTCTAGTCTTGTCTGTCTAGTCTTGTCTGTCTAGTCTTGTCTGTCTAGTCTTGTCTGTCTAGTCTTGTCTGTCTAGTCTTGTCTGTCTAGTCTTGTCTGTCTAGTCTTGTCTGTCTAGTCTTGTCTGTCTAGTCTTGTCTGTCTAGTCTTGTCTGTCTAGTCTTGTCTGTCTAGTCTTGTCTGTCTAGTCTTGTCTGTCTAGTCTTGTCTGTCTAGTCTTGTCTGTCTAGTCTTGTCTGTCTAGTCTTGTCTATCTAGTCTTGTCTGTCTAGTCTTGTCTGTCTAGTCTTGTCTGTCTAGTCTTGTCTGTCTAGTCTTGTCTGTCTAGTCTTGTCTGTCTAGTCTTGTCTGTCTAGTCTTGTCTGTCTAGTCTTGTCTGTCTAGTCTTGTCTGTCTAGTCTTGTCTGTCTAGTCTTGTCTGTCTAGTCTTGTCTGTCTAGTCTTGTCTGTCTAGTCTTGTCTGTCTAGTCTTGTCTGTCTAGTCTTGTCTGTCTAGTCTTGTCTGTCTAGTCTTGTCTGTCTAGTCTTGTCTGTCTAGTCTTGTCTGTCTAGTCTTGTCTGTCTAGTCTTGTCTGTCTAGTCTTGTCTGTCTAGTCTTGTCTGTCTAGTCTTGTCTGTCTAGTCTTGTCTGTCTAGTCTTGTCTGTCTAGTCTTGTCTGTCTAGTCTTGTCTGTCTAGTCTTGTCTGTCTAGTCTTGTCTGTCTAGTCTTGTCTGTCTAGTCTTGTCTGTCTAGTCTTGTCTGTCTAGTCTTGTCTGTCTAGTCTTGTCTGTCTAGTCTTGTCTGTCTAGTCTTGTCTGTCTAGTCTTGTCTGTCTAGTCTTGTCTGTCTAGTCTTGTCTGTCTAGTCTTGTCTGTCTAGTCTTGTCTGTCTAGTCTTGTCTGTCTAGTCTTGTCTGTCTAGTCTTGTCTGTCTAGTCTTGTCTGTCTAGTCTTGTCTGTCTAGTCTTGTCTGTCTAGTCTTGTCTGTCTAGTCTTGTCTGTCTAGTCTTGTCTGTCTAGTCTTGTCTGTCTAGTCTTGTCTGTCTAGTCTTGTCTGTCTAGTCTTGTCTGTCTAGTCTTGATCCTGGTAGTCTAATCTAATATTATTATTTAATCTATTTACTTACTTTGTGTTCTCGGGTATCTGAAGAAGTAGTTAGACTAGTGGTCATTAGCAGCAGAGCGAGTAGGGGGAACGAGTGGATCTGTAATTTGAAGATATTTTCGTTATTTTCTGGGTTTTTATGTTTGTTTTGAGTGCCGTTGAGAGAAATGCGGCGCTAGGTATGGCAATAGTGTGGATAATTAGTGTTTGGAATAATTTTAGAACGTCTCGTATAAATAACCGTTTTACGAGGCATATCCGGCGTTTGGTAACTTTACCATCAGACATAAATTCTTCGGGTGTCAGGCGGGCAAGTTTGTCTGTTTATAGTTCGAAAATTCGTCTAGACAGGAAATTCATTTGATTTTCTTAGTAAATTCAAATGCAAATTTATTTTTCATATACGCGACAGTCAGATACGCGATGCCACGCGACATCGCCTGTTAACCCCTTGACATACAATGACGTCTCTAAGACGTCATGGATATGTGATAAGATCACATGTATATGGACACGTCAACGTCATTTTATTCGTATGCCAAGGGGTTAAATAATGATTACATTGTTTTAAATGGGCACGTTCTCACTATGGCTATGCGACGTGCCCATTTAAAACAATGTAATCATTATTTGACAGGCGATGTAGCACGACGTCGCGTAGCTGAATGTAGCGCATATGGGAATCGACCTTAAAGATATAATTCGAAAATTTGTCTGTACAGTTCAAAAACTCAGAATTGAGTTTGCGTATTTGCCTTGAGCTCTTTGAATTTCTCGTATGAGATGTTTCTTGTTGGTGGTTTGGCATATCTTAAGATGTGGCATGTCTTATTGTTTCCTGTCTTATTGTTTCGGATTATGTGGCAGGGAGTTGTGAAATATTGTGAAAGTTCTGATTATGTCTTCTTTGGGAATGCGAGATGGCACGATTGCAAAGTTAAAACCCTTGGCCAGTACGGTTTTAGTAGGTTCGTCTAGGGTCTAGATAACATAGATAATGTCGACTTAGGTTTTTAATGTCGAAATGCGGAACTACATGCTTCTTACCTTTTGTCGGATTATATTTACATAGAAATTAAAAACTTGTATAGTGTAAGCGAATATATCAGCCTTTCGGAGCCCCCTGCCGAGGGGGGGGGCTGGCCACGTGCCCCGTGTGCCCTTATGGTAAAGACGGTTATGCACTCAGTCTAAAATAAACTTTGTAAGTTATTCTGTTTGTAATTCGAAAATTTGTCTATACACTACTGGTATTCCAAATTGAGTTTGTCCGTACATCAAGAGCATATTTAGGCAGTGTAAAATGGAAACAGTAAAGGTAGAGACACACTGGTCCCACGTACGCAACGTATGCGATGCAAGGTGGGAGAATAATTGGTGTGCACACTCGTCCCGCGTATGCGTATGGATGGTTAGATCAGGTTATAAAAGAGCAGATAAATCTAGACCACATATCGCGACCTCTCGATCCGAAATAAGACAAAATATTGGATAAGGGTTAGATTAGATTATATTAGAGTAGACAAATGCAGACCACATATCGCGCGGTAAATAACCTTAATACAAAAGTATCATTACTTGAATTAAGGTAGAGATACACTGGTCCCACGTACGCAACGTATGCGATGCAACATGGAAGAATTGGTGTACACACTCGTCCCGCGTATACAACCTAAATTTTGCATCAGACGCTGTTGTACTTTCTCAGAAGGTACTGAAGAAGGTTTTCTGATTCTGATACCGAACAAATTTCTACAGAACAAACGTACAGTACCAAAGTGGTACAAACAAGTGGAGAGGGACCTCCAAGAAAGAAACTGTTCGCCGAAATGCGCCAAATCCGCCAAATCCTACAATGTAACATGAACAGATGTGGAACAGCACAAGAACTTCTCCGAAAAACTGTCCTGGACCACAATATTGACATAGTGATTGTCTCGGAACCAAACATCAAACTGACAAAAAATGAACCATGGTTCACAGATGATAAATACAGTGTAGCAATTAAAGCAACAGTCAACAAATGGGGCAAAGAAAAAGGTCACGTGTGGATTAAAACTAGACACATAATCATCTACGGGTGCTAAATCTCCCCGAACATACACATTACCGAATTTGAAAAAAACCTAAAAGAACTGAGAGACAGCATGAAGAGACACACTGGAAAACAAATTATCGTGGGAGGAGACTTCAACTCTAAATCGCACGAATGGGGCTCACCTTTTGAAGATGCTAGGGGAGCAATTCTGACTGAATGGCTAGCGGATACAAGATGTTGAAATATTAAATAAGGCAAAACATGCTTACGTTCCGGCGGGGACAATCCTCTTCGTACATCGATATAACTTTCTGCACAACAAACCTAGTGAGACAGATCAGAAACTAGGAGGTGAGGGATGATGAGAACTTAAGCGATCACCGAACCATCGAATGTAGTATAAAGCTACAGGACCCAAGAGATCTAAGAAAACGGAATCAAACCAAACAAGCACCGGAGAATGGATGGATAATAAACCAGAACCGATTGCAGCTTTTCTCTACAAAATTAAAAGAAAATACAGGCAACTCTAATATAGAGGCTGAACCAAGCGAATGTATAACAGTAGTTACACAAACATGCGACCAAATATTTCGTAGAAATGGCGGAAGAAGCAGACGAGCACCGGTGTATTGGTAGACGAGAGAAGTGGCGGAACAAAGGAAGATATGCCTAAAGAAAATAAGAGAAATGACCACAGCAAACGCTAAGAAAAATAAAATAAATGAAGAGAAACAAGAACTTAGAGAGGAATACGCTAAAGGAAGAGAAGAGTACAGAAAGGCAATTAAGATAGCGAAAGTAAATGCATGGAAACAAATATGCGCAGAAGTTGATAACGCTGGAAGTTGATAGCTGCTGGATAAAGAAAGGCTAAATCAAGCGGAAAAACTATTTCCATGCGATCGAGATATGAACTGGAGCCAGCTTATACATAAGGAAGATCGGGTAAACTGTCCACTATTCACAGAGAACGAAATGAGAGAGGCGGCCGGAAAAATGAAAAACAAAAGGGCCCCAGGACCGGACGGGATTCCGGTGGAGGTCGTGAAAGCTTTAATGGATGGGAGCCCCAATACTGCTTAAAAATGTTCAACAGATTGCTACAGAGAGGAGAATTCCCTAGGATATGGAAAACAGCGATACCTAAGGAAAAGAAACAAGAAAATGCGGAAGTAACATATAGGCCACTATGTATGCTGAACACAATGGGAAAAATGCTGGAGCAACTACTAAGCAACAGAATTAGAGAAAGTATCGAAAAATAAGGGAATTTATCAGAAAGGCAATTCGGCTTCCGGAAAGGAAGATCTACAATTGATGCAATGCGCGTAGTGCAGAAGATAGCAACCAAGGCAAATACGGGGTGATATAAACGCGTTATTATTATATATTTCTGCACCCTTGACGTGCAAAATGCATTCAACTCTGTTCCATGGATGGAAATCGTCATAGAACTAGTCAAGCGTAAGATACCACCGTACCTAGTACAGATGGTATGCAGTTATCTTAGTGAACGAGACCTAATGGTTGGAAAAACTGCCAAGATAAATATAACAAGTGGTTCGTCCCTCAGGGATCTATACTAGGCCCATTACTTCTGAATATCTTCTACGATCAGGTACTAGGGCTGCGCATGCCTGCAGGAGTAACCCTAATAGGTTATGCAGATGACTTAGCTGTGATCGTAAGAGGCAAAAAAGAAGAGGAGCTGTGTCTTAAAACAAACGAAGCGATACAGAGAGTGAGCCGGTGGTTGAACTCAAAAAGCCTAAAACTGGCACCGACTAAAACGGAAGCTATATTATTAACAGGAAGGAGAAATCTCTAAAAAATGGAAATCAAAGTAGAAGATGCAATAATAACGACATCAGAGATATTGAGGTATCTTGGAGGTATATTCAACAGAAATATGAGTATGACACAGTACGTGATACAAATAGCTATTAAAGCCGAGGCCAATCTAGGACGACTAATGCTGAACATCGCAGGACCACGATGTAGCAAACGACGGCTGATCGCATGGGTAGTTTACTCTATCATACTCTATGGTGCACCTATATGGCGAAAGGTCATGGCAAACAAAAAATATAATCAAATTTTAGAACGTATCCAGCGAAAAATACTGATTGTCTGTTGAGAGTCGAGAGTTGAGAGTACTTGAGAGTCTGTTGTGCATACCGGAATGTATCTAGCGATGCACTGCGAGTGGTGGCGGGAAGCCCACCCTTCGATCTAATAATAGAAGGAAGATGTAGAAGGCTGAAAGACACAAGCAAGAAACCATCCGCATCAGAGAGCAGAACACAGATAACAAACCTGTGGCAGAAAAGATGGGAGAACTTGAAGGGAAAGACGGAATGGACGCGAAGGCTCATACCAAATGTAAAAAATTGGATAAACCGGGAGCATGGCGAAGTGTACTATTACTTGACACAAGTATAGACGGGGCATGGATGTTTTGGCCACTACCTTAAAAGGTTCAAGCTAGCAGAAACGGCGGACTGTTACCACTGCGGGGAGGACGATACAGCGGAACACACAGTCTTCAATTGTCCAAGATGGGAAGCGCAAAGGGAAAAAATGAAGGAAAGAGTAACTGCGGAAAATATTACTGGGTATATGCTGGAGAGAATATAAGAATGAAGCTCTTCAATCTGACAATAATTAACGTACATGCACCGAGCGAAGGGAAAACAGACGACGAAAAAGAGATCTTCTACGCAAAACTAGAAAGACTATTCGATTCGACACACAACAACGACGTAAAGATGATCTTGGGGGATTTCAATGCTAAGATAGGGAAAGAAGACGTATACAGACCCACGATTGGAAAACACAGCCTACACGAAAATACTAACGACAATGGACAGAGACTAGTGGACCTAGCAGCATCTAGAAACCTTGTAATCAGCAGTACGCTATTCCCACATAAAGACATCCACAAGATGACATGGAGATCACCAGACGGAAGGACACTCAATCAAATAGACCATGTCTTAATAAACATTAACAACAAAGAATAAACAACAAAGATTTATGTCCAGCATACAGGACGTCAGAAGCTGCAAAGGGGCAGACTGCAACTCGGACCATTACCTGGTGAGGATTAAAGTAAAACAAAGGCTAGCCAACTCGAAAAAGCCAGCAAACAGCGGAATAGAAAAATGGGATGTGGAAAAACTGAACTTAACCAGGGTAAGGCAACGGTACGAAGAAAAGATCGCCGAAAAACTAGGAGTGTTGACGGAAAATCATAGTATTGAAGAACAATGGACAGAAATTGTGAAGGGGATTAAGGAATCGGCAGAGGAGGCTCTCGGGAAAGTCCATAGGAAAAAACGAAACCAATGGTACGATGCAGAGTATGAAGAAGCACGCGAAAAACAACAGAAAACTAGGGCAGAGAATTTGCAAAGACCCACGAGAGCCAAACAAGCTGAATACAACAAGCAAAGAAAGGAAGCATCCAAATTATTTCGGAAGAAGAAACGGGCCCATTTTAACGACCAGGTGGCACAGATAGGACACCACCAAGAGAAACACGAAATTAGAGAATGCTACAAGATAGTGAACAACCTGCGAAATGGATTTCAGCCCAGAGCAACAATAATCAACAGTAAAGAGGGCACCTTACTGGCTGAAGAAAGTGGTAGGTAGATGGGCGGAATACTTTAACGAACTCCTGAATACCTCACTACGAGTGGAATTAACCGGACAAACAGCTGAAGACGACCCAAATCACACACCAGAAGTAAGAGATCTGAGAGAAGATAACGAACCATCACAAAGAGAAATAAGCGAGGCGATAAAGGCACTAAAGAACCACAAAGCACCGGGACCGGACATGATACCATCTGAATAGATCAAAATGGGAGGAGACGCCCTGAACTGTGCTTTACACCAGCTGATAGGAAGAATCTGGAGGACAGAAGAGATACCCGAGGAATGGCGGGAGGGGAAGATATGCCCTATCTATAAGAAAGGAAACAAACTGGAGTGCAAGAACTATCGTGGTATAACTCTTCTTAACACGGCCTACAAGGTGCTGTCATGGATAATCGGACGAAGACTCCAACCGTACGCAGAGAGCATTATAGGACAGTATCAGACAGGTTTCCGGAAAGGAAAGTCGACGACTGACCAAATGTTTACACTCAGACAAATACTAGAAAAGACATGGGAAATGAACATCAGCACATACCAGGTCTTCGTAGACTTTAAACAAACGTATGATACTATCGATAGAAGAACTCTCATGAAGACAATGGAAGAATTCGAGATACCACAAAAGATCATTAAATTGGTAAATTGTACGTTAAAAAAGACTTGGAACCAAGTCGGTATCCAAAAAACGACATCGCACAAGTTTGAAACCATTACAGGTCTGAGACAAGGAGACAGTCTATCACCCATATTATTTAACATCGCGCTCGAAAAAGCTATAAGGAAAGCTCAGATAGAATGCAACGGTACCATCTACAATAAATCCACGCAACTTTTGGGCTATGCTGACGACCTAAACATCATCGGTAGATCGCTAACGGCAATGAAAGATGCTTACGGTAAAATGTAGAAGAGAGCCAAGGAGATAGGTCTGTCAATAAACAAGGATAAAACAAAAGTAATTATGGTAAGACCGGGAGCGCCAGTACACGCAGTAAATAATCTGGATATGGGAGAGTACACTGTAGAAGTCGTCAACAACTTTAAATATCTGGGATCAACCGTCACAGATCAGAACGACGAAGGGGTGGAAGTACAACATAGAATCATGCAAGCCAACAGGGCATACTTCACTCTTAAATCCATCCTTAACTCGAAGCTAGCTAGCAGACAAACGAAGTGTAATATATATAAAGCAATCATACGACCCATCCTCACATATGGAAGCGAAGCATGGACGCTGACCCAGAAATCGGAAAAGATGCTGGAGATTTTTGAGCGAAAGATCCTGAGGAAAATTTATGGGGCAATTATAAGCGAAGAGGGCTGGAGAATTGGGATGAACTTCGAACTATATCAGTTATACAAAAGCCCAGATGTGGTATCCCACATAAAACTAAGCAGGCTAAGATGGGCGGGACATGTGTGCCGGATGGCTCCAACAGCAGTGCCTAGACAAATACTTAGAGTGCCGGAAGGTAGAAGGAAAGCGGGCAGGCCAAGGGCGAGATGGGAGGAAAGTGTGAAAAGGGATGCGAGAGAGATGCTGGGGGTGCGGAACTGGCGGGCGGCGGCAGAGGAAAGGGAACGCTGGAGACAAGGTTTGGTGCAGGCCAGGGCTCGCTTCGGGCTATAGCGCCATTGGAGAGAGAGAGAAATATGCTGGAGAGTTAGGAAACAGGGAGAACCATAACAAGAAATTTAACAGAAATAATGAATACGAAAGAAAAGGATGAAAGAGTTGAACGGGATAAATATACATGAAAAATAGACGACACAGCTTTTCCCTGAAGTAATACTACGGTGGTTTCCAGGGGAAAGTGGGAGGAAAATGTGTTTGGTTATACTGTGTCTTTTATTATTATATATAGACAATAGATATATTATTATTATATATAGACAATATAACTTAGACAAAGTAAATTCGTCATCTTAGTGGCAAAAAGGGGTAAATCTCGGAATCTAATGGAACAAGCTAAATTTTTGTACAGACCTTTATTTTAGGATTACAAATGTTGTCTCAAAAGTCACATATGCCAACATGTGAGCGTCCTTAGATATTCAAGGTCAAAGGTCGCAAAAATCAGTTTTTTGAGAATATCTCGTTTTCTCTGCCTCCTATCGTATTTGCATTTATTATGAAAGTTGTATAGAATAAAATTATCTACAAATTTCATCTGAAACCTTTTTTTATACGTCCAACCGTTTTTTAGGTAGAGGGCGCAGAGTGTGGAGCGCTGATGAGCAGCCACACGTACCTTACCGCAAGGTAAATCCTGAATCTCAATGGATTTACCGTTTTTTGCTTAATTACATATTAAATATTACTTAAATAACAAATTAAAACCTTATACTTATATTTCTTTTAAATCAAATAGTCATCAAATATTACTTATCTTTGACATACAATTAATTAAATAATGAAGTCAATCATTCTAAATATGTTTTAGTTTCCAACCGTTTTTTAGGTAGAGGGCGCAGAGTGTGGAGTGCTGATGAGCAGAGTGTGGAGCGCTTAGAGTAAGAGAAGATGGCGGAAAGTGAAAACGTTGTTGAAGTGCTCTGCAATTATTGTGGAAAAAAAGTCTGTGAACCCGTGTTGTGTTCAAAATGTAATAAGATTTCCATCCGGGATGTCTACCGCATTCTAAAAAAAAGAACAAATGTGCTCATAATGCTAGTCATAATAAAGAAAACACTCACCAAGAAACGTCTGATTGTAGCGAAGACGATAATGTGAAAATCTTGCGAAGTGAAAATACTCTGTTAAAAAAGTTATTGAGTGAAATGGAAGATAAAAACAGAATCATGAATTGTTATCTAGTTACATTACAGGAACAAATCCAGATACTCAAAGATCAACAAAACATGCCGAGTCAGCCAAATACCATCCATCACAGTTTAATAAACAACGCCTCTCTGTGTCAAAACTCAAAACCATTAAATGAAATTCAACCTGAGATCGTGTCGGAATCTACCACCAATTCTGTGATATCCGAACAGAATGAATGCACAATAAAAACTATCCATTCGAACAAAAAACAACAAATAGAAAATATTGGAGATAGGCCTCTATCAGCAAGAGATAAAACAGCATTTGGGGCAAGAAAACATCGCGCGTCTTTTGGTAGCGCGAAAACAAATGACGAAGATAAAGCTACAGGTTTCTCAGGTAGAGAAAGTCAATCAAAGAAATTGTGGCTGTATGTTTCCCGAGCAAACGAGCATGTCACAGAGGAGTTAGTTCTAAACTTCCTCCAACAAAAAACAAGTTTACCAAAAACGAACTTTGTAGTTGAAAAAATGATTCCAAAAACACATACAATAGACAACAATAGCTTCAAGGTAGGAGTAGATCCAATCTTAAAAAATAAAGTTTATGAAAGTGCCTTCTGGCCAGAGGGAATTCTAATTAAACGATTCAATTTTAGACAATTAAACAGAAGCCGTTACAACTCAAATTTTCAAAAAACTTTCATTTACGAAAGGAAACAATAAAATTACAAGAAAACTCTAAACAAGAATTACAAATTATTAATCAAAATACCCAATCTATTGGTAATTCTATTGAAAAAATAGAATAAAATCATGAACAACTACGAATTTTTCAAATCGCAAATTTCCAACTAGCAGCGTCTTATTGCCGCAAAGCCGGGCAGCATGGACGGGTAGCGATCTTTTGCAAAGATAACATTAAATGGACATCAAGGCCTGACATAGATAAACTCGCAGAAGAATTCATCTTTAAAATTGCAGCTGTAGAGACAATTATAAATAAAATCGCCACAATCGTAATAGGAATTTATCGAGCCCCTCTAACGAGTTTTAAAGATTTTTTAGAACATCTACATCATTTACTGATAAAAGTGAATGTACAAAATAAACAATGTATTGTAGCTGGAGACTACAACGTGAACGTACTCAAAATAAATTACGAAAGTAAGCAGCTTATGTTCTTACTCAACACCTTCAATTTAAAAATGGCATTCAAAGAACCTAGTCGCCCCCAGTCATCAACATGCATTGATAATATAATTATAACAGAAGGTATAGTCCACAAAGCGGATACTAAACAATATTATATTTCTGATCACAAGGCACAAATATTAACTCTTTTGGAATATAAAAAACGGGAAACTAAATTAAGAGTCAGATGCTTTTCTCCTGAAAACACTAATCAATTTCAGAAACTACTTTCCGAGGAAACCTGGGAAGAAATCTACACTGCAGAAGAAAATGACGTAAATGGCCAATGGACATTATTTATGGAAAAGTTCTTACGATTTTTTAACAGTAGTTATCCCTATTCATTTAAAAGTAGATCAACAAAAAACATAAACCATATTTATGCAAGTCCAGAAGTTATAGCAATCAGAAAAAAACTAGATATCTTAGAAATATTATCAAAATATGATAAAAAAATCAGGAAAATATTCAATAAAACCAGACGAGAATATAACCAAATGCTAAGAATAACGAAAAAAAAAACAATTTGGAAAATGAAATAAAGAATTCTAGTAACATAATGAAATCTACATGGAATGTTGTAAATCAAATTATAAATGTTAAGAAACAAAAAAATAACACAGCTTTTCCAACAAAACCGAAGAATATTTTGGCAACAGTTAATGAATTTAATAACTTCTATGCTGACAACCCTATTCAACTATCCAACAACATCGAAAAATTGGAATACTCAGACATAATCAACGCAAACAATAATTCCATATACATCAAACCAACAACGAGTGAGGAATTAGTGGACATTATAATGAATTTCAGCAATAAAAAAAGTTCTGGTGTAGATGAAATCCCAATAAGTGCTATAAAAGCTGTTATACTGGATATAATAGCACCATTAACATATATAATAAATTCATCAATTAATTATGGAGTTTTTCCAGATAAACTGAAGCACTCCATAATATCTCCGGTTTTCAAGAAAGGAAAGAAACTATGCGTAGAAAACTATAGACCTATCAGCTTACTGTCGTCATTTTCAAAAATATTTGAAAAAGTGGTGGCTAGGAGGACTATTGATTTTCTGAAGAAGTACAGTTTGTTAAATGACACTCAGCATGGTTATATAGAAGGGCGAAACATAGAAACAGCTTGTTTTAATTTCGTTAATAACATCTTAGAACATTTAGAAAATAAAGAAATTCCTTGTGGGATCTTGATAGATCTTTCAAAGGCTTATGACACTGTAGATCACACAATTCTTATTAGTAAATTAGATAAGTACGGCATCAGAGGTATTGCTCTTGATTGGTTCAAATCATACTTATCTGGTAGAACGCAGCAGACAAAATTAAACACAGAATGTGGTTATCAAACATCAGAGGTCAGAAGCACAAGAGTAGGGATCCCACAAGGCAGTATATTAGGACCATTGCTGTTTTTAATCTACCTAAACGACTTACCGTTGGCTTTAAAGCATACCCAATATAAGATTATAAACTTTGCAGACGATACAACACTATTAGTAGGAAATAAGAAAATTGAAGAAGTAACTGTAAGTGCGACCAGAGCACTAAACATAATTAAACAGTGGTTTACTAAAAACAAATGAACTATAAACCAAGATAAAACAAACATAATATTTTTTAAAACAAATAGATCCAGCATAAACTATCCATCACAAATCAAAATAGACAAGAACATATTACACATACAACAAAATGTAAAGCTTTTAGGTATATACTTCGATGAAAATTTAAATTGGGAAACCCACATTCATCATTTGGCTAACAATCTAAATAGAACAATATTTTCATTAAGAATTTTACAAAAAGTTTTGAGTCCAAAAATTCTAAAAATGGTGTATTACGCGAGCTTCCAATCTCACACACGGTTTGGAATAATCTTCTGGGGTGCTGGTAAAAACATTATGGACATATTTAAAATACAAAAACAAGCATTAAGAATCATATTAAAGCTAAACTACAATCAGTCTTGCAAAGGTAAATTTAAAGAAGCTAATGTATTAACTCTGCCCGGTCAATATATCTATGAAGCATTAATTTTTAACTTCAAACACAAAACCGATTTCACCAAAAGCATAAATAATCACAATACAGATACAAGACGAAAACATTTGGAATATATACCACCAATCCATAGATTAACGTTGACAGAAAAGGGACCTTACTATAGATGTATATCATTATATAATCACCTGCCAAGAAAAATAAAAGAAGAACAGAATTTTAAGTTATTTAAAAAACTGTTATTCAACTACTTAAACAATTTAGAACCATATAGTGTAGAAGATTTTTTCAGTGAAAACCAAAACTCTAAGTGACTCCCTATTTTAAATTGTATTAACATTTTAATTTAAAACTAATTTTAATTGTATTAACTTTTTAATTTAATTTTAAATGTATTAACTTTTTGACACATTTCTATTAGCTTGTAGCTTGATTATAGAAATAAATTGATTGATTTGATTTGATTTGATTTGATTTTAATGCTATTCTAATTCAACCCCATGAAAGGGATTGGGTACTGCAAAATGAAACCCAAACGCCGGTAACAACACTTTTACCACCTGCACCAGATGAACTACTCTCTTCAGTATTTTACAACTGCAAGAATAGTTGTGGCTCGCGTTTTGGATGCCATAAGTTAGGGCTGCAATGTTCTTTAGCTTGTGGTCAATGCAATGTAAAAAAAACGGTATAATACCTTGGGATTCAAGATTTACTAACGCGCTAAAGTACGTGTGGCTGAGCGCTCCACACTTTGTCCTTTGTAGAGAAATTTATTCTCTACAACTCTTATTATAAATGCAAATACGGTAGGAAGCAGAAAAAATGAGATATTCTCAAAAAACTGATTTTTGAGACCTTTGACCTTGAATATCTAAGGACGCTCACATGTTGGCATATGTGACTTTTGAGATAACATTTGTAATGCTAAAATAAAGGTCATCAGCTTCTTCCGTTAGATTCCGGGGTGATATGCTACAATGACTGGGCTAGATCTGAAATTAAAAGTTGATATAGTTTGTCTATAAATGAATATAACCCTTAAGAGTCATGGGTCATGGTCATGGGTCGTTTTCGACCCAAGCGAAATTTTAAAGTGCTGTAACTTTTGAAAACGGCTCCGGAGCATGCTATATCCCCTCCCTAAAAAAAGTTATGTCCCCCGAGGACCTACCTACGAGGCGGCAGTGCGCTAGTCTCCCTCAGGCCATCGTAGTGAGCACATGAACTTCGCCGCGGACGAAAACGACCCATTACTAGACTTTACGTTGCTCAAAAGTACAGGTAAGTTTCTTAAACTTTTTTTTTTTATGCGTTCAATATCATCTTAAAATCGGAAAAAAAAGTTCTGCACACGCAAAAAAAAATTTTTAAAAAAAATTAAAAAAATTAAATTTTTTTTTCTGTAGTTTCACTAAAAATGTCATCACGATCGGCGGAAGAAGTTTTGAATATTCTTCGGCCTCGAGATAACATAATATATTTTGGATCAGACGACTCCGAGGAGGAATCTGATCTGTTGGAAGACCATGACAGCGATGAAACGGAGTATGAGGTCTCAGATTTAGACGACCGCGATGATGACGACGTCAGTGAACCAGAACAAGAAGAGATACCGACAGGTACTCGACGTAGGAAGTATGTGTACGGGAAGGATAAATATAAGTGGTACGTAAATGCTCCCGAAAGTCGCGGTCGGAGAAGCAGTATTACAGTTATTTTACCTCGTGCTAAAAACGCGGCTGCTTCGGCGAGTACTCCGTTACAATATTGGAGCACCTTATTCACCGACGATGTTTTGGACGTGTTGTCGTGTTACATACGAACGAAGAAATCGCACGGTTCATGCGTAACGTTGATGACGCTGACTGGGCAGCTGACAGGGTATATCAATCGACGTGTGTTACTGAAATAAAAGCGTTCCTCGGCATTTTGTATCTTTTCGGCGCGTGTAAAAGCAACCGAGTGAACCTGAGAGAATTGTGGGGTGAACAATTTGGCGTCCCGTTATGTAAAGCCGCGATGGGACGAACTCGGTTCCAGTTTCTGAGCTGCAGAATACGATTCGATGATAAGACAACTCGAGCAGAAAGACGCGCTACCGACGTATTAGCGCCGGTCCGCGAAATTTGGGACACGTTTATAAAAAATTGTGAATTAAATTATTCTCCTAGCGAGTTCTTGACAATCGACGAGCAGTTATTAGCATTTCGCGGCAAATTTTCGGCGAGAGTTTATATAAAATCAAAACCTGCGCGTTACGGTATAAAAATTGTATCGATGAACGATGCAAAAACATCATATATGTTGTCAGCGATACCGTACACCGGAAAAGTCCCCTCGGAACGAAACGAAAGTGTACCATCGTACTATGTTCGCGTTCTAAGCCAACCTATTCATGGTACTAACCGAACGATCACTTGTGACAATTGGTTCACTTCTATTGAAATTTTCACTACAATGAAAAAAGATCACCGGATCACCATGGTCGTAACGATTCGCAAAAATAAGCGGCAGATTCCGGAATCATTCCGTCAAAATGCGACGATGGGCACGGTCCGATACGGCTACGACGGGAGCAATATTTTATTGTCTTTTTGCCCGAAAAAAAATAAGGTCGTATTGCTGTTGTCATCGAAACACAAAACAGGGAAAAAGTCCGCAGATACTGATAAACCTGAGATCATTGAGTTTTATAACTCAACGAAGTGCGGCACTGATGTGTTTGATCAGCTATGCGGCAATTACTCATGCGCTCGAAGGACTCGTAGATGGACTATGCGTTTCTTTCTCGGTATGATGGATCAAGCCACTGTGAATGCCTCCATTTTGTACAATTTAGCTTCTACAAATGAGCCGCGTTCTCGAGCCGATTTCTTGAAAGAGTTTGCATTCGATCTGATAGCGCCACAGCTCCGTAAACGCCTTGAATACCCACAAATTCATACATCTACTAAGCAATCCATTCAAAGATTGCTAGGAGTCGAAGAAAATATAACCGCGAATGTTGGGCTCCAAAAAATGAACAAGAGAAAACGATGTTTTTATTGTAAAACAGAAAAAGACCGCAAAACCAACATTTGTTGCGCGAAATGCGGTAAACCCACTTGCGACGAACACCGTATTTGTGCTGTATACCTTGCCACCATGCTTAAATAAAATATTGACCTAACATTGTTACGTTATTAGTTTATATCCACTTTACAACAAATTTATTCATTAAAATCATTTTTACACGCGATTTTAGTCATTTTTACACGCAATTTTAGTACCCAAATTTTTGCTATTTTCAGGTTCAAAAATTAAGCATTTTTTTTTAATAAAATTTTTTGGACTATTTTTTTTATGAAAGGTAGGGTCTTCACCTTCAATTTCTTTTTTTATTTGTGTCGATATCTTTATTTGGCTTTAAGTTATGATTTTTTAAGTAAACAAATGATTTTTCTTGAGATACCTCCAGATTTTCAATAACAAAAGTATAACAAATTGTTTTTTTCAAAATATTCCTATTGGGGCTTTAAGTTGAAGGTTGAAAGAAGCTCCATGAATTTTTTCAGATTTTTTAAAGCGTTTTTACTGATCCAAATAACGCAAAGACGAAAACGACCCATGACTGGTTTCAGAAGGTGCCGAAAATATGACTAGCTCTTAAGGGATAATATACATGGTTTCAATCGTACATAATATAACCGTAAGTATATAAATCGAAAATATTGTCTATAGAATCAAGAAATCAACGTGCCTATTCTCAGGCCAAATCGTAATTGATTACCATGAATAATAATTGCCTAATCACACCATATGTTGTTGGCATTCGTGTCGTTTGATTTATAAACACATTTCTGGGGGCCTCATGGGTTGTGCGCAATAAATAACAAAATATCTACAATTTCTTGCGGATTGAACTTACAACAAAAAATATTCGCCCGAAGGCTCCGCAGAAGATTGTATAACGATATCCAGGATGAATGCGCGATGCGATGTGCAAATAGATATTATAAAATATCAACTCTTTACAAGGTGAACTGGTTGCGCTACTAACCACAAAAAAATATTCTATAAATATATATATATATATATATATATATATATATATATATATATATATATATATATATATATATATATATATATATATGTATGTGTGTAAAGAAAAATATAATTTTCTTTAATATTATTCTGCTTAAAATAGCATCATAGTAGTCCGAAACCTAGACAACAGATACTATTTGTTTTTTTATTTATGTTATAATTTTGTTAAAACTAGTTACGTGAATTGGGAATCGACGTTACTATTAAAAACATTAATTGTCGTTTCTTTTCTTATAGGTAAGATTTTGTTATTAGAATTTATAATATTCATAAATAAATTTATAATTTCTATATCAATTTTAATATATAATTTGAAATAAAATTATAAAATGCAATTTTATATAATACAAAATTATATAATATAATTTTAGGAATTTGTAAAGAATATGGGAATTTTCATTTTTTGGGGTTGGCGGATTTTTACCTTGAATAACTGTTCCTAATCGTCCTCCGTAGTGTATTTGCAAACTTAGAGAGCCAAAACGAAGCTTCTACGTCGATTTATTCAAAAAATATACGGATTTTTATCAAAAAATTGACATTTTTTTGACGCAACAGTTAATATTTTCCTTCACTGCCTAACTTCTCTCTAATTACTTGTCAGACAAAAAGTGCAGATCGAGAGTTCGCGCTGCCGCGCTGTATGCGGTCTTGATCTATTCTCTCTCGGACAACCTAACCTAACCAACTCTCAATTAAATCACATGCATGCGGCAGGGCGAACTCTCGATAATACCACCAGATGTGATCGAGAGTTCGCGCTGCCGCGCTGTATGCGGTCTTGATCTATTCTCTCTCGGACAACCTAACCTAACCAACTCTCAATTAAACCACATGCATGCGGCAGGGCGAACTCTCGATAATACCACCAGATGTGATCGAGAGTTCGCGCTGCCGCGCTGTATGCGGTCTTGATCTATTCTCTCTCGGACAACCTAACCTAACCAACTCTCAATTAAACCACATGTGTGCGGCAGCGCGAACTCTCGATCAAACCACATGCGCGCGCAGTGATCGAGAGTTCGCGCTGCCGCGCTGTATGCGGTCTTGATCTATTCTCTCTCGGACAACCTAACCTAACCAACTCTCAATTAAACCACATGTGTGCCGCAGCGCGAACTCTCGATCAAACCACATGCGCGCGCAGTGATCGAGAGTTCGCGCTGCCGCGCTGTATGCGGTCTTGATCTATTCTCTCTCGGACAACCTAACCTAACCAACTCTCAATTAAACCACATGTGTGCCGCAGCGCGAACTCTCGATCAAACCACATGCGCGCGCAGTGATCGAGAGTTCGCGCTGCCGCGCTGTATGCGGTCTTGATCTATTCTCTCTCGGACAACCTAACCTAACCAACTCTCAATTAAACCACATGCATGCGGCAGCGCGAACTCTCGATAAGACCACCAGATGTGATCGAGAGTTCGCGCTGCCGCGCTGTATGCGGTCTTGATCTATTCTCTCTCGGACAACCTAACCTAACCAACTCTCAATTAAACCACATGTGTGCGGCAGCGCGAACTCTCGATCAAACCACATGCGCGCGCAGTGATCGAGAGTTCGCGCTGCCGCGCTGTATGCGGTCTTGATCTATTCTCTCTCGGACAACCTAACCTAACCAACTCTCAATTAAACCACATGTGTGCGGCAGCGCGAACTCTCGATCAAACCACATGCGCGCGCAGTGATCGAGAGTTCGCGCTGCCGCGCTGTATGCGGTCTTGATCTATTCTCTCTCGGACAACCTAACCTAACCAACTCTCAATTAAACCACATGTGTGCCGCAGCGCGAACTCTCGATCAAACCACATGCGCGCGCAGTGATCGAGAGTTCGCGCTGCCGCGCTGTATGCGGTCTTGATCTATTCTCTCTCGGACAACCTAACCTAACCAACTCTCAATTAAACCACATGTGTGCGGCAGCGCGAACTCTCGATCAAACCACATGCGCGCGCAGTGATCGAGAGTTCGCGCTGCCGCGCTGTATGCGGTCTTGATCTATTCTCTCTCGGACAACCTAACCTAACCAACTCTCAATTAAACCACATGTGTGCGGCAGCGCGAACTCTCGATCAAACCACATGCGCGCGCAGTGATCGAGAGTTCGCGCTGCCGCGCTGTATACGGTCTTGATCTATTCTCTCTCGGACAACCTAACCTAACCAACTCTCAATTAAACCACATGCGTGCGGCATGATGGCCTAGTAGAGACCATCCGACACATCCTGCTAGATAACAGATGAGGCTCTGGCGACCGAGTCACGGCGGTATAACCGTTAGAACTGAAAATAAGGAAATGTAATTTCATACCCATGGAGGAAGATAACGGGAAATCACCTCCATTATACTTCCCAAGAGAACCACATGATGACGACATTCAAGTCATTATCGTGGTCGCAAACATTCATTAGTGAATATGCATAAGAATAAGAAGAATACATAGAAGATTAACATGACCCCTGCGCAAGAATTAAAATAAAATTAAATATATTTAATACATATAATACTTAAATTGTAGCGACACAGAAAAAAAGTATAATCTCTGCAAAAGAATTGAACTTGGCAACAGCGGATCTGCTGCATAAACACATTTTCTGTCAATTAACTGGACAGAAGTTGCAGTTATATTTGTTGTTGTATTAAAAAATGTCAGTTTTTTGGATTACAAAAGCCCGGATATTTCTTGAACCAACCGACGTAGAAGATTCATTTTTACTTTCCACGTTTAGAAATACACTTTGGAAGACGATTAGCAACAGTTAGTGAAGGTAACTCCACAATTCCCATATTCTTAATAATAGCGCAATTTTAAATTTCTATAACATTTAATTAAATTTTTATATTAGTCACATAAGTCCGGCAAACTTACAAAGTCTATACTAGACTGGCCAAATATGTTTGTACTTTCTTTTTCTTTTTCTTCTCGCGGATGGGTCACTTAGGACCACGCGTAATCAACGTATGTTGAGCCTTCCTCCTTGCCCAATAGCTTTTCATATTCATGGATTGTTGTAGTTTCTGTTCCTCCGACCATACACGTCGTGTTGGTTTCTTCTGATCTTCCTCAAATCCCCTTGTATGAACAATATTCCTGATCACATTTCTATTCACCAGATCTGGCAATCCCATCTCCACCAGGTCCCTCTCCACTTGTTTGTACCACTTTGGTCTTGTACGTTTATTCTGTAGAAATTTGTGGATTCGGTAAGTAAGCCTCGTATTCATTCTTTGCAAATGACCCAAACATTGAATTCGTATCATTCTCATGGTATCGGTAAGTTTAGAAATTTGGCTATATATTTCAGAATTGGGTTTGGGATAGTGTATTTAATTCTGAGCCCTAAGATCTTTCTCATAATTTTTCTTTCCTTAACCTTTAATTGTTCCTTTAATGTTTTCATTTGTAAATTGAGCGTCTCTGAAGCATAAAATATAAATGCCCGCCATACACGCTACGGTCTACCGGGGAGGTTACATGCGCAGGTTTGCCTGCGCATGTCAACCGTACGCAAGAAACTGCACAGGTCTATTCCCACACACGCTCCGGTCTACCTGCGCAGGCAAACCTGCACAGGTAGACCTCTCCGGTGGACCGTTGCGTGTATGACGGGCATAAGTATTTAAATTCCTTTACTCTAGCAATTTTGTTAACGTTAATATAAATTTCGTTTGGCGCATTTTTTATATTAGTCATAAATTTTTAGTTTTTTCCTAAAAAAAGTACTTTATAGGCAGATGAACTTAATTTTGAATTTCTGAACCATCTAGACAAATTTGCGAATAATCGACAGACTTAAGGTAGAGACACACTGGTCTCCGGTACGTAACGTATGCAACGCATTGCGATATCTGAAAAACTATGCCATAGAAACACACTTATCGTATGCAACGCAATCACACGCCTCACACGCAACGTCGATCTGGGATGTCCAGATCGGCGTGGGAAGGTGGAGAGGATGTTCGTACGCTATCCACGCGTGTGATCAGTGTGTTTCTAGAACTTAGGCGTAGCACCTCAGAAACAAATAGACCTTTGATGCAAGCGTTCTTCTCAAACTGCATTTTAAACATGCGAAAGTACATAAAGAATCATTCTTCATCAAATTCCAGTTTCTATATATATAATTCCATTAATGTATGGTATTTTCCAACTTTTTCTCTGTTTATTTATCGCATGAACCCAATATCTTCTCTTCTTAACTTTAGTTTATATTTTTGTGGCGCGGAAATATTCATTTAAAAATATTAAACTCAATAAATCATCCTCAAACTCATTATCAGAATCAGAAAACATGACTTATAGACGCACCAGTGTACCATCTGAGAAATTACAACAGCGTCTGATGCAAAAATTACGTTGCATACGCCGGACGAGTGTGCACACCAATTCTTCCACGTTGCATCGCATTCGTTGCGTACGTGGGACCAGTGTGTCTCTACCTTAATACAAGTAATAGTACTTATGTATTAACGCCACCACAGCGAGAGATCGCGCTACCGCGCGATATGTGGTCTGCATTTGTCTACTCTAATATAACGTAATCTAACCCTTATCCAATATTTTCTAACCTGCCCACTGGCCATCTTCTCTGTTTATTTTTAGATTAAATTTATAATCTAGTTGATAATATGACTAAATTTATTCTTGATTTGCAGACGGACAAAATCAATTTTTAAGTCTAAACTAACAACTAGAAAAACAAACATATTCTCGCTAATCTCCTGAGTAAATGTTTGCATTTCGTTGTGTTTTAGTCGATTGTTAGCTAAGTGGAATAAATAGAAAATCTCTCTTCAAAATACACGAAATATTTTAGAATTGCAAATGAACAAGTCACGTAAGACCAAATTTCAAGGCAAAACAGTGAACTTTTTACGATTATTATTTTTGATAAATATTTACAATTCATTTACATTCACAGAAGATTTACTGCAAAAACTGCACAGATCAACTAAGACTGTCCTTCTAAAATGCACAATTTGGCTCTCAATCTGTTCTTGATTAAAACTGAATTTTTAATATATGAATTTACAACAGACTTGCTTTGTCTAATAAATTAGGCAAAGGCAAAGTTAACTGCCATTCGAGCTGATTCTGAATCCGGAGAAACGTTAAAAGTTAATTAAAAAGTCGCCGTTACGCCCATTTTCATATTTACGCTAATAATAAAAAGGAAGAAATAAAATAATAGAGATACTGGTCTCCACTAGAGTAGGGAAAGATCCTATGTTCTGGAACCACCGCCACCACCGACCTTTGGACCCTGACCGTTCAGAACGCCACTGGCAGATGGCGCTTTAGTTCAACTGTTTAATGAAAGATGGCGCTTTACTTCAGTTTTTTACTGACAGATGACGCTTTCTTTCAGCTTTTTACTGACAGATGGCGCTTTAGTTCAGCTTTTACAGACAGATGGCGCTCATGCGTATAGTTGGTTGCATATATCAGCGGGTATTGGGATAGAAAGTATCTTGTGCAGTTGGTTGCTGAACACTAGCCCGGACTAGATCAGATAATACCAGACTATACCGGACCAGTAGGGAAAGACAATTCGTTCTGGAACCACCGCCACCGCATTCTATTAAAAAATGTTCGGCTAATCAGCTTAAACCAACTTTAATCAGTTTTTTATCAACTTTAACCAGACGTAATCAGTTTTTAATCAGCTTTAAGACACTAAAAGAGTATCAGGTCTATGTAGCCCCACGCTAAACAGGGTATGAGGTCTATGTAGCGTGGGGTTACATATATATCTCACAGTCTGTTTAGCGTGAGGTTACATATACCTCACACCCTGTTTAGCGTGCAGCTATATAGACCTGACACTCTTAGCGTTTTAAAGCTGATTACAGTTGATTAAAAGCTGATTAAAGCCGTTTGAAAATCTGATTAATGCTGAATTAAGCTGATTAGCCGAGCATTTATGAATGGAATGCGGTGGCAGTGGTTCCAGAACGAACTATCTTTCCCTACTAGTCCGGTATAGTCTGGTATTATCTGATCTAGCCTGGTCTTATCTGATCTACTTCGGTATAGTCTGGTATTATCTGATCTATTCCGGGCTAGTCTGGTCTTATCTGATCTAGTCCGGTATAGTCTGGTATTATCTGATCTAGTCCGGACTAGTCTTCTGCAACCAACTGCACAAGACACTTTCTATCCCAATACCCGCTGATATATGCAACCAACTATACGCATGAGCGCCATCTGCATGTCAAATCTTGAATGAAAGCGCCATCTGTCAGTAAATAGCTGAACTAAAGCGCCATCTGCCAGCGGCGTTCAGATCTGTCAGGGTCCAAAGGTCGATGGAGGCGGTGGTTCCAGAACATAGGATCTTTCCCTACTCACTAGTATCTCTATTATTTTATTCATTTATTTTTAATATTGCAACATAAAGATCCCATGTTCTGGAACCTCCGCCACCACCGACATTTGGACCCTGACAGTTCAGAACGCCGCTGTGAACGCAGCTTTCTAATGACAGATGGCGCTTTAGTTCAGCTTTTTACTGACAGATGACGCTTTCGTTCAGCTTTTTACTGACAGATGGCGCTTTAGTTCAGATTTTACTGACAGATGGCGCTCATGCGTATAGTTGGTTGCATATATCAGCGGGTATTGGGATAGAAAGTATCTTGTGCAGTTGGTTGCTGAACACTAGCCCGGACTAGATCAGATAATACCAGACTATACCGGACTAGTAGGGAAAGATAGTTCGTTTTGGAACCACCGCCACCGCATTCCATTCAAAAATGCTCGGCTAATCAGCTTAAACCAACTTTAATCAGCTTTTTATCAACTTTAATCAGACGTAATCAGTTTTTAATCAGCTTTAAGACACTAAAAGAGTATGAGATCTATGTAGCCCCACGCTAAACAGGGTATGAGGTCTATGTAGCGTGTGGTTACACATACCTCACAGTCTGCTTAGCGTGAGGTTACATAGACCTCACACCCTGTTTAGCGTGCAGCTATATAGATCTGACACTCTTAGCGTTTTAAAGCTGATTAAAGCCGTTTGAAAATCTGATTAATGCTGAATTAAGTTGATTAGCCGAGCATTTATGAATGGAATGCGGTGGCAGTGGTTCCAGAACGAACAATCTTTCCCTACTAGTCCGGTATAGTCTGGTATTATCTGATCTAGTCCGGGCTAGTCTGGTCTTATCTGATCTAGTTCGGTATAGTCTGGTATTATCTGATCTAGTCCGGGCTAGTCTGGTTTTATTTGATCTAGTCCGGTATAGTCTGGTATTATCTGATCTAGTCCGGACTAGTCTTCTGCAACCAACTGTACAAGATACTTTCTATCCCAATACCCGCTGATATATGCAACCAACTATACGCATGAGCGCCATCTGCATGTCAAATCTTGAATGAAAGCGCCATCTGTCAGTAAATAGCTGAACTTAAGCGCCATCTGCCAGCGGCGTTCAGATCTGTCAGGGTGCAAAGGTCGATGGAGGCGGTGGTTCCAGAGCATAGGATCTTTCCCTACTCACTAGTATTTCTATTATTTTATTCATTTATTTTTAATATTGCAACCTAAAGATCCTATGTTCTGGAACCTCCGCCACCATCGACATTTGGACCCTGACAGTTCAGAACGCCACTGGCAGATGGCGCTTTGGTTCAACTGTTTAAAGACAGATGGCGCTTTAGTTCAGTTTTTTTACTGAGAGATGAAGCTTTCGTTCAGCTTTTTACTGACAGATGGCGATTTAGTTCAGCTTTTACTGACAGATGGCGCTTATGCGTATAGTTGGTTGCATATATCAGCGGGTATTGGGATAGAAAGTATCTTGTGCAGTTGGTTGCTGAACACTAGCTCGGACTAGATCAGATAATACCAGACTATACCGGACTAGTAGGGAAAGACAGTTCGTTCTGGAACCACCGCCACCGCATTCCCTTCAAAAATGCATTCGTTTAATCAGCTTCAACCAACTTTAATCAGCTTTTTATCAACTTTAATCAGACGTAATCAGTTTTTAATCAGCTTTAAGACACTAAAAGAGTATCAGGTCTATGTAGCCCCACGCTAAACAGGGTATGAGGTCTATGTAGCGTGGGGTTACATATACCTCACAGTCTGTTTAGCGTGAGGTTACATAGACCTCACACCCTGTTTAGCGTGCAGCTATATAGACCTGACACTCTTAGCGTTTTAAAGCTGATTACTAGCTGGTTACAGTGGATTAAAAGCTGATTAAAGCTGATTAAAGCCGTTTGAAAATCTGATTAATGCTGAATTAAGCTGATTAGCCGAGCATTTATGAATGGAATGCGGTGGCAGTGGTTCCAGAACGAACTATCTTTCCCTACTAGTCCGGTATAGTCTGGTATTATCTGATGTAGTCCGGGCTAGTCTGGTCTTATCTGATCAAGTTCGGAATGGTCTGGTATTATCTGATCTAGTCCGGGCTAGTCTGGTCTTATCTGATCTAGTCCGGTATAGTCTGGTATTATCTGATCTAGTCCGGACTAGTCTTCTGCAACCAACTGCACAAGATACTTTCTATCCCAATACCCGCTGATATATGCAACCAACTATACGCATGAGCGCCATCTGCATGTCAAATCTTGAATCAAAGCGCCATCTGTCAGTAAATAGCTGAACTAAAGCGCCATCTGCCAGCGGCGTTCAGATCTGTCAGGGTCCAAAGGTCGATGGAGGCGGTGGTTCCAGAACATAGGATCTTTCCCTACTCACTAGTATTTCTATTATTTTATTCATTTATTTTTAATATTGTAATAAATTTGCGAAAATAAAACATTTTCAATTAACTTTTAACGTTTCTTTTAAAGAATCGACCCGTCAGTTTGTTATAGATTTATAGACAAACTATGAGAATTTGTCAGTCTAATCTTTGTCAGTCTAAATCGTACCTATGTAAAATTTTAAATTCAAATGTCTTAGATAATAAACCTTGGTACCTATTACGAACCTCAATATAACGATTTCCTCGATTTAACAAATTCTTCGAAATCCCCTAGAATTGACCGTAAGAGTTAATGGTCAATAGGTAAAGTCAAAGTGACATTAAAGTGACAGTAAAGTTCTCAATGTGAACTCTGAAGACATACCGCCTATGACAAACTACGAAATCCAAGCTGCATGAAGAATGGAAAAGCGGCCGGCATAGACGGAATACTGACTGAAATGCTTAAGACTGGAGGCGTAGAACTAGAAAACGAGGTAAGGCTTCTCGCACACTGGATCCGCTTCGCTCAGCTCACATCAGATCCGATCGGTTCCGCTCCTCTCAGCTCCGTCATTTTTCCACATATTGCATCCGCTCAGCTATGTCACTTTTCCACAAACTCAATCCCCTCTTACATCTCCTCCGGGAGAGTTAAATAGGTGCTGCTATCCTGGTTGCATAAATGACTTACCGCATATACGAAAACGTTAGTGTTGCGCCTGCGTGAACCATCCGCCAAGCATCCGACCTCCGGCCTAGTATTCTTTACAAACAGATGATAAGGAGCGGAGAGGAGCGGAACGGAGCCAAGCTGAGCTGAGCGGACGCAGTATGTGCGTTTCTATTTAAATACACTGGTTTTATATTTTTCTGGGCTGAAAGTCTGAGCTAAGCGGAGACGAGCGGACCCGGTGTGCGACAAGCCTAACAATCCTATTCAACAAATATCTCGAATCTGAAGTCATCCCGGAGAACTGGACCAACTCCTTTGTAGTACTGTTGCACAAGAAAGCGGACACGGAAAACCTTGAAAACTACTGGCCAATCAGTCTGCTCTCACAAATGATTTTTTGTTTATCTGCGATAGTTAAGGAACATCTCAGCCATTGCAACTTTACATTAAACAAAAAACAGTGATAAATATGTATGTAATGCACTGTCGCAATTATAGGAACATTACAATGGAAACAGTGAAATCCGTTTATTATGACTCCGCTTATATTGACAAACCGCTTAGTATGAAGTAATTGCAGTGTGAAGTTTGGTTTTAATATAAAATTCTAGCAAAGTTTGGATATAATGACATCTAATGAAATGATAAACCACTTATATGATTTATTTTTAATAAATTATGTCTGGGTATTCGCTCCGTGCATAACCGCGCTTAGCGCGACCAGTGGTCAAAAAGACAACTTCGTCTCCTATTCAAAAAAATTTTTTAACGCTTAAATGAAGTTTCTGAACTGTGCAATTGTCAAATAAAGTCGGATTATAACATTCTTTATTGCAAGCAAAATGAAAACCACAAGTTCTGCTCCGCTTATTCGGAATTCAAAAGCGGCTAGCAAGATGCTATTTGTATATTTACAACCAGCAGGGAAAACACGTTCAGACACACTTGAAATTTCCCACACACTTGATAAATAATGATTTGCAGGAAATACATTTTCCGCGGATTTCACCATGTCATAACTTTTGAATGGCTTGTCACAGAGACTTCTAGTTGGCATCAATCGATTCAGCGTCCCAAAATAAGTCGGAGTACGTATATAATATTCCCCGGGAAGCCTTCAGTTAAGAAATACCATCGACACGGGAAGCCTAGGCCGCAGAAACGACGAAATGCGAGAAAATCGTTTTTGTCAAAATCGTTATTTTTTGAGTCAGATCAAAATTTAGAAACGTTTTTGAAAGCATTTTGGCTGCTGTTACCAGATATGCAAATAATATTTCGCTAGCTCTTTCGGTTCACTTTCACCTGCAAAAATTGAAGAAATTTTTAAGAATTTTCGGCGCTCGAGTAGAGATCTTGGAAAATCGTGAATTTCACGCGGACAATCTTAGTGTATTAATAGGAAAATGACCTTCTGAAAACGAGGCCACAATCCGTTTTTGGATATCCGCAACCGTTTCCGAGATATCTACTTAGAAAATCGAGAATCGGGTAAATTTCAGTTTGAAATATCTCGACGAATTATTGAATAATTCCGGACAATTTATACATCGACTTGTTCGTCTTATCGTATAGTTTCTGTGGGCCAAAAATGATTTCGCTGCTTTTTACCGTTTTCGAAAAAATTGAAAAAAAACGAAAAACTATGTATTTTTCGAACGAAATGACGGAAAATTTTTGTTGAAAATTTTTTTGCAAATTTTTTTCGTGATTTTTTTCTGGTTATACGAACGAAATAGAAGTGCTGAAAACGGTTTTCCAGTTCATTTCGCTCTAAAGTTACAAAATTTCACTTTACACAATCACGCATTTCCGACTGTCGTAACTTTTAAACCGCTCATCCCAGAGATTTCTAGTCATCACCAATCGATTCAGCGTCCCCAAATTAGTCGGAGAACGTATATAATAGTCCCGGGAAGCTTTCAGTTAAGAAATACCATCGACATGGGAAGTCTAGGCCGCGGAAACGACGAAATGCAAGAAAATTGATTTTGTCAAAATCGTTATGTTTTCTGTCAGAGCAAAATTTAAAAACGTTTCTCAAAGCATTTTTGATGCTCATTACAGATATGCAAATTATGTTTCGCTAGCTCTTTCGGTTCACTTTCGCCTACAAAAATTGAAGACATTTTTAAGAAATTTCGGCGCTCGAGTAGAGATCTCGGAAACTCGTGAATTTCCCGCGGACAATCTTAGTGTATCAATAGGAAAATGACCTTCTGAAAACGATGCTGTAATCCGTTTTTGATTATCCGCAACCGTTTCCGAGATATCTACTTAACAAATCGAGAATCGGGTAAATTTCAGTTTGAAATCTCTCGACGAATTATTGAATAATTTCGCACAATTTATACATCGACTTGTTCGTCTTGTCGTGTAGTTTCTGTGTGCCAAAAATGATGCCGAAAATAACCGAAAAAACATATATTTTTCGAACGAAATGATGGAATTTTTTTGTTGAAAATTTTTTTGCAAATTTTTTTCGCGATTTTTTTCTGGTTACACGAAGGAAGTCAAAGCGCAGAAAACGAGTTTGCAGTTCATTTCGCTCTAAAGTTACAAATAAACAAATTTTCTATATTTTTTCGCTTTACACAATCACGCATTTCCGAATGTAGTAACTTTTAAACCGCTCATCGCAGAGATTTCTAGTCATCACCAATCGATTCAGCGTCCCAAAATTAGTCGGAGAACGTATATAATAGTCTCAGGGAAGCTTTCAGTTAAGAAATACCATCGACTTGGGAAGTCTAGGCCGCGGAAACGACGAAATGCGAGAAAATTAATTTTGTCAAAATCGTTATTTTTTGAGTCAGAGCAAAATTTAAAAACGTTTCTCAAAGCATTTTTAATGCTCATTACAGATATGCAAAATATATTTCGCTAGCTCTTTCGGTTCACTTTCGCCTACAAAAATTGAAGACATTTTTAAGAAATTTCGGCGCTTGAGTAGAGATCTCGGAAAGTCGTCAATTCCCCGCGGACAATCTTAGTGTATCAATAGGAAAATGACCTTCTGAAAACGATGCCGCAATCCGTTTTTGATTATCCGCAACCGTTTCCGAGATATCTACTTTGCAAATCGAGAATCGGGTAAATTTCAGTTTGAAATCTCTCGACGAATTATTGAATAATTCCGGACAATTTATACGTCCACTTGTTCGTCTTGTCGTGTAGTTTCTGTGTGCCAAAAATGATTTCGCTGCTTTTTACCGTTTTCAAAAAAATCGAAAATAACCGAAAAACCATGTATTTTTCGAACGAAATGATTGAAATTTTTTGTTGAAAATTTTTTTGCAAATTTTTTTCGCGATTTTTTTCTGGTTACACGAAGGAAGTCGAAGTGCTGAAAACGGTTTTCCAGTTCATTTCGCTCTAAAGTTACAAATTCTATATTTTTTCGCTTTACACAATCACGCATTTCCGACTGTCGTAACTTTTGAACCGATCACCGCAGAGACTTCTAGTCATCACCAATCGATTCAGCGTCCCAAAATTAGTCGGAGAACGTATATAATATTCCCTGGAAAGCTTTCAGTTAAGAAATACCATCGACACGGGATGTCTAGGCCGCGGAAACGACCAAATGCGAGTAAATCGATTTTGTCAAAATCGCTCCAGCCAGCTAGTTCTTGGGATTGTCAATAAACGAACAGGTCCTCGATAATGAAAATATTTGTCAAAATTTTAGAAGGCTGAAGTTACATAAAGTTAAAAAAATCTTTAAAAAATCTTGAAAATCGCAAAAAATACAAATAATCGAGTATTATTTACTAGCATACTAGCAGCTAGTTTTTGGGATTGTAAACAGACGGACAGATCTTCGAAAATGAAATTTTTGTCAAATTGTTAGAAGGTTAGATAACTTAGGTATAGCTAACTAAGCACAAACCGATTTTAACTTATTCTGTTTGGAGCAACCAAATTTCAACTGCTTACAAAACTTGAACGAATCTAGATAGAAGTTTCTAGGTTATAACAAGAATTAGCGTAATATATCTAAATTAACAAACTGGCAACTACACCGACCTATCTGAATTAGTCTTTACAGGCAAGATATGAATAAAATATGTCATAGACAGGCAAGATATGAATAAAATATGTCATAGACAGGCAAGATATGAATAATATATGTCATAGACAGGCAAGATATGAATAAAATATGTCATAGACAGGCAAGATATGAATAATATATGTCATAGACAGGCAAGATATGAATAATATATGTCATAGACAGGCAAGATATGAATAATGTATGTCATAGACAGGCAAGATTTGAATAAAATATGTCATAGACCAGCAAGATATGAATAAAATATGTCATAGACAGGCAAGATATGAATAAAATATGTCATAGACAGGCAAGGTTTGAATAAAATATGTCATAGACAGGCAAGATATGAATAAAATATGTCATAGACAGGCAAGATTTGAATAATATATGTCATAGGCAGGCAAAATATGAATAAAATATGTCATAGACAGGCAAGATTTGAATAATATATGTCATAGACAGGCAAAATATGAATAAAATATGTCATAGACAGGCAAGATTTGAATAATATATGTCATAGACAGGCAAGATATAAATAATATATGTGATAGACAGGCAAGATTTGAATAATATATGTCATAGACAGGCAAGATATGAATAAAATATGTCATAGACAGGCAAGATTTGAATAATATATGTCATAGACAGGCAAGATATGAATAATATATGTCATAGACAGGCAAGATATGAATAATATATGTCATAGACAGGCAAGATTTGAATAATATATGTCATAGACAGGCAAGATATGAATAATATATGTCATAGACAGGCAAGATTTGAATAAAATATGTCATAGACAGGCAAGATATGAATAATATATGTCATAGACAGGCAAGATTTGAATAAAATATGTCATAGACAGGCAAGATATGAATAAAATATGTCATAGACAGGCAAGATTTGAATAAAATATGTCATAGACAGGCAAGATTTGAATAAAATATGTCATAGACAGGCAAGATATGAATAAAATATGTCATAGACAGGCAAGATATGAATAAAATATGTCATAGACAGGCAAGATATGAATAAAATATGTCATAGACAGGCAAGATATGAATAAAATATGTCATAGACAGGCAAGATATGAATAAAATATGTCATAGACAGGCAAGATATGAATAAAATATGTCATAGACAGGCAAGATATGAATAAAATATGTCATAGACAGGCAAGATATGAATAAAATATGTCATAGATAGGCAAGGTTTGAATAAAATATGTCATAGACAGGCAAGATATGAATAAAATATGTCATAGATAGGCAAGATTTGAATAAAATATGTCATAGACAGGCAAGATATGAATAAAATATGTCATAGACAGGCAAGATATGAATAAAATATGTCATAGACAGGCAAGATTTGAATAAAATATGTCATAGACAGGCAAGATATGAATAAAATATGTCATAGACAGGCAAGATATGAATAAAATATGTCATAGATAGGCAAGGTTTGAATAAAATATGTCATAGACAGGCAAGATATGAATAAAATATGTCATAGATAGGCAAGATTTGAATAAAATATGTCATAGACAGGCAAGATATGAATAAAATATGTCATAGACAGGCAAGATATGAATAAAATATGTCATAGACAGGCAAGATATGAATAATATATGTCATAGACAGGCAAGATTTGAATAAAATATGTCATAGACAGGCAAGATATGAATAAAATATGTCATAGACAGGCAAGATTTGAATAATATATGTCATAGACAGGCAAGATATGAATAAAATATGTCATAGACAGGCAAGATATGAATAATATATGTCATAGACAGGCAAGATTTGAATAAAATATGTCATAGACAGGCAAGATTTGAATAAAATATGTCATAGACAGGCAAGATATGAATAAAATATGTCATAGACAGGCAAGATATGAATAAAATATGTCATAGACAGGCAAGATATGAATAAAATATGTCATAGACAGGCAAGATATGAATAAAATATGTCATAGACAGGCAAGATATGAATAAAATATGTCATAGATAGGCAAGGTTTGAATAAAATATGTCATAGACAGGCAAGATATGAATAAAATATGTCATAGACAGGCAAGATATGAATAAAATATGTCATAGACAGGCAAGATATGAATAAAATATGTCATAGACAGGCAAGATATGAATAATATATGTCATAGACAGGCAAGATTTGAATAAAATATGTCATAGACAGGCAAGATATGAATAAAATATGTCATAGACAGGCAAGATATGAATAATATATGTCATAGACAGGCAAGATATGAATAATATATGTCATAGACAGGCAAGATATGAATAATATATGTCATAGACAGGCAAGATATGAATAATATATGTCATAGACAGGCAAGATATGAATAATATATGTCATAGACAGGCAAGATTTGAATAATATATGTCATAGACAGGCAAGATATGAATAATATATGTCATAGACAGGCAAGATATGAATAATATATGTCATAGACAGGCAAGATTTGAATAATATATGTCATAGACAGGCAAGATTTGAATAATATATGTCATAGACAGGCAAGATATGAATAAAATATGTCATAGACAGGCAAGATATGAATAAAATATGTCATAGACAGGCAAGATATGAATAAAATATGTCATAGACAGGCAAGATTTGAATAAAATATGTCATAGACAGGCAAGATATGAATAAAATATGTCATAGACAGGCAAGATATGAATAAAATATGTCATAGACAGGCAAGATATGAATAAAATATGTCATAGATAGGCAAGATTTGAATAAAATATGTCATAGACAGGCAAGATATGAATAAAATATGTCATAGACAGGCAAGATATGAATAATATATGTCATAGACAGGCAAGATATGAATAATATATGTCATAGACAGGCAAGATATGAATAATATATGTCATAGACAGGCAAGATATGAATAATATATGTCATAGACAGGCAAGATATGAATAAAATATGTCATAGATAGGCAAGATTTGAATAAAATATGTCATAGACAGGCAAGATATGAATAAAATATGTCATAGACAGGCAAGATATGAATAATATATGTCATAGACAGGCAAGATATGAATAATATATGTCATAGACAGGCAAGATATGAATAAAATATGTCATAGACAGGCAAGATATGAATAAAATATGTCATAGACAGGCAAGATATGAATAAAATATGTCATAGACAGGCAAGATTTGAATAAAATATGTCATAGACAGGCAAGATATGAATAAAATATGTCATAGACAGGCAAGATATGAATAAAATATGTCATAGACAGGCAAGATATGAATAAAATATGTCATAGATAGGCAAGATTTGAATAAAATATGTCATAGACAGGCAAGATTTGAATAAAATATGTCATAGACAGGCAAGATATGAATAAAATATGTCATAGACAGGCAAGATTTGAATAAAATATGTCATAGACAGGCAAGATTTGAATAATATATGTCATAGACAGGCAAGATATGAATAAAATATGTCATAGACAGGCAAGATATGAATAAAATATGTCATAGACAGGCAAGATATGAATAAAATATGTCATAGACAGGCAAGATATGAATAAAATATGTCATAGACAGGCAAGATATGAATAAAATATGTCATAGACAGGCAAGATATGAATAATATATGTCATAGACAGGCAAGATATGAATAATATATGTCATAGACAGGCAAGATATGAATAAAATATGTCATAGATAGGCAAGATTTGAATAAAATATGTCATAGACAGGCAAGATATGAATAAAATATGTCATAGACAGGCAAGATATGAATAAAATATGTCATAGACAGGCAAGATATGAATAAAATATGTCATAGATAGGCAAGATTTGAATAAAATATGTCATAGACAGGCAAGATATGAATAAAATATGTCATAGACAGGCAAGATATGAATAATATATGTCATAGACAGGCAAGATATGAATAAAATATGTCATAGATAGGCAAGATTTGAATAAAATATGTCATAGACAGGCAAGATATGAATAAAATATGTCATAGACAGGCAAGATATGAATAATATATGTCATAGACAGGCAAGATATGAATAATATATGTCATAGACAGGCAAGATATGAATAAAATATGTCATAGACAGGCAAGATATGAATAAAATATGTCATAGATAGGCAAGATTTGAATAAAATATGTCATAGACAGGCAAGATATGAATAAAATATGTCATAGAAAGGCAAGATATGAATAATATATGTCATAGACAGGCAAGATATGAATAATATATGTCATAGACAGGCAAGATATGAATAAAATATGTCATAGACAGGCAAGATATGAATAAAATATGTCATAGACAGGCAAGATATGAATAAAATATGTCATAGACAGGCAAGATTTGAATAAAATATGTCATAGACAGGCAAGATATGAATAAAATATGTCATAGACAGGCAAGATATGAATAAAATATGTCATAGACAGGCAAGATATGAATAAAATATGTCATAGATAGGCAAGGTTTGAATAAAATATGTCATAGACAGGCAAGATATGAATAAAATATGTCATAGATAGGCAAGATTTGAATAAAATATGTCATAGACAGGCAAGATATGAATAAAATATGTCATAGACAGGCAAGATATGAATAAAATATGTCATAGACAGGCAAGATTTGAATAAAATATGTCATAGACAGGCAAGATATGAATAAAATATGTCATAGATAGGCAAGGTTTGAATAAAATATGTCATAGACAGGCAAGATATGAATAAAATATATCATAGACAGGCAAGATTTGAATAAAATATGTCATAGACAGGCAAGATATGAATAATATATGTCATAGACAGGCAAGATATGAATAAAATATGTCACAGACAGGCAAGATTTGAATAAAATATGTCATAGACAGGCAAGATTTGAATAAAATATGTCATAGACTGGCAAGATATGAATAATATATGTCATAGACAGGCAAGATATGAATAATATATGTCATAGACAGGCAAGATATGAATAATATATGTCATAGACAGGCGAGAAATTAAATTTGATTTGATTTGAATTTGATAGTGAAGTTTTAGTAGACATAGTGTAGACAAGAAATTAGACATTAATTTAGACAAGTCTCACTGAAAGCAATATCTAAAAAGATTAATTTAAAAAAGTTTAATTTGTAAAACGAGATTTTAAAAAATCACTGGAAACTTGTCTACCTAATCCGCTCTAATTTTTAATTCCTGTCTATAATATGCCTTGTAAATCTTGTCTACAGTCATATATATGTTATGTCTAACTTAATATACTTGGTCTAAATATTCCCTGTCATGTCTCAATAATAATACAGAGATTTCTTAAACTGCGTAAATGCACCTAGTTTCCATTGTCAGTTTGCTAAAACGCAAATGAATCATAAAATTATGTCAACGTAGAAACCGTGCAAAACCTCGTATGTTATTCGACACCGATTGCGCACAAAGAACGGAAAAACAGGAAAAAATAATTGCAAGCAAATAAAACTAGAAACACGATTTGTAACTCACCATATTGAACAGCCGGTGAAACAATGTCGCGAAAAATCGCTTAATTCCAGGCAAAACTGACCGTGGATCCTCGAGGAACACCAACCGAAAACTCGATAAAAACTTAATTTTTTTTTGTAAAAAAATTATTTCTATAAAACTTTTCAATTTTCTGTGCCGTCCTGCTGGGCTGCGAGAGTACTAAAACCAGCACCAGGCAGAGCAGAAGTGAATTCGATTCGGTCGTCGACAATCGCGCGCCGTTCTCCTGCTAGCTCAGTCTCCTCTCCGGCTCGGTCTGCGTGGTGAAAGGTCACGAAACAACTGACGATCAACTCGTTTTCCTGAGGTGACTTGATCTCCTATACACCTGTTCACAATGCCGAACGCGCTCCCGATACAGCGGGAATTTTCAAAACAAAAAAATCGACAATTTGTTATAAACAAGGCTGGCGGCTGCAACTCTGCAGTCGGCGTGTTTTGCTTTCTCCGAGGTGCTACCAGGAAAAGTTTCTTTTTAGACCGCACGCAAGGAAATCGAGCGCAATTGATAGGGTGGGAGCGCCAATATGTTCAATCCCAGCTGGGATTTGTCAAGTTCTAATCGTGTCATATGAATTAAATCAGACGTACGTCAATATTATGAGTAACTTTAACTTACAATTACTCCGATTTAATCTGAAACACTATCCAGACAGGACCAAACAGACAAGACTAGACAGATAAGACTTGACAGAACTGAATAGACAAGATTAGAGAGACCAGACTAGATAGACAATACTAGACAGACAACACTAGACAGACAAGACTAGACAGACAAGACTAGACAGACAAGAATAGACAGGCAAGACTAAACAGACAAGAATAAAGAGACAAGACTAGACAGACCAGACTAGACAGACAAGATTAGACAGACAAGACTAGACAGACAAGACTAGACAGACAAGACTAGACAGACAAGACTAGACAGACAAGACTAGACAGACAAGACTAGACACACAAGACTAGACAGACAAGACTAGACAGGACAAGACTAGACAGACAAGACTAGACAGACAAGATTAGACAGACAAGACTAGACAGACAAGACTAGACAGACAAGACTAGACAGACAAGACTAGGCAGACAAGACTAGACAGACAAGACTAGACAGACAAGACTAGACAGACAAGACTAGACAGACAAGATTAGACAGACAAGACTAGACAGACAAGACTAGACAGACAAGACTAGACAGACAAGACTAGACAGACAAGACTAGACAGACAAGACTAGACAGACAAGACTAGACAGACAAGACTAGACAGACAAGACTAGACAGACAAGACTAGACAGACAAGACTAGACAGACAAGACTAGACAGACAAGACTAGACAGACAAGACTAGACAGACAAGACTAGACACACAAGACTAGACAGACAAGACTAGACAGACAAGACTAGACAGACAAGATTAGACAGACAAGACTAGACAGACAAGACTAGACAGACAAGACTAGACAGACAAGACTAGACAGACAAGACTAGACAGACAAGACTAGACAGACAAGACTAGACAGACAAGACTAGACAGACAAGACTAGACAGACAAGACTAGACAGACAAGACTAGACAGACAAGACTAGACAGACAAGACTAGACAGACAAGACTAGACAGACAAGACTAGACAGACAAGACTAGACAGACAAGACTAGACAGACAAGACTAGACAGACAAGACTAGACAGACAAGACTAGACAGACAAGACTAGACAGACAAGACTAGACAGACAAGACTAGACAGACAAGACTAGACAGGACAAGACTAGACAGACAAGACTAGACAGACAAGACTAGACAGACAAGACTAGACAGACAAGACTAGACAGACAAGACTAGACAGACAAGACTAGACAGACAAGACTAGACAGACAAGACTAGACAGACAAGACTAGACAGACAAGACTAGACAGACAAGACTAGACAGACAATACTAGACAGACAAGACTAGACAGACAAGACTAGACAGACAAGACTAGACAGACAAGACTAGACAGACAAGACTAGACAGACAAGACTAGACAGACAAGACTAGACAGACAAGACTAGACAGACAAGACTAGACAGACAAGACTAGACAGACAAGACTAGACAGACAAGACTAGACAGACAAGACTAGACAGACAAGACTAGACAGACAAGACTAGACAGACAAGACTAGACAGACAAGACTAGACAGACAAGACTAGACAGACAAGACTAGACAGACAAGACTAGACAGACAAGACTAGACAGACAAGACTAGACAGACAAGACTAGACAGACAAGACTAGACAGACAAGACTAGACAGACAAGACTAGACAGACAAGACTAGACAGACAAGACTAGACAGACAAGACTAGACAGACAAGACTAGACAGACAAGACTAGACAGACAAGACTAGACAGACAAGACTAGACAGACAAGACTAGACAGACAAGACTAGAACAGACAAGACTAGACAGACAAGACTAGACAGACAAGACTAGACAGACAAGACTAGACAGACAAGACTAGACAGACAAGACTAGACAGACAAGACTAGACAGACAAGACTAGACAGACAAGACTAGACAGACAAGACTAGACAGACAAGACTAGACAGACAAGACTAGACAGACAAGACTAGACAGACAAAGACTAGACAGACAAGACTAGACAGACAAGACTAGACAGACAAGTCTAGACAGACAAGACTAGACAGACAATACTAGACAGACAAGACTAGACAGACAAGACTAGACAGACAAGACTAGACAGACAAGACTAGACAGACAAGACTAGACAGACAAGACTAGACAGACAAGACTAGACAGACAAGACTAGACAGACAATACTAGACAGACAAGACTAGACAGACAAGACTAGACAGACAATACTAGACAGACAAGACTAGACAGACAAGACTAGACAGACAAGACTAGACAGACAAGACTAGACAGACAAGACTAGACAGACAAGACTAGACAGACAAGACTAGACAGACAAGACTAGACAGACAAGATTAGACAGACAAGACTAGACAGACAAGACTAGACAGACAAGACTAGACAGACAAGACTAGACAGACAAGACTAGACAGACAAGACTAGACAGACAAGACTAGACAGACAAGACTAGACAGACAAGACTAGACAGACAAGACTAGACAGACAAGACTAGACAGACAAGACTAGACAGACAAGACTAGACAGACAAGACTAGACAGACAAGACTAGACAGACAAGACTAGACAGACAAGACTAGACAGACAAGACTAGACAGACAGAAGACTAGACAGACAATACTAGACAGACAAGACTAGACA